>JAACNH010000066.1:205811-558525 GCA_019447015.1 Hymenochirus boettgeri
TCACTGTATGGGAGACCTTTACCATCTGTCCCTCACTTATAGACCTTTACTGTCTGTCCTCACTGTATGGGACCATTACTGGTTCTCATTGTATGGGACATTTACCATCTGTTCTCACTGTATGGGACCTTACCGTCTGTCTCACTGTACAGGACCCTTTTACCGTCTGTTCTCACTGTATGGGACCTTTACCGTCTGTTCTCACTGTACAGGACCATTACTGTCTGTTATCACTGTACGGGACCATTACCGTCTGTTCTCACTGTACGGGACCTTACGTCTGTTCTCCCTGTACGGGACCTTTACCGTCTGTTCTCACTGTATGGGACCCTTTACCGTCTGTTCTCACGTACGAGACCATTACTGTCTGTTATCACTGTACGGGAACATTCCGTCTGTCTCACTGTATGGGACCTTTACCGTCTGTTCTCACTGTACGGGACCTTTACCCTTTTCTCACTGTACGGGACCATTACGTCTGTCCTCACTTTATGGATCTTTACTGTCTGTTCTCAATGTATGGGACCATTACTGTCGGTTCTCAATGTATGGGTGGGACCATTACTGTCGGTTCTCAATGTATGGGCCATTACTTTGTTGTTTTCAATGTATGGGTGGACCATTACTGTCGGTTCTCAATGTATGGGACCATTACTGTCTGTTCTCACTGTATGGGAATATTACTGTCTGTTTTCACAGTATGGGACCTTTACCGTCTGTTCTCATTGTTTGGGACAATTACTGTCAGTTCTCACTGTATGGGACGTTTACTGTCTGTTCTCACTGTTGGGCATTTACTGTCTGTGCTCACTGTATGGGACCTTTACTGTCTGGTCTCATTGTATGGGACATTTACAGTCTGTTCCCATTGTAGGGACTTTACATGTCTGTTCTCACTATTGTGGGACCTTTACCGTCTGTTCTCACGTACATCGGGACCATTACCGTCTGTTCTCACTGTATGGGACCTTTACCGTCTGTTCTCACTGTACGGGACCTTTACCGTCTGTTCTCACTGTACGGGACCATTACCGTCTGTTCTCACTGTATGGGATCTTTACCATCTGTTCTCACTGTACGGGACCTTTACCGTGTGTTCTCACTGTATGGGAGGCCTTTACCATCTGTCCTCACTGTATGAGACCTTTACTGTCTGTTCTCACTGTATGGCAGACCTTTACTGTCTGTCCTCACTGTACGGGACCTTTACCGTCTGTTCTCACTGTATGGTACCTTTACCGTCTGTTCTCACTGTATGGGACCATTACCGTCTGTTCTCACTGTATGGGACCTTCACCGTCTGTTCTCACTGTATGGGACCATTACTTTACCATCTGTTCTCACTGTATGGGACCATTACTGTCTGTTCTCACTGTATGGGACCATAACTCTCTGTTCTCACTGTACGGGACCATTACTGTCTGTTCTCACTGTACGGGACCTTTACCATCTGTTCTCACTGTATGGGAGACCTTTACCATCTGTCCTCACTGTATGGGACCTTTACTGTCTGTCCTCACTGTATGGGACCATTACTGTCTGTTCTCATTGTATGGGACATTTACCGTCGGTTCTCACTGTATGGGACCATTACTGTCTGTTCTCACTGTATAGGACCTTTACAGTCTGTTCTCACTGTATGGGACCTTTACCGTCGGTTCTCACTGTATGGGACCTTTACTGTCTGTTCTCACTGTATGGGACCTTTACCGTCGGTTCTCACTGTATGGGAGACCTTTACCATCTGTTCTCACTGTATGGGACTTTTATTGTCTGTTCTCACTGTATGGGACCTTTACTATCTGTTCTCACTGTATGGGTCCTTTACCGTCTGTTCTCATTGTGCGGGACCTTTACTGTCTGTTCTCACTGTAAGGGACCTTTACCGTCGGTTCTCACTGTATGGGACCTTTACTGTCTGTTCTCATTGTATAGGACCTTTACTGTCTGTTCTCACGGTATGGGACCATTACGTTCTGTTCTCACTGTATAGGACCTTTACTGTCTGTTCTCACTGTATGGGATCTTTACCGTCGGTTCTCACTGTATGGGACCATTACTGTCTGTTCTCACTGTATAGGACCTTTACAGTCTATTCTCACTGTATGGGACCTTTACTGTCTGTTCTCACTGTATAGGACCAATACTTTCTGTTCTCACTTTATAGGACCATTACTGTTTGTTCTCACTGTATGGGACCTTTACCGTCTGTTCTCACTGTACGGGACCATTACCGCCTGTTCTCACTGTATGGGACCTTTACCATCTGTTCTCACTGTATGGGACCTTTACTGTCTGTTCTCACTGTATGGGACCATTACTGTCTGTTCTCACTGTATGGGACCTTTACCATCTGTTCTCACTGTATGGGAGACCTTTACCATCTGTCCCCACTGTATGGGACCTTTACATTCTGTCCTCACTGTATGGGACCATTACTGTCTGTTCTCATTGTATGGGACATTTACCGTCTGTTCTCGCTGAATGGGAGACCTTTACCATCTGTTCTCACTGTATGGGACCTTTACCATCTGTTCTCACTGTACGGGACTTTTATTGTCTGTTCTCACTGTATGGGACCTTTACTGTCTGTTCTCACTGTATGGGTCCTTTACTGTCTGTTCTCACTGTGCGGGACCATTACTGTCTGTTTCTCACTGTATGGGACCTTTACCGTCGGTTCTCACTGTATGGGACCTTTACTGTCTGTTCTCACTGTATGGGACCATTACTGTCTGTTCTCACTGTATGGGGCACCTGTACCGTCGGTCTCACTGTATTGAGACTTTACCTCTGTTCTCATGTATAGGACCTTACTGTCTGTTCTCACTGTATGGGACCTTTACTGTCGTTCTCATGTATGGGACCCTTTCTGTCTGTTCTCACTGTATGGGACCTTTACTGTCTGTTCTCACTGTATGGGTCCTTTACCATCTGTTCTCGCTGTATGGGAGACCTTTACTGTCTGTTCTCACTGTATGGGACCTTTACCATCTGTTTGCACTCTACGGGACTTTTATTGTCTGTTCTCACTGTATGTGGGACCATACTGTCTGTTCTCACTGTATGGGACCTTTACCATCTGTTCTCGCTGTATGGGGAAACCTTTAATACTGTCTGTTCTCACTGTATGGGACCTTTACCATCTGTTTGCACTCTACGGGACTTTTATTGTCTGTTCTCACTGTATGGGACCTTTACTGTCTGTTCTCACTGTATGGGACCTTTACCATCTGTTTGCACTCTACGGGACTTTTATTGTCTGTTCTCACTGTATGGGACCTTTACTGTCTGTTCTCACTGTATGGGTCCTTTACCATCTGTTCTCGCTGTATGGGAGACCTTTATCATCTGTTCTTACTGTATGGGACCTTTACCTTCTGTTCTCACTGTACGGGACTTTTATTGTCTGTTCTCACTGTATGGGACCTTTACTGTCTGTTCTCACTGAATGGGTCCTTTACCGTCTGTTCTCACTGTGCGGGACAATTACTGTCTGTTCTCACTGTATGGGACCTTTACCGTCGGTTCTCACTGTATGTGACCTTTACCATCTGTTCTCATTGTATAGGACCTTTACTGTCTGTTCTCACTGTATGGGACCTTTACCGTCGGTTCTCACTGTATGGGACCATTACTGTCTGTTCTCACTGTATAGGACCTTTACAGTCTGTTCTCACTGTATGGGACCTTTACTGTCTGTTCTCACTGTATGGGACCTTTACCGTCGGTTCTCACTGTATGGGACCATTACTGTCTGTTCTCACTGTATAGGACCTTTACAGTCTATTCTCACTGTATGGGACCTTTACTGTCTGTTCTCACTGTATGGGACCTTTACTGTCTGTTCTCACTGTATAGGACTAATACTTTCTGTTCTCACTGTATAGGACCATTACTGTTTGTTCTCACTGTATGGGACCTTTACCGTCTGTTCTCACTGTACGGGACCATTACCGTCTGTTCTCACTGTATGGGACCTTTACCATCTGTTCTCACTGTATGGGACCTTTACTGTCTGTTCTCACTGTATGGGACCATTACTGTCTGTTCTTACTGTACGGGACCATTACTGTTTGTTCTCACTGTATGGGACAGTTACCATCTGTTCTCACTGATTGCACTAGATTGCTCAACCAAACATATACTTTGTTGCAGATGTTATTTTTTTATATTTTCTTTACTAAATGTGTTTTTTGTTAAAAGGCATTTCATACCATTAGATTAACTTTAGATAGTTTGTTAGGTTAGGCTAGGTTAGACTAGTTAGTAAGTAAGTTAATGGCTAAATGTGTTTTTAAAGAAACTGTACAAATAAATGATGCCCACCTGTTTCGCCAGCCCCATGCTAGGCACGCCGCATATAGGCGCCGGTCAAAGTCTGGCTCAGGTGACAAAAACCCTAGAGACACCCCTAAAGGGAAGTATAACCACAGTATTTGTCTATGGTGTATATGGTACCTAACTTACATATCTAGGGTCTATGTATTACATTGTGAGATAATACATATAGATACGTATATAATTAAATATTCTCCTTATATTTAATATCTGGGATAGTGAGGAAAAGGAGGGATACATACTTTATACAGTACTTAGATTAATTATATGTATTATGGTGGTATATCCACTTATATTAGATAATATTGAATACATTTGGTTATATAAATCTTATTGGAATATATTTGATTATATTTGGTTGAATTGAAAACTAGCCCTGGTAACCGCTCATTATGAATGCAGTGGTGACTGAAATAATACAGGATAGTCATCACATGAATAAGACCATATAAAATTGTTATAAGTATTTCTAACTGAAATAGCACGATATATCACAAATGGAATTCAAATATCAAAAAGGATACAGAGCTTATCGGACAGAAACATTCATGTAAAGGTTTTGGGAGTCTGTTACTTTCCGTCTTCAGAGATAAGCTTGGGGATCATTAGCACTCTCGCTCTATGCAGATAGGTACTAGAGAGAGTACCAGGGGTGTAACTACCAGGGAGCAGCGGGAGCAACCGCAGGGGTGCCCAGGAGCCAAGGGGCCCCATCTTCTAATTTTTCCTATGACAGATATAGCCTTCTCCCAGAAACCACTGTGGATGAAGCAAGGATAGGGGCCCCATCATAGTTTTGCTGTGGGGCCCAAAGATTTCTAGTTATGCCACTGGAGAGTACTAAAAAGAGTACTAAATAGTGTATTAGAGAGAGTACCGGTACTAAAAAGAGTAATAGAAAGTGTATTAGAGAGAGTGCTAGAAAGACTCACTAATACATTCAATAATATAGGAAGAGAATTAGGCTTCACGACTCCCCTTCGGTATATGCAAATAAGGAATGGAGACTTCTGGGTAATTTCCATGTTTCCATTGTAGTCCTTACAAAATATGGAAATTACACAGAAGTCTCTGCATACTGATTGTTTTTTCTAATTGGTAAGTAGATGTATCAGGAATGTTGTCCTTAGCTGCCTTTATTTTAATGCAAGAAGCCTTTATGATAAATATGCTTGTGGAGGTTCTCTTCATCCAGGTCATGGTATATCAAGAACTAACCTTTAAAGGGCATGTCCACCCTTTTTTGATATATTGTAGGGCTTCCTCCCCCAGCCCCAACTGCATTATTATTATGGCCACAAACTCCCCCGATAGTTACTTACCTTCCCTCTATCCTCCACCGCACTGTCCTGGCCCTCTGCTTGCATGAAACTGAACGCAGGGGGCCGGACCAGCAGCCGCCTCTGTGATTGGCTGAGAGGCAGCCAATCACGGACGCGGCTGCCGGTAGTTCAGAACGAAGGAGGAAAGAGGGAAGGTAAGTAAAGATCAGGGGAGATTCTGGAGATAATAATAATGCAGTTGGGGCTGGGGCAGGAATCCTTACAATATGACAAATGGGTTTTGTGCTAAGGGGAGGGAGACCAAAACAGGTAGGAGAGGGAGGGAGAGAGAAGGGGGGGGGCTGCAGTGCGCAAGACAAAATTCTCCCAGAGGGGAGACAGGAGGCAGAGTACTCTGCTAGGCTCCTGGTGTACAGTTTTTTGGACTTTGTGGGAACATTGCAGGAGAACCATTTTGTGTAGGGATGTAAGATAAGGTATTTTTATGCACTACACAGTGGGGCCAGAACTGGGTGAAATTATAGGTTTTTAATCAGTAACTAAAATTAAGTTAAGAGAGTGGACATGCCCTTATTAATACTTTTTCTCATTCTGGGGGAAATTGTTAAAGGGAAAGTTCAGTAGAAAACATTATTTTTAAAATCCTTAGTTTATATTATTCTAGTTATTCTACATATTAACATTCATTTTTAAAACATCAGTTGAATTTATACTCTTTAATTTTCTCTGCTGTTGACACTAGTGAGTTGACATTACAAGTTCTATAATGGTCATCCTTATTCCCAGAATGCACACTAACGTCATTTCTACTGATTGGCTGTTGGATGAGTCAAACATGCTCAGATCTCTACTGAGCAAATGAATCAACCCAGGCGCTGGGTCAAGGGCAAGACCATAAAGGTCCCTTTTAGGGGTCTTGCAAACAGGAAGTCAGTATTTCGGAAGCATTTAGCTATACACAGACAAAATGATGAATGGGCAGTTAAGGTCATTGCGATGGAAAAATACTGCTCTTTTTCTTATAAGTATATGTATTTGCACTGAAGTTTCCCTTTAATTTTGGGGTTGAGTGTCGCTTTTACACATAATGTTCAATTTTTAAATGATAATTATTTATTTGACTGACAAACTGACTGTCAGTATTGAACACATTGTATTGTATTGTGATAATGTGCTGTACTATCTGCTTGATGAGTCCATATACATTGTACCTAAATGCTTGAATGTTCAAATGGATTTAAACATATTTAAAAAACATTTCCAAATATTTCCTTGCTGTTCTGTGTCTTAGTTTAGTTTTTACCATCTCACTTCTTTCATTTAGAGGAAGCAGCAATAGCCACAACAGCTGTGTGTGGGGTAACGGTAGCATGGGGAACAGGGGAGAATTTACACATGGACATCACATTTGAGGGAGCAGCTAAAGAAAGAGACAAGAGAAAATCCAATGGTCTTCTTCCCACAATGGTTTATTTTGCCGACACATTAATGCTGATACTAACCCTGACACACCCAAGTAAGTAAAGTTATATATATATATATGTAAAAGGCATAATACTCAATAGTTACTCCTTTTCAGCATATAGATACGTGTTACAGTTATACAGAGAGTACACTTAGTACTGTTACACAGAGAGGGGAGATCATTATCAGGGTACAGACACTCAGTACGTTATACAGAGAGGGGAGATCATTATCAGGGTACAAGACACTCAGTACGTTATACAGAGATGGGAGATCATTATCAGGGTACAGACACTCAGTACGTTATACAGAGAGGGGAGATCATTATCAGGGTACAGACACTCAGTACGTTATACAGAGAAGGGAGATCATTATCAGGGTACAGACACTCAGTACGTTTACAGAGAGGGGAGATCATTATCAGGGTACAGACACTCAGTACGTTATACAGAGAGGGAGATCATTATCAGGGTACAGACACTCAGTACGTTATACAGAGAGGGGAGATCATTATCAGGGTACAGACACTCAGTACGTTATACAGAGAGGGAGATCATTATCAGGGTACAGACACTCAGTACGTTATACAGAGAGGGGAGATCATTATCAGGGTACAGACACTCAGTACGTTATACGAGAGGGGAGATCATTATCAGGGTACAGACACTCAGTACGTTATACAGAGAGGGGAGATCATTATCAGGGTACAGACACTCAGTACGTTATACAGAAGGGGAGATCATTATCAGGGTACAGACACTCAGTACGTTATACAGAGAGGGAGATCATTATCAGGGTACAGACACTCAGTACGTTATACAGAGAGGGGAGATCATTATCAGGGTATAGACACTCAGTACGTTATACAGAGAGGGGAGATCATTATCATGGTATAGACACTCAGTACGTTATACAGAGAGGGGAGATCATTATCAGGGTATAGACACTCAGTACGTTATACAGAGAGGGTAGATCATTATCAGAGTACAGACACTCAGTGCGTTATACAGAGAGGGGAGATCACTATCAGGGTATAGACACTCAGTACGTTATACAGAGAGGGTAGATCATTATCAGAGTATAGACACTCAGTACGTTATACAGAGAGGGTAGATCATTATCAGAGTACAGACACTCAGTACGTTATACAGAGAGGGGAGATCACTATCAGGGTATAGACACTCAGTACGTTATACAGAGAGGGGAGATCATTATCAGGGTATAGACACTCAGTACGTTATACAGAGAGGGAGATCATTATCAGGGTATAGACACTCAGTACGTTATACAGAGAGGGAGATCATTATCAGAGTACAGACACTCAGTACATTATACAGAGAGGGGAGATCATTATCAGGGTACAGACACTCAGTATGTTATACAGAGAGGGAGATCATTATCAGGGTATAGACACTCAGTACGTTATACAGAGAGGGAGATCATTATCATGTATAGACACTCAGTACGTTATACAGAGAGGGGAGATCACTATCAGGGTATAGACACACAGTACGTTATACAGAGAGGGGAGATCATTATCATGGTATAGACACTCAGTACGTTATCAGAGAGGGGGATCATTATAGGGTACAGACACTCAGTACGTTAGACAGAGAGGGGAGATCAATTATCAGGGTAACAGACACTCAGTCATTTTTACAGAGAGGGGAGATCATTATCAGGGTACAGACACTCAGTACGTTATACAGAGAGGGGAGAGCATTATCAATGTTTAGACACTCAGTACCATTATATAGAGAGGATAGATAATATATATATATTAATTTTAATCTTAGGTATGTTGGCACGTTAGATACATTTCACTACAACTGTATTAAATAATATACATAGAGTAATTATTAACGTAATATATATTGATGAATTGGTACATGATATTAATATGTAAAATGATTTATAATGAATATCTGTTGTATTCAATTAGATCACTGGACTTGAAGTTTAGTTGTTGAAGACGTTTCGCTAGTCATCCACTGGCTTTCTCAATTCAGAATGACTTGTACAAGAATCTGTGGCAATTATGTACCCTGGAAAATCCCAATTAGCATATCACAGCCAGGTGTTAGGCGTGATTGGATAGTGGCTAAGAGGTGTTATAGGAACGCCCAGAGTAAGTGTTAAAACAGCAGGTAACCTGGCAACCATGGTTTCGAACCCCCCCACCTCTATTTAGGCTTGGTTTCTTTATTTTCAAATAAATGGCCTCCTTAACACCTCTCTTGAACCAGTCAACTGTCTGCCATGTACAATGCTGTTTTAACACCTTACTCTGGGCGTTCCTATAACACCTCTTAGCCACTATCCAATCACGCCCTTAACACCTGGCTGTGATATGCTAATTGGGATTTTCCAGGATACATAATTGCCACAGATTCTTGTACAAGTCATTCTGAATTGAGAAAGCCAGTCAGATGACTAGCGAAACGTCTTCAACAACTAAACTTCAAGTCCAGTTGATCTAATTGAATACAACAGATATACCATGACCTGGATGAATGAGAACCTTCACAAGCAGATTTATAATGAAACTTTTAGAGAAAGGAGAACTGGATATTTTTATTTTCATCAATAGGATGCTGGACATTTCCACCTTTAGCTGAGCCTCTTATCTTCAGTGTGTGGGATAATGTGAAGGACGAGTCCTTGATCCTCTGTTTAGTTCCTGGGACCACTGGAGAAAATATAACTATTTGGTTTTCCAACGGCAATGGATCTGAATTGGGGATGTACGTTTCATCCAGTTTGACCATTCCTAATCTAGCCAAAACCCATAAAGTCCCCCCTTTTTTCATCAATGCTGTCAGGACCTCCATTTTCGTCACTTCCCACAATGAAGATCTCAGCATCCAGTCCATTTACTCTAAATCCAAGAATGGGAATTCACACATTCTCCCCACTCTCTCTGATGGGATTATAGGTAATATCCTAATTCCAACTAATCACAGAGAAAATGCTGACTCTCTACTACTGTCCCCCCAATATGAAGACCCAGGTGCCTTTGCTATACTCTCTCTTCCTACAGAGGAGCTCAGAATAAAGGGCTTGGTCACTTGTTTTGTGGCTGAATCAAGAACAAAGAACATTTGGAGTAGTAGAAGCTTCAATATTAGTCAAGGTAACTTATCCCTTTTACTAAACAAGCTTTGTATGTATGTATCTATATATATGTTTATTTATATAGCGCCACTTGGGTACACAGCACTGTACATTATAACAATACAGATTATACAGTATGTATGTATATGTTTATTTATATAGCACCACTTGGGTACACAGCGCTGTACATTATAACAATACAGATTATACAGTATGTATGTATATGTTTATATATATAGCGCCACTTGGGGACACAGCGCTGTACATTATAACAATACAGATTATACAGTATGTATGTATATGTTTATTATATAGCGCCACTTGGGGACACAAGCGCTGTATCATTATAACAATACAGATTATACATGTATGTGTATATGTTATTTATATAGCGCACTTGGGGACACAGCGCTGTACATTTAACAATTACAGATTATACAGTAGTATGTATATGTTTATTTATATAGCGCCACTTGGTACACAGCACTGTACATATAACAATACATATTATACAGTATGTATGTATATGTTTATATAACGCCACTTGGGGACCAGCGCTGTACATTATAACAATACAGATTATACAGTATGTATGTATATGTTTATTTATATAGCGCCACTTGGGTACACAGCTCTGTACATTATACAATACCGATTATACAGTATGTATTATATGTTTATTTATAAGCACCACTTGGGGACACAGCGCTGTACATTAAACAATACAGATTATCAGTATGTATGTATATGTTTATATATATAGCACACTACTTGGGTACACAGCACTGTACATTATAACAATACAGATTATACAGTATGTTATGATATGTTATATAACGCCCGGGGACACCGCGCTGTACATTTATAACAATACAGATTATACAGTATTGTATGTATATGTTTATTTATATAGCGCCACTTGGGTACACAGCGCTGTACATTATAACAATACGATATACAGTTGTATGTATATGTTTTATATAACGCCACTGGGGACACAGCGCTGTACATTATAACAATACAGATTATACAGTATATGTATATGTTTTTATTATAGCGCCACTTGGGTACACAGCGCTGTACATTATAACAATAACCGATTATACAGTATGTATGTATATTTTTTTTTATAGCATCATTGGTAAACAGCGCTGTACATTATAACAATACAGATTATACAGTATGTATGTATATGTTTATTTAATATAGGCCACTTGGATACACAGCGCTGTACATTAAACATAACAGATTATCAGTATGTATGTATTGTTATTTATATAGCGCCACTTGGGAACACAGCGCCTTGTAACATTATAACAATACAGTTATACAGTATGTATGATATATGTGTATTTTATATAGCGCCACTTGGGTACACAGCGCTGTACATTTAGAACAATACAGATTATACAGTATGTATGTATATGTTTATTTATATAGCGCCACTTGGATACACAGCGCTGTACATTTATAAAATACAGATTATACAGTATGTGTATATGTTTATTTATAAGCGCCACTTGGGGACACAGCGCTGTACAATATAACAATACAGATATACAGTATGTATGTATATGTTTATTTATATGCCGCCACTTGGGGGTACACACGCTGTACATTATAACAATACAGATTATACAGTATGTATGTATTGTTTTATTGATATAGCGCCACTTGGGTACACAGCGCTGTACATTTAACAATACAGATTATACAGTAGTATGTATAGTGTTTTTATTTAATGCCACTTGGGTACACAGCGCTGTACATTATAACAATACAGATTACAGTATGTATGTATAGATGTTTATTATATAGCGCCACTTGGGTACACAAACACTGTACATTATAACAATACAGATTATACAGTATGTATTGTTATGTTTATTTATATCGCCACTTGGGACACAGCACTGTACATAATATAACAATTACAATTATACAGTATGTATGTATATGTTTATTTATATAGCGCCACTTGGATACACACGCTGTACATTATAACAATACATTATACAGTATGTATGTATATGTTATTTATATAGCCCACTTGGGGACACAGCGCTGCTACATTATAACAATACAGATTATACAGTATGTATGTATATGTTTATTTATATAGGGCCACTTGGGGACACAGCGCTGTAACATTATACAATACAGATTATACGTAGTATGTATGTATATTTTTATTGTATATAGCGCCACTTGGGGACAACAGCCGCTGTACATTATAACAATACAGTTATACAGTATGTATGTATATGTTTATTTATAAGCGCCAATTGGGGACACAGCGATGTACATTATAACAATACAGATTATACAGTATGTATGTATATGTTTATATATAGAGCCACTTGGGACACAGCACTGTACTTATAACAAATCAGATTATACAGATATATGTATATGTTTTTATATAGCGCCACTTGGGGATACGCGCTGTACATTATAACAATACAGATTATACGTATGTTGTATATGTTTATTTTTATATAGCGCCACTTGGGGACACACGCGCTGACATTATAACAAATACAGATGATACAGTATGTAGTATAATAGTTTATTAGATAGCGCCACTGGGTACACAGCCGCGTACATTATAACAATACAGATTATACAGAGTATGTATATGTTTATTTATATAGCGCCCACTGGGGACCACAGCGCTGTACTGATACAATACAGATTATACACGTATGTATGTATAGTTATATAACGCCACTTGGGGACACAGCGCTGTACATTATAACAATACAGATATTACAGTTATGTTGTTATATGTTTATTTATATAGCGCCACTTGGGACACAGTGCTGTACATTATAACAATACAGATTATACAGTATGTTATTATATGTTTATTTTATATGAGCCCACTTGGGGACACAGCGCTGAACATTATACAATACAGATTATACAGTATGTTATATATGTTTATTATATAATGCCACTTGGGTACCCAGCGCTGTACATTTTAACAATACAGATATACGGTAAAATGATGTATATGTTATTTTAAAGCGCCACTGGGGACGCAGCGCTGTAATAAAATACAGATTATACGTATGTATATAGTTTATTTATATAGCGCCACTTGGGGACGCAGCGCTGTACATTATAACAATACAGATTACGGTATGTGGAATGTTTTATTTATATAGCGCCATTTGGGTACGCAGCGCTGTACATTAACATACGATTATACGGAGATGTATGTATATGTTTATTTAATAGCGCCACTTGGGGACGCAGCTCTGGTACATTATAAACATACAGATTATACAGTATGTATCTTATTGTTTATTTATATAGCGCCACTTGGGGACACAGCGCTGTACATTATACAATACAGATTAACAGTATGGATGTATATGTTTATTTTAATAGCGCACACTGGGGGTATTAATTATAACAATAGGATTATACATATGTATGTATATTTTTATTTATATAGCGCCACGAGGTACACAGCGCTGTACATTTAACAATACAGATTATACAGTATGGTATGTATATGTTTATTTATAGCGCCACTTGGGGACAACAGTCGCTGTACATATATAATAAAACAGATTATACGGTATTTGTATTATGTTTATTTATATAGCGCCCACTTGGGGACGGCACGCTGTACATTATAACAATACAGAGTTATCAGTATGTATATATATGTTTATTTATATAGCGCCACTTGGGTACGCAGCGCTGTACATTTATAACATACAGATTTACCGTATTGTATTATATGTTATATAGCGCCACTGGGTACACAGCGCTGTAACATTATAACAATCAGATTATACAGTATGTATGTATATGTTATTTATATAGCGCCACTTGGGGACACAGCGCTGTGCATTAAACAATACAGATTATACAGTAGGTATGTATATGTTTATTTATATAGCGCCACTTGGGGACACAGCGCTGTGCATTAAAACAATACAGATTATACAGAATGTACGTATATGTTTATTAATATAGCGCCACTTGGGGACACAGCGATGTACATTATAACAATAAAGATTATACAGTATGTATGTATATGTTTATTTATAGCGCCAACTTGGGGACACAGCGCTGTACAGTATAACAATACAGATTATACAGTAATGTATGTATATGTTTATTTATATAGCGCCACTTGGGGACGCAGCGCTGTACATTAAAACAATACAGATTATCAGAATGTAGTATATGTTTCTATTTTATATAGGCGCCACTTGGGTACACAGCGCTGTACATTATAACATTACAGATATACAGTATGTATGTATATGTTTATTTATAGCGCCACCTGGATACACAGCTCTGTACATTATAACAATACAGATTATACGTTATGTATGTATTGTTATTTATATAAGCCCCTTGGGTACACAGCGCTGTACATTATAACAATTACAATTATACAGTATGTAGGTATATGTTTATTCTTATATAGTGCCACTTGAGGGACGCAGCGCTGTACATTTATAACAATACAGATTATAGGTTGTATGTATATGTTTATTTATATAGCGCCAATTGGGGGACGCAGCGCTGTACATTAATAACAATACAGATTATACAGTATGTATGATATTGTTTATTTATATAGCGCCACTTGGTACGCAGCGCTGTACATTAAACAATACAGATTATACGGTATGTATGTATATGTTTATTTATATAGCGCCACTTGGGTACGCAGCGCTGTACATTATAACAATCCAGATTATACGGTATGTATGGATATGTTATTTTATATAGCGCCACTTGGGTACGCAGCTCTGTACATTATAAACAATACAGATTATACGGTATGTATGTATAGTTTATTTATATAGCGCCACTTGTGTACACAGCATGTACTTATATAACAATACAGATATACGGTATGTATGTATATGTTTTTTTTATATAGCGCCCACTTGGGTACGCAGCGCTGTACATTAAACAATATAGATTATACGGTATGTATGTATTGTTTATTTATATAGCGCCACTTGGGTACGCAGCGCTGTTACATTATAACAAGACAGATTATACGGTTATGTTATGTTTATTTATAGCGCCACTTGGGGACGCAGCGCTGTGCATTATAACAATACAGATTACGGTATGTATGTATATGTTTATTTATTATAGACGCCACTTGGGGACGCAGCGCTGTAACATTATAAAATACAGATATACAGTATGTTTGTATATGTTTTATTATAGCGCCACTGGGTATTACATTATAACATACAGATTATAGTATGTTTTTGTATATGTTATTTATTAGCGCCACTGGGGTACACAGCGCTGTACATTATAACAATACAGATTATACATAAGGTTTTATAATGTTTATTTATATAGCGCCATTGGGGACACAGCGATGTACATTTAACAATAAAGATTATACGTATGTATGTATATGTTTTATTTATATAGCGCCACTGGGGACGCATAGCCTGTACATTATAACAATACAGATTCTACAGTAATGTATATATATGTTTATTTTAAGCCCACTTGGGTACGCAGCGCGTACATTATAACAATAACAGATTCATCGTATGTATTTATTGTTTATATAGCGCCACTTGGGTACACAGCGCTGTACATTATAACAATACAGATTATACAGTATATGTATATGTTTATTTATTAGCGCCACTTGGGGACACACGCTGTGCATTATAACAATACAGATTATACAGTAGGTATGTATATGTTTATTAATAAGCGCCACTTGGGGACACAGCGATGTACATTATAACAATAAAGATTATACAGTATGGTTGTATATGTTATTTATATAGCGCCACTTGGGGACACAGCGCTGTACAGTATAAACAGATACAGATTTACAGTATGTATGTATATGTTTATTTATATTAGCGCCACTTGGGACTGCACGCTGTACATAAATACCAATACAGATTATACAGTATGCATGGCATATGTTTATTTATATAGAGCCACTTGGAGGACGCAGCGCTGTGCATTATAACAATACAGATTATAAGTATGTAATTGTTTGTTATATAGCGCCACTTGGGACGACGTGATAGCGCGTGTAGGTATAAAACAATACAGATATACAAGTATGATGCTATTATTTTTTATTTATATGCGGCACTTGGGTACGCAGCGCTGTGCATTAATCACAATACGATTATAACAGTAATTGCACGTCCGTATATACTCGAGTATAACCCGAGGGTTTTTTAGGTTTTTCAAATCACCTTTAAAACCTGCCTCGGTTTATACTCGGGTCATAAGAATGGGAGAAGTGGGAGATAGAAGATGCCAGTTAGCCTACCTGTAGCAGAGACCATTCGGGCATGGAGGAGAAACCCGAGCAGTCAGAGGCCCGCAAGGTACTAGGCGCAGGCACGTTGGGACGTAAGTTACGCATTCCCGCACCGTACCACTACGCAAGCGCCCTCTGATGCACCGGTACTGACAACTGATGCCTGGGCAGCCCCAGTGCAGGCGGATCCGCTCCACGTAGAAGCTGATGGCGGTTAGGATGGTCTTCCGGACCTGCCAGATGCAGACTGGAAGTGTTAGGGGATGTTCGCAAGGTGGGAACTAGATTGGGTCAGCAGCAGCAGAGCCTGTGGCCCTCTTTCAGACTAAAGTATACAAAATCTTATGTATGGGGGGTTTAGGGGTGGGCTAGTACCCCCATAGGTCTGTGCAGTGTAGGGGTGGGGTGTGGGTTAGTTGCGGCACCGTGAGGATACAAGGCATTTATGTAATGAAAAATGTTGTGAACTGATTTATTTGTATTATGTGAGCTGCCACTCCGAAGCATGCTGGAATTGTGTTTTACAAATCATCTGAGTTCATAGATACTTGGTTACTGCATTCTGCATTTTGTATGGTACCAATATTGAACATTGAGTGTTAATATTTCTACCCTCTGGTTTATACTCGAGTCAATTGGTTTTTACTCCTTTTTTTTCAGGTCAAAACAATGTACCTCGGTTTAACTCGTGTCGGTTTATACTCGAGTATATACGGTATTTTTTGTATATAGCGGCCAACTTGGGTTACACGACGCTTGTACATTCATAACAATACAGATTATACAGTATGTAATGTAATATGTTTATTTATATACGCCAACTTGGATACACACGCTGAACATTATAACATACACGATTTACAGTAATGTACGATATGTTTATTTATATAGCGTCCACTTGGGTACACGCGCGTCGTACATATAACGGTAATACGATCTATACAGTATGCATGTATGATGTTATTCTATAGCGCCACTTGGGTCCAAGCGATGTATATTTTTATAACAATACAGATTTATACAGTATGCATTATATTAGTTATTATTGCGCCACTTGTGTCACAGCACTGTCACATTAGTACAAGTACAGATTATACTGTATGTTGATGATACACATGAGGAACATGCCACATAGAGCTAAAAATCTAATAGAGATGGGCAAAAACTTCATAAAGTTCGGTTACGTTTTCGAAATTTCGAACTCCGTAAAAGTTTGAAAGTCCAATTCGGACCCAGTAAAGTAGTAGTAAGTATTTTGAGGTTGAATAAAACATACGGCCATCCAGTCAACCCTCTAGCAATATCCTCGATTTCCTGCCTAGCGTTTGATCCAGAGGAAGGCAAAACCCCCCACCAAATTTATGAAGGGGGGAAAAAATTCCTTCCTTACTCCAAGTGGTAATCAAGAAATTCCCTGATCAACTCTACTCTTTTATGTATCATCAGTAACTTGCAACATTCCCTTGTTTGCAGAAACTCCTCCAGCTTTTTTTGAAACTGACTCAATGACCGCCATAACAACCGCCACTGGAGGACAGTTCCATAGCTTTACCGTCTCACAGTGACAAACCCTTTCCCAACCTCTAACTTATGTATGCAATCCCAGTAACTTGGTAACATTTCCTTGTTTGTAGAAACTCTCCACTTTTTAGTAAACTGCAATTGAACCTGCCATAACAAAACGTCCACTGGAAGAACAGTTCCATAGCTTTACCTTCTCCCAGTGACAAACCCTTGCCCAACTCTACTTTATGTATCAATCCCCATACTTTAACATTCCTCTTGTTTGGAGAAAATCATCAGCTTTTATTAACTGACCATGAACCTGCATAACAACGCCTACTGGAAGACAGTCCCATGCTTCTTACCATTCTCACAGTGAAAAACCCTTTCCCCAACTTGAAGCCTAACCTTTTTCCTTCAAGTCTTAGGATTTCCCCTTGTGACTCTGACATGTTCCGTATAGTGAACAATGCCCTCAGATAGTTCCATTGTATGGCCTGTTAAAATATTTATACCAGTTCTCAATCCCACGCAGCTCCTTTTCTTCAGAGTACAATATTGTCCTTTTCTAAATTCTCTTCATATTCAAGCTCCCCCAATCCCCCTTATTAATTTAGTTGCCCTTCTCTGACCCTTTCCATTTCAAAGATGTCCTTTTTTGTATCAACAGGATTCCAAAATTGCACTGCATATTCCAAATGAGGCCGTACCAATGTTTGTAAAGAGGGAGAATAAATTTTCCTCACTGAATTCATACCTCTCTTCTACAAGACAATACCATGCTGGCTCTGGGCTGTTGCCGCCTGGCAACTTCTTGCTACCCATTGTACGTTTGTTATACCACAAACTCTCAAGATCCCTTTCCAACAGGGATTCACTTACACAGAGTCCTTTATAGTATAAACAGCACAAGTATTTTTAAAGTCCAAAATGCATCACTCTTACATTTCTCAACATTGAATCTCTTTGCCAGCTTTCATCCCAATGTTACAATCTATCTAATCCCCTGCAACGATTGCACATCCTCTTGAGTTCTTTAAGAGGTCGACAATGTTTTGGTCTCGTCGTCAAACACAGAAACCTTGCTGACAATACCACCCCACTTCCAAATCATTAATAATAGATTAAATAGAAGCGGCCCCACACGAACCCTGTGGCCCCCACTTAGCACTTTAGTTCCCCCCCAAAAATACTGATGAAGCCCCATTAACAACACTCCTCTGCATCCTATTCATTAACCAATTTCTATTCACGTACAAATGTGAACTCCCCAATACCAACAGACCTTAGCTTATACATTTAGTCGCCTATGTGGACTGTATCAAAGGCCCTTTTGCAAATCCAAGTAAACTACATCTACTACTGCTATGCAGAGTCTAAATTTCTACTTACTTCTCATAAAAGCCAACCAGTTAGTTTGACAATATCTATTCCTTCCCCTAAATCCAGCCTGGTTACTACCTAAATGTTAGTCCTTGAAACATACTCTAGAACATGTTCCCTATTAAAACTTTCCAGATCTTCCCCCACCCTGAAGTTTAAACTTCAGGCCTGTAATTTTTTACCCCTGGGGGCCCCCCCCTTGTTTTGGGGGGAAACCCACGACTACCCTTTTGAAGATTGGAATAACATCAGCCTTTTTCCAATCCAATGCACACCACCGGACATGAGTGAATCTGCAAATAAGAAACAATGGCCTAGTAAAACTGAACTTAGTCAATGGGGGGAGTGATAGTTTCGAAAAAGTTCTGGGTGTTTTTACAGCTTAACTACATTCATTAAATCACCAAAACTTGTGCAAGCTACATTTAGTTTAGGGACAGTCCGAGGGTTACCGAACGATACTTTTTGAGGGTTCCGAAAATCGGACCATAAATTCGAAGGTTACCGAAATCGAATGTAACTTTTGAGGGTTAAGAAGAATACATTCAGGGTTAGTGAAAAAAACAATACTTTTTATGGTTCCGACAATCAAGGTTACATTTGAGGGTTAGCGAACAATCCATTCTGGTTAGCGAAAACGATCTTGTAACATTCGAAGGGTATCGTACAATAAAGATACTTTTGATGGTTACCGAAAACTGAAGGCACATTCGAGGGTAATTTAGTTTTCCTATTACACAAGGAATGAAGTCCTTTGACTTTTCTTTCTAACTAAAAAGACATTAAACTGTCCCTCATTACAAATATACCCTGCAGACTGGATCCAATGGGCAAAAATGTACAAGGAGTATAGCCTAATTTTTCCTATTTATATAGATCCAACAATCACCTGTGTCCAAACAACAATGTTATTTTGTCAGTGAAACTAGTTTTATGACATATCAAGCTCCAAGCTCTCAAGCTCAGCTCTAGCTTTCTCAAGCTCCCAAGCTCGCATGCTCAAGCTCAAACTCAAACGTTCCTCGCTCAACTCCAAGCTATCAAGCTCAGCTCAAGCGAAGCTTCACCTCTCGCTTAGCTCAAGCTCCCCACGCTATCAAATCTCCTCTCCAAAAAAATGTATACCGTATATACTCGAGTATAAACCGTTTTGTTTTAAACCTTAAAATCATCTTGAAAGTCTCCCCTCAGTTTATACTCGGTCGTAGCTGATTCTGGATTCTGCTGGACAAAATCCACAAGCCGGGAAAACAAAAGCTGTACCCTGTTTACACATAGACTTCTGTCCTGCTCCTCATATCAGCCCCAGACTGCAAGGCAAAGGGAAAAACGACTTTAAAGGACCACTATAACTGGGGAAAAAAAATGTACTTTGCCTCCGCCGAATTTGTCTTTATCGTGCCTTATGAAATATGCATAAGCCTAATAATTGAAATACATTAAGTAGCAGCTTACTGATTTGCGTGTGTTTCTGCATGCCTTCAATCGAGCACACCAGCATTTTGTTTAGGAGCAGTATCCTCCTTCCCTCTTTTAACTACTCCCACGTCCATCCGACCTGACTTTTTCCCACCAAACCAACTGTAAGGGTGACGGCGACACTGCAACGCACAGAATCGCGCACAAATCGCAAGCGTTAATCGCACGCGATTGTGTGCGCGATTCTTGGGCGCTTTTGGCGCGGCTCGCGTTCAGCGTTTTGCGCATGCATTTCTGCCTTTCGTGTTATGACACGCTGCGTTAACGCACCACAAATGGTGGAACGCGTGCGTTACAAAACGCGAACGTACGCGCAATCGCATGCGCAATCGGACATCGCGGGGAATTTTCGCATTCCTGCGATTTCATTTTAGGCCTAAAAAAATTCCCGCAGGGCCCCCCCCCCCCCCCGCACACGCGAGCGCGAAACGCGTTCCAAACGTGCGGAAAACGCGCTATGTGTGGTGGCCTAGCCCTAACCTGCACACAGCCTACAGCATTCCAACTGTCCAAAACTCTGTCCTCATTCCATCTACAGGAAAACTACTCACAAGAAGAATAGTTTTTTTGAGAGGCAAGGAACTTGATGCACAGCTGAAACAGAAGAAGTTTTAGGTTGGGATATCTAAAGAAATAGGGGGCCGACCAACAAAAAAGGATACAGTGTTGGTTGGGAAGAATTATAGTTTCCAGTTATGGCCAATTTAAAATACCTATTTTTCCACTATAGATGGCCCTTTAATGTTCATGCTGCACAGAAAGGTAATAAGGGTACTCTTCTGTGTATGGACTTTCTAATGGGTCTGTGTATGGGACTTTCTATGGGGCTTGTGTAAATGGGACTTTCTATGGGGCTGGTGTATGGGACTTTCTATGGGCTTGTGTATGGACGTTCTCTGGGGCTGTGTATTGACTTTGTCTATAAGACTGTGATGGGACTTTCTATGGGCTGTGTATGGGACTTTGTATGAGGCTGTGTATATTGGACTGTCTATGGGCTGTGCATGGACTTTCTATGGGGCTATGTATTTGACTTGTCTATTGGGGCTGTGTATTGGACTCTTTCAATGGGGCGGTGTGTGGGACTTTCCTATTGGGCTGTGGTATGGACTTTCTATGGACTGTGTATGGGACTTTCTATGGGGCTGTGTATGGACTTTCTATGGCTGTGTATGGGACTTTCTATGGGGCCCTGTGTATGGGACTTTCTGTGGGGCTGTGTATGGACTTTCTATGGGGCTGTGTATGGGCTGGGTGTATGGGACTTTCTATGGGTCTGTGTGTGGTACTTTGGTATGGGGGCTGTGTATTGGACTTTTCTATGGGCTGTGTAGTGGACTTTCTATGTGGCTTTTATGGACTTTCTATGGGACTGTGTTTTGGAATTCTATGGGGCTGTGTTGGGACTTTGTATGGGTGCTGTGTATGGGAACTTTCTATGGGCTGTTATGGGGGACTTTCTATGGGGCTGTTATGGGACTTTCATATGGGGCTGTGTAATGGGACTTTTCTATGGGGTGTGTATGGGACTTCTATGGGCTGTGTATGGGAACTTTGTATGTGGCTGTGTATGGGACTTTGTATGTGGCTGTGATGGGACTTTCTATGGGGCTGTGTTGGGACTTTTCTATGGGGCTGTGTATCGGACTTTCTTGGAGCCTGTGTATGGGACTTTCTATGAGACTGTGTAAGTACCTCGGTTATATTCGTTGAGGGTTTTCTACTCGCGTATATACGGTAATTAAAATCTGGCCGTGCCTCATATTTATCAAACCTTCTCCACTCCTCCTTGTAACTTATATTATCTCATATGTTTACCACAACAATAACCACAAACATGCATCTGGATTGCTTTGACACCCGCAGTTATCACATTTGATTAAAACTTTACTTTTAACTACACATATAAAACTTGTAAAATTTGCCAACCACAGTCTGCCCTTAAAGAAAAATAGAGAAAAAGAAACCTCTTGCTTTACCTAAATTAAGGGACTTTATTCACAATTGTATCTGATGCTGAAGGTTCTGTTTGAAACCTACAGTACTCAGTGCCCTCTGAGCTGCTGAAGAGGAGGAAAAGTGCAACAAAACACATGAGGGCATCTTTCTTTATCTGTATGAAGGATGGGTTGGAGAGTATACTCCGCAGGGGTCTAGTTCTCAGTTTTTCTAAACAATACCATGAGGTAAGAAAACTCTCTCCAGTTATTAATTGCATTATATAATTATGAATATGATGGTATTACCCAATAACTGCTCTACACACCCTAACGACCAAGATGTTTTAATGCAATCCCAGTCTGCCATCTATAAGGGAACCCTATCGTTCCTACTGTCCATATATTCCTACTGTCCATATAGTTCCTAAACTGTCCATATATTCCTACTGTCCATATAGTTCCTACTGTCCCATATAGTTCCTACCTGTCCATATAGTTCCACGTCCATATAGTTCTACTGTCCATATAGTTCCTACTGTCCTAAGTTCCTACTGTCCACATATAGTTTCCTACTGTCCAGATAGTCCACTGCCATATAGTTCCTCTACTGTCGTCATGTTATATTTCCTCTGTCCATATAGTTCCTACTGTCCGGACAGTTTTTTTTCTGACTTTGGTCTCCTATTGTCTTTGTTCTTCCTTCTCCGTTTTTTGTCTGTTGTCGCTGTCTTCTCTTCACTCATTTCTGGAGCCATGGGGGCTTGGACAAGAAGTTTAAGACCGTCGGAGAAGATTGGCGAATCTGCACTAAAGGAAAGCTCGGTTCCCTTGCCCTTACAGATATATAAGTAAAAAGTTATGTTTAATAAGATGTTATAATAATATTATTCATTCTCCAGGAAGGATCATTTTTTCTTTTCTGATTTCTATGATATTTTTGATCTCTAAATGATTACAATTTGCCAAGATCAGTGCAGTAAAAAAATCCACAAAGACCAAGGCTGGATTAACCATTAGGCAATGCCTAGGCCAACCTGTGGTTTGGATGGGGGGGGCATCAGTTTCACCACCCCATTTTCCATCTCCCATGCTGTAACCTTAATTTTTTTTTTTTTTCCAGCACACGGCTTTTAAAAGCACTCTGACATGCCTGTTGGTCACATTTGATATATGAAGCCCTCCATGTTTTTTGTCAGTACACCAATATAAGCACAATTTAGTTCTTTTTCTCAGACGTGGTTTTTTTTTTTTGGGGTTTTTTTTTTTTGTTGGTGGTTGTTTTTTTTGTTTGTTTTTTTTTTTGTTTTTTTTTTTTTTTTTGTAGGTGTTGCCTATATTAGGGGTGTGGTTAAAGGCACAAAGATGAAGGCATCGCACTACAAAGTATTTGGTTTATGGGAAACCACTTCCATAAAAACCCATGTTTAGGGGGTGTTTCCCACCATGTGAAATCCCTATTACCCTTGTGGTGGGGTTTGGGGTTGGGTCTGACCCATACAGGTTGGTGTTGTGCATTGAACTGATAGCAATAGACTCCTGAGAGATAAATCCACCCGAACACAGATGTTTCTTTTCTACAGTAATCAGTAATTACCCACCATGTTAGGCAATGTGACGTTACTAATGATCTGGCCCCACAGCAAAACTTTTGGTGGGGCCCTAGATGCTATATTATCTAGGAAAATAAAAGAGGGCCCCTTTGGCTCCCGCCCCCCCTGCGGTTGCTCCCCCTGGTTCCCTCTAGTTATGCCCCGTTAGGCCAAGAGGCTTGGAAAGAATCAAAACTTTACCCCCACCTATAACCCACACCTGCTATTCTATAATGGATGTTACATCCGTGTTTGTTCTTGCCTTGCAGAGACTGTTGCGTCTGCTATGGGATGACCTGTCTGCACAGTTCGGTGAGTTTATATTAATATTGTCTTTTAGATTCTATACTTTAATGTAGAACTTAAAACGGTTTACATCAAATTTCTTCTGTTTGGCGTGCCATTACATTTAACATAACAAACATTCCTGTCTGATCTGACAGGTCCTAAATGAATTTCAGTTCAGCAAGGGGGCCCAGTTGAGCACGCAACCGTGTTTTCCGGTGCGATACGCATGTTGTAGTGTAGCCTCACCCTTGTTCTCTTAAAATTTTCAATGGTATGACACAGAACCCCTAACCCCATACTAAACTACCAGCAAGCACGGACGGTGTCGAAACCATATGGCTAATTATCAGGGAAGGTGAGGGACAAACGTTAGACTCTTTATAATTCTTTAGAATCCTTTACAAGGTCACGACTAGAATGGCTGAACTACTGAAGTTTGGTTCGTTTTCCAAAATTCGGAACTTACCTATTAAAAGTCATGAGGAGATCATAGTTCAAAAAGTTTTGGATAAATAAGATAAAATCTACACTGGTAACTTACTGTAATTGCTCTGGCACCTGGAAACTGGGTCTGGAACATGTCACATGTCAAAACCAAATGCTACATTTAAAGGGTTATAGAAAGTGAATAATCATTCGATAATTTACCGAAAACAATACTACATCGATGGTACCACCGAAAACAAATCCTACATTCGGATGGTTACCAAAACAATACTACATTCGATGGTACCAACAACAACTACCCATTCGATGGTACCAAAAACAAATCCTACATTTTTATGGTACCGAACCAATACTACATTCGATTGTTACCAAAACAAATACTACATTCGATGGTAACCAAAAACAAAATACTACATTCGATGGTACCGAAACAAATACTCATTCGATGGCACCGAAAACAAATACTACTTCGAATGGTGTACCAAAACAAATAACTACATTCGATGTACCAAAAACAATACTACATTCTATGGTTACCAAAACAAATACTACATTTCGATGGACCAAAACCAAATAACTACATTCGATGGTACCAAAAACAATACTACTACATTCGTCGATGGTACCAAAACAAATACTCCATTCGATGTACCGAAAAAAATACTACATTCATGGTTACCGAAAACAAATACTACACTCGATGGTACCGAAAACAAATACTACATTCAATGGTTTACCGAAAACAAATACTACATTCGATGGTACCAAAAACAAATACTACATTGATATTACCGAAAACAAATACTACATCAGTACCAAAAACAATACTACATTCGAATGGTTACCAAAAACACATACTCATTCGATGGTACCAAAACAAATACTAACATTCGTGGTACCAAAAACAAATCTACATTCGATGGTACAAAAACAAATACTACATTGATGGTTGCCAAAAACAATCTCTTCGATTGTACCAAAACAATACGACATTCGATGGTACCAAAACAAATACTACATTCGATGGTTACCGAAAACAAATACTACATTCGATGGTTTTCCAAAAACAAATACTACATTCGATGTTACCAAAAACAAATACTACATTCATGGTACCAAAACAAATACTACATTTCGATGGTACCACAAACAAATACTACATTCGATGGTTACCGAAAACAATACTACATCTAGTTACCAAAACAATACTACATTCGATGGTTACCAAAAACAAATACTACATTCGATGGTTCCGAAAACAAATACTACGTTCGATGGTACGAAACAATACTACATTCGATGGTTACTGAAAACAAATACTACATTCCATTGTTCCCGACAACAAATACTACATTCTGATGGTACCGAAAACAATAACTACATCGATGGTACTGAAAACAATACTACATTCGATGGTACCGAAACAAATACTACATTCCGATGGTACCGAAAAACAATTACTACATTCAATGGTTACCAAAACAACTACTACATTCGATGTACAAAAACAAATACTACATTCGATGGTTACCGGAAAACAATACTACATTCGTGGTTTACGCAAAAACATACTCATTCGATGGTTACCGGAACAAATACTACTTCGATGTACCAAAAACCATACTACCATTCGATGGTACGAAAATAACAATACTACATTCGATGGTACCGAAAACAAATACTACATTCTTCGATGGTACCGAAAACAAATCTACATTCCACTGGTTACCGAAAACAATCTACATTCGATGGTTACCGACAACAATACTACATTCAATGGTTACCGGAACAATACCATTCGAATGGTATCCAAAACAATACTACAATTCGCTGGTTACGCGAAACAAATACTACATTTCCGATGGTTACAAACAAAACAAATACACATTCGATGGTACCAAAAACAAATACTACATTTTCGATGGTTGCACCAAAACAAATACTCAATTCGATGGTACCAAAAACAAATACTACATTCGATGGTAAAAAACCAAAAACATACTACATTCGATAGTTACCGGAAAACAAATACTACTTCGATGGTAGCCACAAACAAATACTACATTCGATGGTTACCAAAAACAAATCCTACATTGATGGTACCAAAACAATATACATTCGATGTTACCAAAAAACAAATCTACATCGAAGGGTACCACAAAACAAATACTACATTCGATGGTTACCAAAAACAAATATAACATGTCGATGTACCAAAACAAATACTACATTCGATGTACCA
Organism: Hymenochirus boettgeri; assembly: GCA_019447015.1. Classification (NCBI taxonomy): domain Eukaryota; kingdom Metazoa; phylum Chordata; class Amphibia; order Anura; family Pipidae; genus Hymenochirus; species Hymenochirus boettgeri. Next base: position 233,180 of record JAACNH010000066.1, read on the forward strand.
AAAACAATACACATTCGATGTTACCGAAAACAAATACTACAGTCGATGTTACCAAAACAAATACTTACAATCGATGTTAACCAAAAACAAATACTCCATTCGATGTTACCAAAAACAAATACTACATTCGATGTTACACAAAACAATACTACATTCGTGGTTTACCGAAAACAATACTACATTCGATAGTTACCAAAACAATACTACAATTCGATGGTTACCAAAAAACAAATACTACATTCGATGGTTACCGAAAACAATACTACCATTCGATGGTACCAGAAAACAATACTACATTCGATGGTTTACTGAAAACATACTACATTCCATTCCATGGTTACCGGAAAACACATACTACTTCGATGGTACCAGAAAACAATACTGACTTCGATGGTACTGAAACAAATACTACATCGATTGTACCGAAACAAATATATACTACATTCGATGGTACCGAAAACAAATACTACATTCCAATGGTTACCAAAAAACAAATACTACATTCGATGTACCAAAACAAATACTACATTCGATGGTTACGAAAACAATACTACATTCGGTGTTACCAAAAACCATATAATTCGATGGTTACCGAAAACAAATACTACATCGATGGTTACCGAAAACAAATACTACATTCGATGGTAACTGAAAACAAATCTAATTCGATGGTCCAAAACCAATAACTACATTCGATGGTCCGAAAACAAATACTACCTTCAATGGTTACCTAAACAACTACTACAATTCGATGGTTACCGAAAACAAATACTACATTCAATGGTTTACCAAAACAACTACTACATTCGATGGTACCAAAAACAAATACTACATTCGATGGTTCCGAAACAAATACTACATTTCTATGGTTACCAAAAACAAATAACTACATTCCGATGGTTACCGAAAACAAATACTACATTCCGCTGTACCGAAAACAAATACTACATCATGGTTACCAAAAACAAATACTACATTCGATGGTACCAAAAACAATATAATCATCGATGGTTACCAAAAACAAATACTACATTCGATGTTTACCGAAAACAATACTACATTCGATGGTACCGAAAACATACTACATCAATGGTTACCGAAACAAATACTACATTCGATGGTGTACCGAAAACAAATACTACCTTCATGGTTTCCGAAACATACTACATTCGATGGTACCGAAAAACAAATACTACATGCGATAGTTACCGAAACAAATACTACTCGATGGTTACCAAAAACATACAACATCGAATGGTTACCGAAAACAAAATACTACACATTCGCTGGTAGCCGACAACAAATACTTACATCAATGGGTACCAAAACAAAACTACATTCGATGGTAACCAAAAACAAATCCATCATTCGATGGGTACCGAAAACATACTACATCGATGGTACCCAAAACAAATACTACATTCGATGGTTACTGAAAGACAAATACCAAAAACCAAAAATTCTTAGTACCAAAAAACAATACTACATTCGATGTACAAAAACAAATACTACTTGATGGTTACACCAAAAAAAAATTTAACTACATTCGATGGTTACCGAAAACAATACTACATTTGATGGTTAACCGAAAAACAAATACTACATTCGATGGTACCAAAACAAATTACTACATTCGATGGTTACCAAAAACAACAAATACTACAATTCGATGGTTTACCGAAAACCAAATCCTACATTCGATGGTTACCAAAACAAATCTACATCTCGATGGTTACCGAAAACAAATACACATTCGATGGTAACCGCAAACAAATACTACATTCGATGGTTACCAAAACAAATATACTTCGATGGTACCGAAAACAAATACACATTCCAATGGTTTTACCGAAAACAATACTACATTCGATGTTTACCGAAACAAATACTACCATTCATGGTTTACCGAAACAATACTAAACTTCGATGTACCGAACACAAAATTACTACATTCAATGGTTACCGAAAACAAATATACATTCGATGGTTAACGAAAACAAATACTACATTCAATGGTTACCGAACACAATACTACATTCGATGGTACCAAAACCAAATACTCTACATTCGATTGTACCCAACAACAAATACTACATTCGATGTTACCAAAAACCCATACTACATTCGATGGTACCAAACCAAATACTACATTCGATGGTTACCGAAAACAAATACTACATTCGATGGTAACCAAAAACAAATACTACTTCCGATGGTTACTGAAACAAATACTACATTCTATACGTATAACCAAAACAAATACTACATTCGATGGTACCAAAAACAAATACTACATTCGATGGTTCCAAAAACAAATACTACATTCGATGGTTGACCGAAAACAAATACTTACTTTTATGTTACCACCGAAAACAAATACTTACTACATTCGATGGTACAAAAACAAATACTACATTCGATGGTAACCAAAAACAAATACTACATTCGATGGTTACCGAAAACAAATACTACATCGATGGTTACCAAAACAAAATACTACCTTCTCGATGGTTACCGACAACAAATACTACATTCTGGTACCGAAACAATAGCTACATCGATGGTTACCGAAAACAAATACTACAATTCAATGGTACCGAAAACAAATACTACCATTCAATGGTTTACCCCGAAAACAAATACTACAATTTCGATGGTACCGAAAACAAATACTACATTCATGTTACCGAAAAACAATACTACTACATTCGATGGTACCAAAAAAACAATACTACATTCGATGGTTACCGAAAACAAATACTACATTCGTGGTTACCAAAAACAATACACATTCGATGGTTCCCGAAAACACATACTAACATCTTCGATGGTTAACCGCAAACAAATACTACAAAACGTATCTCTTGAGACTCTCTCGCCTTGTTCGTCTCTTTCTCCATTCCCGTCGCTTTGTTCTGGTTAACAAAAAACAATACTACATTCTAATTGGTACCCAAAAACAAATAACTACATTCGATGGTTACCCTGAAACAAATACTACACATTCGATGGTTACCAAAAACAAATACTACTTCCATGGTTACGGTGAAAACAAAATCTACTTCCATGGTTACCGAAAACAACTACTTACATTCGATGTACGAAAACAAATACACATTCGATGTATGAAAACAAATACTACATTCACAATGGTTCAAAAACAAATACTACTTCGATGGTACCCAAAAACAAATCCATACATTCGATGGTTACCGAAAAACAACTACTACATTTCGATGGTTACCAAAAACAATACTACATTCGATGCTTCCGAAAACAAATACTACATTCGATGGGTACCCGAAAACAAAATACTACTTCGATGGTACTGAAACAAATACTACATTCGATGGTTTACCAAAAACAATACTACATTCGATGGTTTACCGAAACCAAATACTAACATTCGATGGTACTGAAAACAATACTTACATTCGATGGTTTACCAAAAACAAATACTACTAATTCGATGGTTAACCGCAAACAAAATACTACCTTTCGATGGTTACCGAAAACAAAATACTACATTCGATGGTTACCGAAACAATACTACATTCGATGGTTAACCGAAAACACATACTCATTCGCTAGTAACCAAAAACAAATACTACATTCGATGGTACCGAAACAAATACTACTACATTCGATGGTACCAAAAACCAATACTCATCGATGGACCAAAACAATACTACCTTTCGATGGTACAAAAACAATACTACTACCATTCGATGGTACCAAAACAAATACTAACATTCATGGTACCGAAAACAAATACTACATTCGATGGTACTGAAACAATACTACTCACATCATGGTTACTGAAAAAACAATACTACATCGATGGTACCGAAAACAAATACTAATTCGATGGTACCAAAAACAATACTACATTCGATGTTACCAAAACAAATTACTACATTCGATGGTACCGAAAAAACAATACTACATTCGATGGTATCAAAAACAAATACCTACTTCAATGGTACCAAAAACAATATTACATTCGATGGTAACAAAAACAAATTTACATTCGATGGTAACCAAAACCAAAATACTACATTCGATTGTTACCCGAAAACAAAATACTACATTCGATGGTACCAAAAACAAATATTACATTCATGGTACAAAAACCAATCCTACATTCAATGTACCAAAAACAAATATCTACATTCAAAGGTTAGCGAAGCGGCCCATAAATCAATAATTACCAGATAATTATCGAAAATAAGTTCTGTGAGTTCGGATTACCAAAACTAGCTCGGATAGTTTCAAGCTTGTCACACAACTCATAAAGTTCTGCCTGGGTCCATCGCAGTCAGCCCCGTCTCCTAGTACAAACACTGAAGACATACTTATGATAGGTTGATGTACCTGTGCCTTTAAAGTCCGTTACTGAAGAACAGTACTGACTTTACAAGGCTGTCCCTCCACCTAACTTCACTCCTTACTGGATACAGCAGTTCCAGAAACCCTTTTTCACTATACTTACCTTACCCAAATTCTTTTAACCTTATACTTATGATGTCCCAAGCCTTCAACCGCAGATCAACATGGGTGTGTCAAAGAGAGATTGGTGTCTTCGGTGTCTGCCGGGGCATGAAAGGGGGGACAGAGCCCTCCGGATCAAGTGTTCCACACAAATACATAAAAAAACAAAAGATACCAGGAGGAGTTTCTGTGTCCATATAAAGGTACAAGGACACAGGTGAGTTTATAACAGGGAACTCTGAGTACCACTCATATTAAAGGGATAATGTATCGCCCTACTGTAAATTATAAGGATATAAGTCACTGAGGCGTTCTGTGTCCATATCAAGGTACAAGGACACAGACTGAGTTATACAGGAATCTGGGTACCACGCATGTATTATAAGGGATATTATCCCCTACTGTAAATTAATAAGGAATATTATAGTCACTGAGGAGTTCTTGTCCTATAAAGGTACATAGGACACAGCGTTTGAGGTTATATTACAGGGAACCCCTGAGTACCACTCATGATTTAAAAGGGATTTAATGTATTCCCTCTACTGTAACTTATTAATGATATTAGAAGTCGCTGAGGAGTTCTGTTTCCATATAAGGTACACGGACACAGACTGAGTAAAACGGGACCTCTGGTTACCAACTCATTTATTATAAGGGATAATGTATCCCCTACTGTAATTATATGGTTATTAGAAGTCACTGAGGAGTCTGTGTCTATATAAAGTCAGGACACAACCCCCAAGTGGCGCTATATAAATAAACATATACATACATTCTGTATAATCTGTATATGTTTATTTATATAGCGCCACTTGGGGATACAGCGCTGTACATTATAACAATACAGATTATACAGAATGTATGTATATGTTTATTTATATAGCGCCACTTGGGTACACAGCGCTGTACACTATAACAATAAAGATTATACAGTATGTATGTATATGTTTTGTATATGTTTATTTATATAGCGCCAATTGGGGACGCAGCGCTGTACATTATAACAATACAGATTATACAGTGTACAGTATGTATGTATATTTTATTTATATAGCGCCAACTTGGGTACACACGCTGTACATTAAACATACCGATTATACAGTATGTATGTATATGTTTATTTATATAGCACCACTTGGGGTACACACCGCGCTGTCATTATAACAATACAGATTACAGTATGTCTGTATATGTTTATATATATAAGCACACCACTTGGGTACACAGCACTGTACATTATAACATACAGATTATACAGTATGTTATGATATGTGTTATATAACGCCCTTGGGGACACAGCGCTGTCATTATAACAATACAGATTATACAGTATTAGGATTATGTTTTATTTAATAGTCGCCACTTGGGTACACAGCGCTGTACATTATAACAATACGATTATACAGTCTGTATGTATATGTTTTATATAACGCCACTTGGGGACACAGCGCTGTACATTATAACAATACAGATTATACAGTATTAATGTATATGTTTTTTGATTATACGCGCCACTTGGGTACACAGCGCTGTACATTATAACAATAACCGATTATACAGTATGTATGTATATTTTTTTTTATAGCATCACTTGGTTACAACCAGCGCTGTACATTATAACAATACAGATTATACAGTATGTTGGTATATGTTTTTAATATAGCTCCCACTTGGATACACAGCGCTGTACATTAATACATAACAGATTATACAGTATGTATGTATTGTTATTTTATATAGCGCCACTTGGGAACACAGCAGCTGTACATTATAACAATACAGATTATACGTATGTATGTATATGTTTATTTTATATAGCGCCACTTGGGTACACAGCGCTGTACATTTAACAATACAGATTATACAGTATGTATGTATAATGTTTATTTATATAGCGCCACTTGATACACAGCGCTGTACATTATAACAATACAGATTATACAGTATGTATGTAATGTTTTATTTATATAGCGCCACTTGGGGACACAGCGCTGTACATATAACAATACAGATAATACAGTATGTATGTATATGTTATTTTATATAGCGCCACTTGGGTACACAGCGCTGTACATATAACAATACAGATTATACAGTATGTATGTATTGTTTATTATATAGCGCCACTTGGGTACACAGCGCTGTACATTCTAACAATACAGATTATACAGTAGTATGTATATGTTTTATTTAATCGCCACTTGGGTACACAGCGCTGTACTTATAACAATACAGATTACAGTATGTATGTATATGTTTATTTATATAGCGCCACTTGGGTACACAACACTGTACATTATAACAATACAGATATACGTATGTATTTTATGTTTATTTATATGCGCACTTGGGGACACAGCACTGTACATGATAACAATACAATTGATACAGTATGTATGTAATATGTTTTTAATAGCGCCACTTGGATACACAGCGCTGTACTTATACCAATACAGATTATACAGTATGTATGTATATGTTATTTTTATATGCGCCACTTGGGGACACAGCGCTGTACATTATAACAATACAGATTATACAGTATGTATGTATATGTTTATTTATATAGGCCCCACTTGGGGACACAGCGCTGTACATTATAACAATACAGATTATACAGTATGTATGTATATGTTTATTTATATAGCGCACTTGGGGACACACCGCTGTACATTATAACAATACAGATTATACGTATGTATGTATATGTTTATTTATAAGCGCCACTTGGGGACACAGCGCTGTACAATTATAACAATCCAGATTTACAGTATGTATGTATATGTTTATATATTAGCGCCACTTGGGACACAGCACGGTACATTATAACAATCAGATTATACAGATATATGTATATGTTTTTTTATATAGCGCCACTTGGGGATACAGCGCTGTACATTATAAAACAATACAGATTATACAGTATGTATGTATATGTTTATTATATAGCGCCACTTGGGACACAGCGCTGTACATTATAACAAATACAGATATACGTATGTAGTATATATGTTTATTTATATAGCGCCACTTGGGTACACAGCGCGTACATTATAACAATACAGATTATACAGTATGTATGTTATATGTTTATTTATATAGCGCCACTTGGGCACAGCGCTGTACATATAACAATACAGATTATACAGTATGTATGTATATGTTTTATATAAGCGCCACTTGGGGACACAGCGCTGTACATTATAACAATACAGATATACATATGTTGTATATGTTTATTATATAGCGCCACTTGGGACACAGGCTGTACATTATAACAATACAGATTATACAGTATGTATGTATATGTTTATTTAATAGCGCCACTTGGGGACACAGCGCTGTACATTATAACAATACAGATTATACAGTATGTTATTATGTTTATTATATAATGCCACTTGGGTACACCAGCGCTGTACATTTTAACAATACAGATTATACGGTATGTATGTATATGTTATTTATAAAGCGCCACTTGGGGACGCAGCGCTGTACATATAACAATACAGATTATACAGTATGTATGTATATGTTTATTTATATAGCGCCACTTGGGGACCAGCGCTGTACATTATAACAATACAGATTATACGGTATGCTGGATATGTTTTATTTATATAGCGCCATCTTGGTACGCAGCGCTGTCACATTATACAATACAGATTATACGGGATGTATGTATATGTTTATTATATAAGCGCCACTTGGGGACGCAGCGCTGTACATTATAACATACAGATTATACAGTATGTATTATATATGTTTATTTATATAGCGCCACTTGGGGACACAGCGCTGTACATTATAACAATACAGATTATACGTAGGTTTATATGTTTATTTAATAGCCACACTGGGTATTACATTATAACAATAGGATTATACATATGTATGTATATGTTTTATTTATATAAGCGCCACTGGTACACAGCGCTGTACATTTAACAAACAGATTATACGTATGTATGTTATGTTTATTTATATAGCGCCACTGGGGACACACGCTGTACATATAAAATAAAACAGATTATACGGTATTGTTTATGTTTATTTATATAGCGCCACTTGGGGACGCACGCTGTACATTATAACAATACAGATTATACAGTATGTATTATATGTTTATTTATATAGCGCCACTTGGGTAGCAGCGCTGTACATTATAACATACAGATTTACAGTATGTATGTATATGTTATATAGCGCCACTGGGTACCAGCCTGTACATTATAACAATCAGATTATACAGTATGTTGTATATGTTTTTATATAGCGCCACTTGGGGTACACACAGCGCTGTGCATTATAACAATACAGATTATACATTAGGTATGTATATGTTTATTTATATAGCCCACTTGGGACACAGCGCGTGCATTAAACAATACAGATTATACAGAATGTACGTATATGTTATAAATATAGCGCCACGTGGGACACAGCGTGTACATTATAACAATAAAGATTATACAGTATGTATGTATATGTTTATTTATAGCGCCACTTGGGGGACACAGCGCTGTACAGTATAACAATACAGATTATACAGTAATGTATGTATATGTTTATTTATATAGCGCCACTTGGGGACAGCGCTGTACATTAAAACAATACAGATTATCCAGAATGTAGTGTATATGTTTTATTTATATAGCGCCACTTGGGTACAACAGCGCTGTACATTAAACATTACAGATTATACAGTATGTATGTAATGTTTATTTATATAGCGCCACCTGGTACACAGCTCTGTACATTATAACAATACAGATTATACGTATGTATGTTATTGTTTATTTATATAGCGCCACTTGGGTACACAGCGCTGTACATTATAACAATACAGATTATACAGTATGTATGTATATGTTTATTTATATAGTGCCCCTTGAGGGACGCAGCGCTGTACATTATAACAATACAGATTATAGGTATGTATGTATATGTTTATTTATATAGCGCCAATTGGGGACGCAGCGCTGTACATTATAACAATACAGATTATACAGTATGTATGTATATGTTTATTTATATACGCCACTTGGTACGCAGCGCTGTACATTAAACAATACAGATTATACGGTATGTATGTATATGTTTATTTATATAGCGCCACTTGGGTACGCAGCGCTGTACATTATAACAATCAGATTATACGGTATGTATGATATGTTTATTTATATAGCGCCACTTGGGTACGCAGCTCTGTATTATAACAATACAGATTATACGGTATGTATGTATATGTTTATTTATATAGCGCCACTTGTGTACACAGCACTGTACTATTATAACAATACAGATTATACGGTATGTAGGTATATGTTTTTTTTATATAGCGCCACTTGGGTACGCAGCGCTGTACATTATAACAATATAGATTATACGGTATGTATGTATATGTTTATTTATATAGCGCCACTTGGGTACGCAGCGCTGTACATTATAACAATACAGATTATACGGTATGTATATGTTTATTTATATAGCGCCACTTGGGGACGCAGCGCTGTACATTATAACAATACAGATTATACGGTATGTATGTATATGTTTATTTATATAGCGCCACTTGGGGACGCAGCGCTGTACATTATAACAATACAGATTATACAGTATGTATGTATAATGTTTTATTTATAGCGCCACTGGGTATTACATTATAACAATACAGATTATACGTATGTTTTGTATATGTTTATTTATTAGCGCCACTGGGGTACACAGCGCTGTACATTATAACAATACAGATTATACAGTATGTATGTTTATATGTTTATTTATATAGCGCCACTTGGGGACACAGCGCTGTACATTTAACAATACAGATATACGGTATGTATGTATATGTTTATTTATATAGCGCCACTTTGGGGACGCAGCGCTGTACATATAACAATACAGATTTACAGTATGTATATATATGTTTATTTATATAGCGCCACTTGGGTACGCAGCGCTGTACATTATAACAATACAGATTATCAGTATGTATGTTAATATGTTTATTATAGCGCCACTTGGGTACACAGCGCTGTACATTATAACAATACAGATTATACAGTATTGTATGTATATGTTTATTTATATAGCGCCACTTGGGACACAGCGCTGTGCATTATACAATACAGATTATACAAGGTATGTATATATGTTTATTAATATAGGCGCCACTGGGGACACAGCGATGTACATTATCACAATAAAGATTATACAGTAGTTGTATATGTTTATTTATATAGCGCCACTTGGGGACACAGCGCTGTACAGTATAAACAATACAGATTATACAGTATGTATGTATATTTATTTATATAGCGCCACTTGGGTGCAGCGCTGTACATAATACAATACAGATTATACAGTATGCATGCATATGTTTATTTATATAAGCCACTTGAGGACGCAGCGCTGTGCATTATAACAATACAGATTATACAGTATGTATGTATTGTTTTTATATAGCGCCACTTGGGGACGTAGCGCTGTGTATATAACATACAGATTATACAGTATGCATGTATATTTTTATTTATATAGCGCCACTTGGGTACGCAGCGCTGTGCATTATAACAATACAGATTATACAGTATGCACGTACCGTATATACTCGAGTATAAACCGAGGTTTTTAGGTTTTAAAAATACCTTTTAAAACCTGGCCTCGGTTTATACTCGGGTCATAAGAATAGGAGAAGTGGAGAATAGAAGTGCCATTAGCCTACCTGTAGCAGAACCATTCGGCAATGGCAGAGAACCCGAGCAGTCAGAGCGCAGTACTAGGCGCAGGCACGTTGGGGACGTAAGTTACGCATCCCGCACAAGCGTACCACTTACGCAAGCGCCCTCTGACTGCACCGACTGACAACTGATGCCTTGGCAGCCCCATTGCTCAGGCGGATCCGCTCCACGTAGAAGCTGATGGGCGGTATAGGATGGTCTTCCCCGCCAGTGCAGAGACTGGAGGAGGGATGTTCCCGCAAGGTGGGAACTAGATTGGGTTCAGCAGCACAGAGCCTGTGAGCCCTCTTCAGACTAAAGTAAAAAAATCTTATGTATGGGGGGTTTAGGGTGGGCTAGTACCATAGGTCTGTGCAGTGTAGGGTGGGGTGTGGGTTAGTTGAGGCCCGTGAATAAAGGCATTTACTGTAATGATGTTGTGAACTGATTATTTATTATGTGAGCTTGCCACTCCCGAAAGCATGCTGGAATTTGTATTTACAAACATTGGAGTTCCATAGAATACTTGGTTACTGCATTCTGCATTTTTATGGTACCAATATTGAACATTAGTGTTCATATTTTCTACCCTCGGTTTATACTCGAGTCATGTTTTTACTCCTTTTTTTTCAGGTAAAAAATAGGTACCTCGGTTTTAACTCGGTCGGTTTATACTCGATATATACGGTATTTTATTTATATAGCGCCACTTGGGTACACACGCGTACATTATAACAATACAGATTATAACAGTATGTATGTATATGTTTATTTATATACGCCACTTGATATCACAGCGCTGAACATTATAACAATACGATTATACAGTATGTACGTATATGTTTATTTATATAGCCCACTTGGTACACAGCGCTGTACATTATAACAATACAGATTATACAGTATGCATGTATATGTTTATTTTATATAGCGCCACTTGGGTACACAGCGATGTATATTTAAACAATACAGATTATACAGTATGCATGTTATGTTTTTTATATAGCGCCACTTGGTACACAGCACTGTACATTATAACAATACAGATTATACTGTGTATGTACATGAGGAACATGCCACATAGAGCTAAAAATCTAATTAGAGATGGCAAACTTCATAAAGTTCGGTACGTTTTCGAATTTTCGAACTTCCGTAAAAGTTTGAAAGTCCGAATTCGGACCCATTAAAGTATAGTATAGTATTTTGAGGTTGAATAAAGACATACGTCCATCCAGTCCAACCCTCTAGCAATATCCTCATTTCCTGCCTAGCTGTTTGATCCAGAGGAAGGCAAAAACCCCCCACCAAATTTATGAAGGGGGAAAAAATTCCTTCCTACTCCAAGTGGTAATCAGAAATTCCCTGGATCAACTCTACTTTTTATGTATCAATCAGTAACTTGCAACATTCCTTGTTTGCAGAAACTCCTCCAGCTTTTTTTGAAACTGACCAATGAACCGCCATAACAACCGTCCACTGGAGGACAGTTCCATAGCTTTACCGTTCTCACAGTGACAAACCCTTTCCCAACTCTACTTTATGTATCAATCCCAGTAACTTGTAACATTCCTTGTTTGTAGAAACTCATCCAGCTTTTTATAAACTGACCAATGAACCTGCCATAACAACGTCCACTGGAAGACAGTTCCATAGCTTTACCGTTCTCAGTGACAACCCTTGCCCAACTCTACTTTATGTATCAATCCCAGTACTTGTAACATTCCTTGTTTGTGTAGAAATCATCCAGCTTTTATTAAACTGACCATGAACCTGCCATAACAACGCCTACTGGAAGACAGTCCCATAGCTTTACCATTCTCACAGTGAAAAACCCTTTCCCCAACTTGAAGCCTAAACCTTTTTCTTCAAGTCTTAAGGGATTCCTTGTGACATCTGACATGTTCTATAGGTGAACAATGCCCCAGATAGTTCATTGTATGGCCTGTTAAAATATTTATACACAGTTTCATATCCCACGCAAGCCCTTTTCTTCAGAGTACAATATTGTCCTTTTCTAATTCTCTTCATATTCAAGCTCCCCCAATCCCTTATTAATTTAGTTGCCCTTCTCTGAACCCTTTCCATTTCAAAGATGTCCTTTTTGTACACAGGATTCCAAAATTGCACTGCATATTCCAAATGAGGCCTACCAATGCTTTGTAAAGAGGGAGAATAACATTTTCCTCACTTGAATCATACCTCTCTTTACAAGACAATACCATGCTGGCTCTGGCTGTTGCCGCCTGGCACTTCTTGCTACCATTGTAAGTTTGTTATCCACCAAACTCCAAGATCCCTTTCCAACAGGGATTCACTTAACACAGAGCCATTTATAGTATAACAGCACAAGTATTTTTAAGTCCAAAATGCATCACCTTACATTTCTCAACATTGAATCTCATTTGCCACTTCACCCAATGTTGACAATCTATCTAGATCCCCCTGCAACGATTGCACATCCTCTGAAGTTTTTAAGGGTCGACAATGTTTTGGTCTCGTCGCAAACACAGAAACCTTGCTGACAATACCCCACTTCCAAATCATTAATAATAGATTAAATAGAAGCGGCCCCAACACGAACCCTGTGGCACCCCACTTAGCACTTTAGTCCATATGATGAAGCCCCATTAACAACTACTCTCTGCATCCTATTCATTAACCAATTTTCTATTCACGTACAAATGTGACTCCCCATACCAACAGACCTTAGCTTATACATTAGTCGCCTATGGGACTGTATCAAAGGCCTTTGCAAATCCAAGTAAACTACATCTACTTGCTATGCCAGAGTCTAAATTTCTACTTACTTCTCATAAAAGCCAAGCAGTTAGTTTGACAAGATCTATTCCTCCTAAATCCATGCTGGTTACTACCTATAATGTTAGTCCTTGAAACATACTCTAGAACATGTTCCCTTATTAAACTTTCCAGGATCTTCCCCCACCACTGAAGTTAAACTTCAGGCCTGTAATTACCTGGCTGTGAACGACTACCCTTTTGAAATTGGAATAACATCAGCCTTTTTCCAATCCAGAGGCACACCACCGGACATGAGGAATCTGCAAAAATAAGAAACAATGGCCTAGATAAAACTGAACTTAGTCAATGGGGGAGTGATAGTTCGAAAAAGTCTGGGTGTTTTACAGCTTAACTAACATGTCATTATCACCAAAACTTGTGCAAGCTACATTTGAGGGTTAGGGACAGTTCGAGGGTTACCGAACGATACTTTTGAGGGTTACCGAAAATCGAACCATAAATTCGAAGGTTACCGAAATCGAATGTAACTTTTGAGGGTTAACGAACGATACATTCAAGGGTTAGTGAAAAACAACGATACTTTTGATGGTTACCGAAATCAAAGGTTACATTTGAGGGTTAGCGAACAATCATTCTAGGGTTAGCGAAAACGATCTGTACATTCGAAGGTATCGAAATAAAAGATACTTTTGATGGTTACCGAAAACTGAAGGCAACATTCGAGGGTTAATTAGTTTTCCTATTACACAAGGAAATGAAGCCTTGACTTTTCTTTCTAAACTAAAAAGACATTAAAACTGTCCTCAACAAATATACCCTGCAGACTGGATCCAATGGGCAAAAATGTACAGGAGATATAGCCTAATTTTTCCTATTTATATAGATCCCAACATCACCTGTGTCCAAACAAACAATGTTATTTTGTCAGTGAAACTAGTTTTATGACATATCAATCATCCAAAACTTATATAATAGTATATACAGTAGTATAGATACCGTATAATGTTGTTTCTTTAAACTTAAAATCATCTTGAAAGTCTCCCCTCAGTTTATACTCGGGTCGTAGCTGATCTGGATTCTGCTGGACAAAATCCACAAGCCCTGGGAAAACAAAAGCTGTACCCTGTTACACAAGAACTTCTTGTCCTGCTCACTCATATCAGCCCAGACTGCAAGGCAAAGGAAAAAACGATCTTTAAAGGGACCACTATACTGAAAAATGACTTTGCCTCATCATCTCTAATCTATAATTGAATACATGTAAGTAGCACTTACTGATTTGCGTGTGTTTCTGCATGCCTTCAATCTAGCACACACATTTTGTTTGGAGCAGTATCCTCCTTCCCTCTTTTAACTACTCCCACTCCATCCGACCTGACTTTTTCCCACCAAACCAACTGTAAGGGTGAGGCGACACTGCAACGCACAGAATCGCGCACAAAATCGCAAGCGTTATCGCACGCGATTGTGTGCGCGATTCTTGCGCTTTTGCGCTCGCGTTCGCGTTTTGCGCATGCATTTCTGCCTTTTCGTGTTATGACACGCATGCGTTAACGCACCAAAATGGTGAACGCGTGCGTTACCAAAACGCGAACGACGCGCAATCGCATGCGCATCGGAATCGCGGGAATTTCGCATTCCTGCGATTTCCATTTTAGCAAAAAAATCGCGGGCGCACACGCGAGCGCGAAACGCGTCGCAAACGTGCGGAAAACGCGCTAGTGTGGCCTAGCCCTAAACCTGCACACAGCCTACAGCATTCCAACTGTCAAAACTCTGTCACCATTCCACTACAGAAAACTACTCACAGAAGAATAGTTTTTGAGAGCAAGGAACTTGATTGACAGCTGAAACAGAAGAAGTTTTAGGTTGGATATCTAAAGAAATAGGGGGCCAGATCAACAAAAAAGGATACAGTGTGGTTGGGAAGAATTATAGTTTCCAGTTATGGCCAATTTAAAATACCTATTTTTCCACTATAGATGCCCTTTAAGTGTTCAGCTGCACAGAAAGGTAATAAGGGTACATCTTTGTGTATGGACTTTCTATGGGTCTGTGTATGGGACTTTCTATGGGGCTGTGTATGGGACTTTCTATGGGGCTGTGTATGGGACTTTCTATGGGCTGTGTATGGACGTTTTGGCTGTGTATTGGACTTTCTATAAGACTGTGTATGGGACTTTCTATGGGGCTGTGTATGGGACTTTGTATGAGGCTGTGTATGGGACTGTCTATGGGCTGTGCATGGGACTTCTATGGGCTATGTATTGACTTCTATGGGGCTGTGTATTGGACTTTCAATGGGGCTGTGTGTGGGACTTTCTATTGGGCTGTGTATGGGACTTTCTATGGACTGTGTATGGGACTTTCTATGGGGCTGTGTATTGGACTTTCTATGGGCTGTGTATGGGACTTTCTATGGGGCTGTGTATGGGACTTTCTGTGGGGCTGTGTATGGGACTTTCTATGGGGCTGTGTATGGGACTGTGTATGGGACTTTCTATGGGCTGTGTGTGGTACTTTGTATGGGGCTGTGTATTGGACTTTCTATGGGGCTGTGTATTGGACTTTCTATGTGGCTTGTATGGGACTTTCTATGGGACTGTGTTTTGGAATTCTATGGGGCTGTGTATGGGACTTTGTATGGGGCTGTGTATGGGACTTTCTATGGGACTGTGTATGGGACTTTCTATGGGGCTGTGTATGGGACTTTCTATGGGGCTGTGTATGGGACTTTCTATGGGGCTGTGTATGGGACTTTCTATGGGGCTGTGTATGGGACTTTGTATGGGCTGTGTATGGGACTTTGTATGGGGCTGTGTATGGGACTTTCTATGGGGCTGTGTATGGGACTTTCTATGGGGCTGTGTATCGGACTTTCTATGGAGCTGTGTATGGGACTTTCTATGGGACTGTGTAAGTACCCGGTTTATATTCGGGGGTTTTACTCGGTATATACGGTAATTAATCTGGGCCAGTGCCTCATATTTATCAACCTTCTCCACTCCTCCTTGTAACTTATATATCATCATATGTTACCACAACAATAACCACAAACAATGCCATCTGGAATTGCTTTGACACCGCAGTTATCACATTTGATTAAAACTTTACTTTTACTTATCACATAATAAAACTTGTAAAATTTGCAACCACAGTCTGCCTTAAAGAAAAATAGAGAAAAAGACCTCTTGCTTTACCTAAATTAAGGGACTTTATTCACAAATTGTATCTGATGCTGAGGTTCTGTTTGAAACCTACAGTACTCAGTGCCCTCCTAGCTGCTGATAGAGTAGGAAAAGTGCACAAAACACATGAGGGCATCTTTCTTTATCTGTATGAAGTATGGGTTGGAGAGTATACTGCAGGGGTCTAGTTCTCAGTTTCTACCAATACCATGAGGTAGAAAACTCTCTCCAGTTATTAATTGCATTATATAATTATGGATATGATGTATTACCCAATAAACTGCTCTACCACCCTAACGACCAAGATGTTTTAATTGCATCCCAGTCTGCCATCTATATAGGGAACCATATGTTCCTACTGTCCATATAGTTCCTACTGTCCATATAGTTCCTAACTGTCCATATAGTTCCTACTGTCCATATAGTTCCTACTGTCCATATAGTTCCTACTGTCCATATAGTTCCACGTCCATATAGTTCTACTGTCCATATAGTTCCTACTGTCCTAAGTTCCTACTGTCCACATATAGTTCCTACTGTCCATATCATGTCATATAGTTCCTACTGTCCATATAGTCATATAGTTCCTACTGTCGGACAGTTTTCTGACTTGGTCTCCTACTTGTCTTTGTTCTTCCTTCTCCTTTTGTTGTCTGTTGTCCTGTCTTCTCTTCACTCATTTCCTGGAGACAATGGGGGGCTTGACTAAAGTTAAGACGTCGGAGAAGATTGGGAATCTGCACTAAAGGAAAGCTTCGGATTCCCTTGCCCCTTACAGATATATAAGTAAAGTTATGTTTAATAAGATGTTATAATAATATTATTCATTCTCCAGGAAGGATCATTTTTTCTTTTCTGATTTCTATGATATTTTTGATCTCTAAATGATTACAATTTGCCCAAGTATCAGTGCAGGTAAAAAAATCACAAAGACAAGGCTGGATTAACCATTAGGCACATGCCTAGGGGCACCTGTGGTTGGATGGGGGGGGCTATCAGTTTCACCCCCATTTTCCATCTCCCATTGCTGGAACCTTAATTTCAGCACACGGGCTTTTAAAAGCACCTGACATGCCTGTTGCACATTTGATATATGAAGCCCTCCATGTTTTTTGTCAGTACACCAATATAAGCACAATTTAGTCTTTCTCAGACGTGGTTTGTGGGAGGTGTGCCTATATTTAGGGGTGTGGTTAAAGGCACAAAGATGAGGATCGCACTACAAAGTATTTGGTTTTAATGGTGAACCACTTCCATAAAAATCCCAATGTTTAGGGGGTGTTCCCACCATGTGAAATCCCTATACCCTGGGTGGGGTTTGGGGTTAGGGTCTGACCCATACAGGTGTGTTGTGCATTGGAACTGATAGCAATAGACTCCTGAGAGATAAATCCAACCCGAACAAGATGTTTCTCTACAGTATCAGTAATTACCCACCATGTTAGGCAATGGTGACGTTACTATGAATCATGGGCCCCACAGCAAAACTTTGGTGGGGCCCCTAGAGCTATATTATCATAGGAAAATAAAAGATGGGGCCCCTTTGGCTCCCGCCCCCCCCTGCGGTTGCTCCCCCTGTTTCCCTCTAGTTATGCCCCAGTTAGGCAAGAGGCTTGGAAAGAATCAAAACTTTACCCCCACCTATAAACCCACACTGCTATTCTATAATGATGTTAATCCGTGTTTCTTGCTTGCAGAGACTGTTGGCGTCTGCTATGGGGATGACCTGTCTGCACAGTTCGGTGAGTTTATTATTATTTGTCTTTTAGATTCTATACTTTAATGTAGAACTTAACGGTTTACATCAAATTCTTGTTTGGCGTGCATTAATTTAACATAACAAACATTCTGCTGAACAGTGTCTAAATGAATTTCAGTTCAGCAAGGGGGCCCAGTTGAGCACGCAACCGTGTTTCCGGTGCGATACTGCATGTTGTAGTGTAGCCTCACCCTTTGTTCTCCTTTAAAATTTTCAATGGTATGACACAGACCCCTAACCCACATACTAAACTACCAGCAGCACTGACGGTGTCGAAACCAATATGCTAATTATCAGGGAAGGTTGAGGGACAAAACTTAGATCTTTAAATTCTTTAGAATCCTGTTACAAGGTCAGACTAGAATGGCTGAACCTACTGAAGTTTGGTTCGTTTTCCAAAATTCGGAAACTTACCTATTAAAGTCAATGAGGAGATCATAGTTCAAAAAGTTTGGATAAATAAGATAAAATTATCAATGGTAACTTACTGTAATTGCTCTGGCACCTGGAAATGGTCTGGAACATGTCACATGTCAAAACCAAATGCTACATTTAAGGGTTATAGAAAAGTGAATAATACATTCGAGAATTACCGAAAACAATACTACATCGATGGTACCACGAAAACAATACTACATTCGATGGTTACAAAACAATACTACATTCGATGTACCAAAACAATACTACATTCGATGGTACCAAACAAATACTACATTTGATGGTACCGAACAATACTACATTCGATGTTACCAAAACAAATACTACATTCGATGGTACCAAAAACAAATACTACATTCGATGGTACCGAAACAAATACTCATTCGATGGACCGAAAACAAATACTACTTCAATGTTACCAAAACAAATACTACATTCGATGGTACCAAAAACAATACTACATTCATGGTTACCAAAAACAAATACTACATTCGATGGTACCAAAACCAAATACTACATTCGATGGTACCAAAAACAAATACTACATTCGATGGTACCAAAACAAATACTACATTCGATGTACCGAAAAAAATACTACATTCGATGGTTACCGAAAACAAATACTACATCGATGGTACCGAAAACAAATACTTACATTCAATGGTTTACCGAAAACAAATACTACATTCGATGGTACCAAAAACAAATACTACATTCGATAGTTACCGAAAACAAATACTACATTCGATGGTACCAAAAACAATACTACATTCGATGGTTACCAAAAACAATACTACATTCGATGGTACCAAAACAAATACTAACATTCGTGGTACCAAAACAAATCTACATTCGATGGTACAAAAACAAATACTACATTCGATGGTCCAAAAACAATCTACTTCGATGTACCAAAACAAATACACATTCGATGGTACCAAAACAAATACTACATTCGATGGTTACCGAAAACAAATACTACATTCGATGGTTACCAAAAACAAATACTACATTCGATGGTTACCAAAAACAAATACTACATTCGATGGTACCAAAAACAAATACTACATTCGATGGTACCAAAAACAAATACTACATTCGATGGTTACCGAAAACAAATACTACAATCGATAGTTACCAAAAACAAATACTACATTCGATGGTTACCAAAAACAAATACTACATTCGATGGTTACCGAAAACAAATACTACATTCGATGGTACCGAAAACAAATACTACATTCGATGGTTACTGAAAACAAATACTACATTCCATGGTTACCGAAAACAAATACTACATTCGATGGTACCGAAAACAAATACTACATTCGATGGTACTGAAAACAAATACTACATTCGATGGTACCGAAAACAAATACTACATTCGATGGTACCGAAAACAAATACTACATTCAATGGTTACCAAAAACAAATACTACATTCGATGGTACCAAAAACAAATACTACATTCGATGGTTACCGAAGAAAACAATACTACATTCGTGGTTTACGCAAAAACATACTCATTCGATGGTACCAACAAATACTACTTCGATGTACAAAACATACTACCATTCGATGGTACTGAAAACAATACTACATTCGATGGTACCGAAAACAAATACTACATCCGATGGTACCGAAAACAAATACTACATTCAATGGTTACCGAAAACAATCTACATTCGATGGTTACCGAAACAAATACTACTTCAATGGTTACCGCGAACAAATACTCATTCGATGGTATCCAAAACAATACTACATTCGCTGGTTACCGAAAACAAATACTACATTCGATGGTTACACAAAACAAATACTACATTCGATGGTACCAAAACAAATACTACATTCGATGGTTACCAAAAACAAATACTAATTCGATGGTACCAAAAACAAATACTACATTCGATGGTAAAAAACAAAAACATACTACATTCGATAGTTACCAAAACAAATACTACATTCGATGGTACCAAAACAAATACTACATTCGATGGTTACCAAAAACAAATCCTACATTGATGACCAAAACAATATACAGATGTTACCAAAAAACAAATCACATGAGTACCAAAAATATACATTCGATGGTTACCAAAAACAATATAACATTCATGGTACCAAAACAATACACATTCGATGTACCAAACAATACACATCGATGGTACCGAAAACAAATACTACATCGATGTTACCAAAACAAATACTACATCGATGTTACACCAAAAACAAATACTCCATTCGATGTACCAAAAACAAATACTACATTCGATGTTACACAAAACAATACTACATTCGATGGTTACCGAAAACAAATACTACATTCGATAGTTACCAAAACAAATACTACAATTCGATGGTTACCAAAAACAAATACTACATTCGATGGTTACCGAAAACAATACTACATTCGATGGTACCGAAAACAATACTACATTCGATGGTTTACTGAAAACAATACTACATTCCATGGTTACCGGAAAACAATACTACATTCGATGGTACCAAAAACAATACTACATTCGATGGTACTGAAACAAATACTACATCGATTGTAACCGAAAAAATACTACATTCGATGGTACCGAAAACAAATACTACATTCAATGGTTACCAAAAAACAAATACTACATTCGATGTACCAAAACAAATACTACATTCGATGGTTACCGAAAACAAATACTACATTCGTGTTACCAAAAACCATATACATTCGATGGTTACCGAAAACAAATACTACATTCGATGGTACCGAAAACAAATACTGACATTCGATGGTAACTGAAAACAAATCTACATTCGATGGTACCAAAACAAATACTACATTCGATGGTACCGAAAACAAATACTACATTCAATGGTTACCGAAAACAATACTACAATTCGATGGTTACCGAAAACAAATACTACATTCAATGGTTTACCAAAACAATACTACATTCGATGGTACCAAAAACAAATACTACATTCGATGGTTACCGAAACAAATACTACATTCTGATGGTTACCAAAAACAAATACTACATTCGATGGTTACCGAAAACAAATACTACATTCGCTGTACCGAAAACAAATACTACATTCAATGGTTACCAAAAACAAATACTACATTCGATGGTACCAAAAACAATACTGAATCATCGATGGTTACCAAAAACAAATACTACATTCGATGTTTACCGAAAACAATACTACATTCGATGGTACCGAAAACAATACTACATTCAATGGTTACCGAAACAAATACTACATTCGATGGTTACCGAAAACAAATACTACTTCATGGTTCCGAAACATACTACATTCGATGTACCAAAAACAAATACTACATTCGATAGTTACCGAAACAAATACTACCTCGATGGTTACCAAAAACACATACAACATGCGATGGTTACCGAAAACAAATACTACATTCGATGGTACCGAAACAAATACTTACATCAATGGTTACCAAAACAAATACTACATTCGATGGTAACCAAAACAAATCCATCATTCGATGGTTACCGAAAACATACTACATTCGATGGTACCAAAACAAATACTACATTCGATGGTTACTGAAAACAAATACTACATTCTATAGTACCAAAAACAAATACTACATTCGATGTACAAAAACAATACTCTTGATGGTTACCCAAAAAAAAATACTACATTCGATTGTTACCGAAAACAATACTACATTTGTGGTTAACCGAAAAACAAATACTACATTCGATGGTACCAAAACAAATACTACATTCGGATGGTACCAAAAACAACAAATACTACAATTCGATGGTTACCGAAAACCAAATACTACATTCGATGGTTACCAAACAAATCTACATCTCGATGGTTACCGAAAACAAATACTACATTCGATGGTACCGCAAACAAATACTACATTCGTGGTTACCAAAACAAATACTACTTCGATGGTACCGAAACAAATACTACATTCAATGGTTTTACCGAAAACAATACTACATTCGATGTTACCGAAAAAATACTACATTCATGTTTACCGAAACAATACTACTTCGATGTACCGAACACAAATACTACATTCATGGTTACCGAAAACAAATATACATTCGATGGTTACGAAAACAAATACTAACATTCAATGGTTACCGAAAACAATACTACATTCGATGGTACCAAAACAAATACTACATTCGATTGTAACCAAAACAAATACTACATTCGATGGTACCAAAAACAATACTACATTCGATGGTACCGAAACAAATACTACATTCGATGGTTACCGAAAACAAATACTACATTCGATGGTACCAAAAACAAATACTACATTCGATGGTTACTGAAACAAATACTACATTCTATACTAAACCAAAACAAATACTACATTCCGATGGTACCAAAAACAAATACTACATTCGATGGTTACCAAAACAAATACTACATTCGATGGTTACCGAAAACAAATACTTACTTTGATGTTACCACCGAAAACAAATACTCTACAATTCGATGGTACAAAACAAATACTACATTCGATGGTAACCAAAACAAATACTACATTCGATGGTTACCGAAAACAAATACTACATCGATGGTTACCAAAACAAATACTACCTTCGAGGGTTACCGAAACAAAACTACATTCGTGGTACCGAAAACAAATAGCTACATCGATGGTTACCGAAAACAAATACTACAATTCAATGGTACCGAAAACAAATACTACCATTCATGGTTTACCGAAAACAAATACTACATTCGATGGTTACCGAAAACAAATACTACATTCATGGTTACCGAAAAACAAATACTACATTCGATGGTACCAAAAACAAATACTACATTCGATGGTTACCGAAAACAAATACTACATTCGATGGTTACCAAAAACAACTACTACATTCGATGGTTCCCGAAAACACATACTAACATCTTCGATGGTACCGAAACAAATACTACAATTCAACTGTTATCCGGTTTCAACAAAAAACAAATACTACATTCGATGGTACCCAAAAACAAATAACTACATTCGATGGTTACCGAAACAAATACTACATTCGATGGTTACCAAAAACAAATACTACATTCCATGGTTACTGAAAACAATCTACTTCCATGGTTTACCGAAAACAATACTACATTCGATGTACGAAAACAAATACTACATTCGATGTACTGAAAACAAATACTACATTCACATGGTTCAAAAACAAATACTACATTCGATGGTACCAAAAACAAATCATAATTCGATGGTTTACCGAAAACAAATACTACAATTCGATGGTTACCAAAAACAATACTACAATTCGATGCTTACCGAAAACAAATACTACAATTCGATGGTACCCGAAAACAATCTACATTCGATGGTACTGAAAACAAATACACATTCGATGGTTTACCAAAAACAATACTACATTCGATGGTTACCGAAACAAGTACTACATTCGATGGTACTGAAAACAAATACTTACATTCGATGGTTTACCAAAAACAAATACTACTACATTCATGGTTACCGCGAAACAAAATACTTACTTTCGATGGTTACCGAAAACAAATACTACACTTCGATGGTTACCGAAAACAAATACTCACATTCGATGGTTACCGAAAACCACTACTTCATTCGCTATAACCAAAAACAATCTACATTCGATGGTACCGAAACAAATACTACTACATTCGATGGTTACCCAAAACACTCTGTGACCAAACATACTACATTCGATGGTACCAAAACAATATTACCATTCGATGGTACACAAACAATACTACACCTTCGATGTACCCAAAACAAATACTTAACATTCTGGTACCTGAAAACAATCTACATTCATGGTACTGAAAAATACAAATACTACATCATGTGTACTGAAAAACAATACTACATTCGATGGTACCGAAAACAAATCTACATTCGATGGGGTTTACCAAAAACAATACTACATTCGATGTTACCAAAACAAAATTACTGACATTCGATGTAATCCAACAAAACAAATACTACATTCGATGTCAAACAAATCTACTCTGGTAACCAAAACCAATATTACATCGATGGGTACAAAAACAAATATTACAATTCGATTGTAAGCAAAACACAAATATACTACATTGATGTTAACCGAAACAAATACTACATTCCGATGGTACCAAAAACAAATATTACATTCGATGTACCAAAAACCAATCACTACATTCAATTGTACCAAAAACAATATCTACATTCAAAGGTTAGCGAAGCGTGCCCATAAATCAATAATTACAGATAATTATCGAAATCAAGTCTGTGAGTTCGGTTACCAAACTAGCTCGGATATTTCAGCTTGTCACAAACTCATAAAGTTTCTGCCTGGTCCATCCTAGTCAGACCCGTCTCCTAGTACAAACCCTGAAGACCTACTATGATAGGTTGAGTGACCTGCCTTTTAAAGTCGTACTGACAGAACAGTACTGACTTTAAAGGCTGTCCTCACCTAACTTACATCCTTACTGGATAAGCATTCCAGAAACCTTTTTCACTATACTTACCTTACCCAAATTCTTTTAACCTTAACTTATGAGTCCAGCCTTCAACCCAATCGAACATGGGGTGTAAAGAGAGATTGGTTAGATCTATTTGGCATGAACTAGGGGTAAGAGCCTCCGGGATCAGTGTTCCACATACATAAAAAACAAAAGTAAGAGGTTGTTCAATGGCAACGGACACAGGTGAGTTATAACAGGGACTCTGAGTACACTCAATTTATAAGGGATAATGTATCCCCTACTGTAAATTATAAGGATATAGAGTCACTGATGGAGTTCTGTGTCCATATCAAAGGTACAAGGACACAGACTAGTTATACAGGAATCTGGGTACCACCTTATTATAGGGATATGTATCCCCTACTGTAAATTAATAAGGATATTATAGTCACTGAGGAGTTCTTGTCCATATAAAGGTACAAGACACAGGTGTTGAGGTTATATCAGGGAACCCTGAGTACCACTCATGATATTAAAAGGGATTTAATGTATTCCCTCTACTGTAACTTATAGATTTAGAAGTCGCTGAGGAGTTCTGTTCCATATAAGGTACAGGACACAGACTGAGTAAAACAGGACTCTGGGTACCACTCATGTTATTATAAGGGATACTGTATCCCCTACTGTAATTATATGGTTATTAGAAGATCCCTGAGAGTCTGTGTCTATATAAAGTCAGGACACAACAGGAGGAGGTAAGTACTCTGCTAGGCTCCGGGGTGATACCTGGTTTTGTCCTGTGGGGTTACAGTTTTTTGGGCCTTTGTGGAAATTGCGGAAGATACCATTGTGTTGTGTAGGGACTGTAAGATAAGCGTATTTTTATGCACTACACCAGTGGGGACCGAAATTGGGTTGAATGAATGAGTGATGGAATGTGAAATGATTGATGTGTGATGAGGGAATGAATGAGATGATGAATGGGAAATTAACGGTTTTTTAATCATAAACTAAATTAAGTTAAAGATGTGGACCATGCCCTTATTAATAACTTTTTATTTTCTGGGGGAAAGGAATTGTTTAAAGGGAAAGTTCAGTAGAAAACATTATTTTTAAATCCTTTAGTTATATTATTCTAGTTATTCTAATATTAACATTCATTTTTTAAAACATCAGTGAATATACTCTTTAATTTTCTCTGCTGTTGACATAGTGATTGACATTACCAATTCTATAATGTCATCCTTATTCCCAGAATGCACACTACGTCATTTCTACTGATTGGCTGTTGGATAGTAAACATGCTCAGATCTCTACTGAGCAAATGAATAACCCAGGCGCTGTGGTCCAGGGCAAGACCATAAAGGTCCCTTTTAGGGGTCTTGCAAACAGGAAGTCAGTATTCGGAAGATTTAGCTATACACAGACAAAATGATGAATGGGCAGTTTTATAGGTCATTGCGATGGAAAAATACTGCTCTTTTTCTTATAAGTATATGTATTTGCACACTGAAGTTTCCCTTTAATTTTGGGGTTGAGTGTCGCTTCTTTTACACATATGTTCATTTTTAAATGATAATTATTTATTTGAACTGACAAACTGACTGTCAGTATGAACACATTGTGATATTGTTGTATTGTGATAATGTGCTGTACTATCGCTTGATGAGTCCATTACATTGTACCTAAATGCTTGAATGTCAAATGGATTTAAACATATTTTAAAAAAACTTTCCAATATTTCCTTGCTGTTCTGTGTCTTAGTTAGTTTTTACAATCTCACTTCTTTTCATTTAGAGGAAGCAGAATAGCCACAAAGCCTTGTTGTGGGGGTAACGTTAGCATGGGGGAACGGGAGGGAGATAGGGGAGAATTTACACATGGACATCACATTTGAGGAGCAGCTAAAGAAAAAGAGAAAACGAGAAAAATCCAATGGTCTTCTTCCACAATGGTTTTTTATTTTGCCGACACATTAATGCTGATACTAACCCCTGACACACCCAAGTAAGTAAAGTTATAATATATATATGTAAAAGGATAATACTCAATAGTTACTCCTTTTCAGATATAGATAAGTGTTACAGTTATACCGAGAGAAGTAGTACGTGTTACAGAGAGGGGAGATCATTATCAGGGTACAGACACTCAGTACGATACAGAGAGGGGAGATCATTAGCAGGGTAACAGACACTCAGTACGTTATACAGAGAGGGAGATCATTATCAGGTACAGACACCAGTACGTTATACAGAGAGGGGAGATCATTATCAGGTACAGACACTCAGTACGTTATTACAGAGAAGGGAGATCATTATCGGGGTACAGACACTCAGTACGTTTATAACAGAGAGGGAGATCGATCATTATCAGGGTACAGACACTCAGTACGTTTATACAGAGAAGGGGAGAATCATTATCAGGGTACAGACACAGTACGTTATACAGAGAAGGGAGATCATTATCAGGGTACAAGACACTCAGTACGTTATACAGAGAGGAGGAGATCATTATCAGGGTACAGACCACTCAGTACGTTATACAGAGAGGGGAGATCTTATCAGGGTACAGACACTCAGTACGTTACAGAGAGGGGAGATCATTATCAGTGTAAGGACACTCAGTACGTTATACAGAGAGGGGAGATCATTATCAGGGTACAGACACTCAGTACGTATACAGAGAGGGAGTCATGTATCAGGGTACAGACACTCAGTACGTTATACAGAGAGGGGAGATCATATCAGGGTACAGACACTCAGTACGTTTACAGAGAGGGACGAGCATATCAGGGTATATAGACACTCAGTACGTTATAAAGATAGGGGAGATCATTATCATGGGTATAGACACTCAGTACGTTATACAAGAGGGGAGATCATTATCAGGGTTAGGACACTCAGTCACGTTATACAGAGGGGTCGATCATTATCAGAGTACGACACTCAGTGCGTTAACAGAGAGGGGAGATCACTATCAGGGTATAGACACTCAGTACGTTATACAGAGAGGGTTAGCTCATATCTGAGTAGTAGACACTCATTACGTATACAGAGAGGGTAGAATCATTATCAGAGTACAGACACTCAGTACGTTATACAGAGAGGGGAGATCACTATCAGGGTATAGACACTCAGTAGTTATCCAGAGAGGGGAGAGCTTATCATGGTATAGACACTCAGTACGTATCGAGAGGGGAGATCATACAGGTATACATAGTACGTTTTACAGAGAGGGAGATCATTATCAGTACAGACACTCAGTACATTATACAGAGAGGGGAGATCATTATCAGGGTATGACACTCAGATCTTATACAGAGAGGGAGATTCATTATCAGGGTATAGACACTAAGTACGTATACAGAGAGGGGAGTCATTATCATAGGTATAGAACAATCAGTACGTTATACAGAGAGGTGAAGATCACATATCAGGGTATAGACACACACAGTACGTTATACAGAGAGGGGAGATCATTATCATGGTATAGACACTCAGTACGTTATACAGAGAGGGGAGATCCTTATCAGGGTAAGACACTCAGTACATACAGAGAGGTGAGATCATTATCATGGTACAGACACAGTATGTTATACAGAGAGGGGAGATCATTATCATGGTACAGACACTCAGTACGTGATACAGAGGAGGGGAGAGCATTATCAATGTTTAGACACTCAGTACCATTATATAGAGAGGATAGAATATATATATATTATTTTAATCTTAGGTATGTTGGCACGTTAGATACATTTCACACAACTGTATTAAATAATATACATAGAGTAATATTAACGTAATATATATGATGAATTGGTACATGATATTAATATGTAAAATGATTTATAATGAATATCTGTTGTATTCAATTAGATCAACTGGACTTGAAGTTTAGTTGTTGAAGACGTTTCGCTAGTCATCCGACTGGCTTTCTCAATTCAGAATGACTGTACAAGAATCTGTGGCAATTATGTACCCTGGAAAATCCCAATTAGCATATCACAGCACAGGTGTTAAGGGCGTGATTGGATAGTGGCTAAGAGGTGTATAGGACGCCCAGAGTAAGTGTTAAAACAGCATTGTACATGGCAGACAGTTGGTGCGAACCCCCCACCTCTATTTAGGCTTGGTTTCTTTATTTTCAAATAAATGGCCTCCTTAACACCTTCTTGAACCAGTCACTGTCTGCCATGTACAATGCTGTTTTAAACACCTTACTCTGGGCGTTCCTATAACACCTCTTAGACCACTATCCAATCACACCTTAACACCTGGCGTGATATGCTAATTGGGATTTTCCAGGATACATAATGCCACAGATTCTTGTACAAGTCATTTGAATTGAGAAAGCCAGTCGATGACTAGCGAAACGTCTTCAACAACTAAACTTCAAGTCCAGTTGATCTAATTGAATACAACAGATAACCATGACCTGGATGAATGAGAACCTTCACAAGCAGATTTATAATGAAACTTTTAGAGAAAGGAGAACTGGATATTTTTATTTTCATCAATAGGATGCTGGACATTTCCACCTTTAGCTGAGCCTCTTATCTTCATGTGGTGTGGGATAAGTGAGGACGAGTCCTTGATCCTCTGTTAGTTCCTGGGACCACTGGAGAAAATATAAACTATTTGGTTTTCCAACGGCAATGGATCTGAATTGGGGATGTACGTTCATCCGTTTGACACATTCCTAATCTAGCCAAAACCCATAAAGTCCCCCCTTTTTTCATCAATGCTGTCAGGACCCTCCATTTTCCACTTCCACAATGAAGATCTCAGCATCCAGTCCATTACTCTAAATCCAAGAATGGGAATTCCACATTCTCCCACTCTCTCTGATGGGATTATAGGTAATATCCTAATTCCAACTATCACAGAGAAATGCTGACTCTATACTACTGTCCCCCCAATATGAAGACCCAGGTGCCTTTGCTATACTCTCTCTTCCTACAGAGGAGCTCAAATAAGGGCTTGGTCCACTGTTTGTGGCTGAATCAAGACAAAGAACATTTGGAGTAGTAGAAGCTTCAATATTAGTCAAGGTAACTTATCCCTTTTACTAAACAAGCTTTGTAGGTATGTATCTATATATATGTTATTATTTATATGCGCCACTTGGGTACACCAGCACTGTACATTATAACATACAGATTATACAGTATGTATGTATATGTTTATTTATATAGCACCACTTGGGTACACAGCTGTACATTATAACAATACAGATTATACAGTATGTATGTATATGTTTATATAATAGCGCCACTTGGGGACACAGCGCTGTACATTATAACAATACAGATTATACAGTATGTATGTATATGTTATTTATATAGCGCCACTTGGGGACACAGCGCTGTACATTATAACAATACAGATTATACAGTATTATGTATATGTTTATTATATAGCGCCACTGGGACACAGCGCTGTACATTATAACAATACAGATTATACAGTATGTATGTATATGTTTATTTATATAGCGCCACTTGGGTACACCGCACTGTACATTATAACAATACAGATTATACAGTATGTATGTATATGTTTATATAACGCCACTTGGGGACACAGCGCTGTACATTATAACAATACAGATTATACAGTATGTATGTATATGTTTATTTATATAGCGCCACTTGGGTACACAGCGCTGTACATTATAACAATACAGATTATACAGTATGTATTATATGTTTTATTTATATAGCCCACTTGGGGACACAGCGCTGTACATATAACAATACAGATTATACAGTATGTATGTATATGTTTATATATAAGCACCACTTGGGTACACGCACGTGTACATTATAACAATACAGATTATACAGATGTATGTATATGTTTATATAACGCCACTGGGGACACAGCGCTGTACATTATAACAATACAGATTATACAGTAATGTATATGTTTATTATATAGCGCCACTTGGGTACACAGCGCTGTACATTATATAACAATACAGATTATACATATGTATGTATATGTTTATATAACGCCACTTGGGGACACAGCGCTGTACATTATAACAATACAGATTATACAGTATTATGATATGGTTATTATATAGCGGCCACTTGGGTACACAGCGCTGTACATTATAACAATACGATTATACAGTATGTATGTATATGTATTTATATAGCATCACTTGGGTACACAGCGACTGTACATTATAACAATACAGATTATACAGTATGTATGTATATGTTATTTATATAGTCCACTTGGATACACAGCGCTGTACATTATAACATACAGATTATACAGTATGTATGTATTGTTATTTATATAGCGCCACTTGGAAACACAGCGTGTACATTATAAACAATACAGATATACAGTATGTATGTATATGTTTATTTATATAGCGCCACTTGGGTACACAGCGCTGTACATATAACAATACAGATTATACAGTATGTATGTATAATGTATTTTATATAGCGCCACTTGGATACACAGCGACTGTACATTATAACAATACAGATTATACAGTTAGTATGTATATGTTTATTTATAGCGCCACTTGGGTACACAGCGTGTACATTAAACAATACAGATTATACAGTATGTATGTAATGTTTTTATATGCGCCACTTGGGACACGACGTACATTATAACAATACAGATTATACAGTATGTATGTATATGTTTATTATATAGCGCCACTTGGGTACACGCGCTGTACATTATAACAATACAGATTATACAGTAGTATGTATATGTTTTATTTATATGCGCCACTTGGGGACACAGCGCTGTACATTATAACAATACAGATTATACAGTATGTATGTATATGTTTATTTATATAGCGCCACTTGGGTACACAACACTGTACATTATAACAATACGATATACAGTATGTATGTATTATGTTATTATTATAGCGCCACTTGGGGACACAGCACTGTACATTAAACAATACAGATTATACAGTATGTATGTATATGTTTATTTATATAGCGCCACTTGGTACACAGCGCTGTACATTATAACAATACAGATTATACAGTATGTATGTATGTTTATTTATTATAGCGCCACTGGGGACACAGCGCTGTACATATAACAATACAGATTATCAGTATGTATGTAATGTTTATATATAAGGCCACTTGGGGACACGACGTTGCATTATAACAATACAGATTATACAGTATGTATGTATATGTTTATTTATAGGCCACTTGGGGACACAGCGGTACATTATAACAATACAGATTATACAGTATGATGTATATGTTTATTTATATAGCGCCACTTGGGACACAGCGCTGTACATTATAACAATACAGATTATACAGTAGTATGTATATGTTTATATATAGCGCCACTTGGGGACACAGCCTGTACATTATAAACAATACAGATTATACAGTATAATGTATATGTTTATTTATATAGCGCCACTTGGGGAACAGCGCTGTACATTATAACAATACAGATATACAGTATGTAGTATATGTTTTATTTATATAGCGCCACTTGGGACACAGCGCTGTACATTATAACAATACAGATTATACAGTATGTATGTATATGTTTATTTATATAGCGCCACTTGGGTACACAGCGCTGGACTATACAATACGATTATACAGTATGTATTATATGTTATTATATAGCGCCACTTGGGACACAGCGCTGTACATATAACAAATACAGATTATACAGTATGTATGTATATGTTTATTTATATAGCGCCACTGGGACACAGCGCTGTACATTATAACAATACAGATTATACAGTATGTATGGATAGTGTTATTTAATAGCGCCACTTGGGGACACAGGTGTACATTATAACAATACAGATTATACAGTATTTTTATGTGTTATGTTTATTAATAGCGCCACTTGGGACCCAGCGCTGTACATTATAACAATACAGATTATACGTAATGTATATATTGTTATTTATATAATCGCCACTTGGTACACAGCGCTGTACATTTAACAATACAGATTATACGTATGTAGTATATGTTTATTTATAAAGCGCCACTTGGGACGCAGCGCTGTACATTATAACAATACAGATTATACGTATGTATGTATTGTTATTTATATAGCGCCACTTGGGGACGCAGCGCTGTACATTATAACAATACAGATTATACGTAGCAGATATTTGTTTATTTATATAGCGCCACTTGGGTACGCCAGCGCTGTACATTATACAATACAGATTATACGGAGTTAGGTATATGTTTATATATAGCGACCACTTGGGGTACGCAGCGCTGTACATTATAACAATACAGATTTATACAGTTGTGTAGTTATTTTGTTTTTATTTATATAGCGCCACTTGGGACACAGCGCTGTACTTATAACATACAGATTATACGTATGTATGATATGTTTATTTTATAGCGCCAATTGGGGATACAGTTATACAATTAGGATATACAGTTAGTATGGTATATGTTTATTTATATAGCGCCACTTGGGTACACAGCGCTGTACATTATAACATACAGATTATACAGTATGTAGTATATGTTTATTTATATTAGTTCGCCACTTGGGGACACAGCGCTGTACATTATAACAATACAGTTATACGGAGGTATGTATATGTTATTTATATAGCGCCACTTGGGACGCAGCGCTGTACATTATAACAATACAGATTATACAGTATGTACTATATGTTTATTTATATAGCGCCACTTGGGTACGCAGCGCTGTACATTAAACAATACAGATTATACAGTATGTATGTATATGTTTATATAGCGCCACTGGGTACACAGCGCTGTACATTATAACAATACAGATTATACAGTTAATGTATGTATATGTTTTATTATATAGCGCCACTTGGGACACAGCGCTGTGCATTATAACAATAAGATTATACAGTAGGTATGTATATGTTTATTATATAGCGCCACTTGGGGACACAGCGCGTGCATTAAAACAATACAGATTATACAGAAGTACGTATGTTATGATATATAGCGCCACTTGGGGCACAGCGATGTACAATTAATAACAATAAAGATTATACCAGTATGTATGTATATGTTATTTTATATAGCGCCCACTTGGGGGCACAGCGCTGTACAGTATAACAATACAGATTATACAGTATGTATGTATATGTTTATTTATTATAGCGCCACTTGGGGACGCAGCGCTGTACATTAAAACAATACAGATTATACAGAATGGATGTATATGTTTATTTATATAGAGCCACGGGTACACAGCGCTGTACATTATAACATTACAGATATTACAGTATGTATGTATATGTTTATTTATATAGCGCCCATGGATACACAGCTCTGTACATTATAACAATACAGATTAACGTATGATGTTATATGTTTTTTATATAGCGCCACTTGGGTACACAGCGCTGTACATTATAACAATACAGATTATACAGTATGTATATTATGTTATTTATATGGCACTTGAGGACGCAGCGCTGTACATTATAACAATACAGAATTATACGGCTATGTATGTATATGTTTATTATATAGCGCCAAGGGGACGCAGCGCTGTAACAATAACATACAGAATACAGTATGTATATATGTTTATTATATAGCGCCACTTGGGGAGCAGCAGCGCTGTACATTATAACAATACAGATTATACGGTATGTATGTATATGTTTATTTATATAGCGCCACTGGGTACGCAGCGCTGTACATTATAACAATCAGATTATACGGTATGTAGTATATGTTTATTTATATAGGCCACTTGGGTACGCAGCTCTGTACATTATAACAATACAGATTATACGGTATGATGTATATGTTTTATTTATATAGCGCCAATTGTGTACACAGCAGTACATTATAACAATACAGGAGTTATACGGTATGTATGTATATGTTTATTTATATAGCGCCACTTGGGTACGCAGCGCTGTACATTGATAACAATATAGATATAAGGTAGTATGGATATGTTATTTATAGCGCACACTGGGTACGCAGCGCTTACATTATAACAATACAGATTATACGGTATGTATATGTTTATTTATATAGCGCCACTGGGGACGCAGCGCTGTACATTATAACAATACAGATTAGACGGTATGTATTTTGTTTATTAATAGCGCCACTTGGGGACGCAGCGCTGTACATTATAACAAAAAGATTATACAGTATGTATGTATATGTTTATTATAGCGCCATTGGGTATTACATAAACAATACAGATTATACAGTAGTTTGTATATGTTTATGTATATAGCGGGCCACTTGGGTACACAGCGCTGTACATTATAACAATACAGATTATACAGTATGTATGTATATGTTTATTTATATAGCGCCACTTGGGGACACAGCGCTGTACTTATAAACATACAGATATCATTCGGTATTGTATATGTTTATTATATAGCGCCACTTTGGGGACGCAGCGCTGTACATTATAACAATACAGATTATACAGTATGTATATATATGTTATTATATATGCGCCACTTGGGTACGCAGCGCTGTACATTATAACAATACAGATTATACAGTATGTATGTATATGTTTAATTATAGCGCCACTGGGTACACAGCGCTGTACATTTAAACAATACAGATATACAGTATTGCATGTATATGTTTATTTATATAGCGCCACTTGGGGACACAGCGCTGTGCATTTATAACAATACAGATTATACAGTAGTAGTATATGTTTATTAATATAGCGCCACTTGGGGACACAGCGATGTACATTATAACATAAAGATTATACAGTATGTATGTAATGTTTATTTATATGCGCCACTGGGGACACAGCGCTGTACAGTATAACAATACGATTATACAGTATTATGTATATGTTTATTATATAGCGCCATGGGGATGCCGAGCTGTACATAATAACAATACAGATTATACAGTATGCATGCATATGTTATTTATATAGAGCCACTTGAGGACGCGGCTGTGCATTATAAACAATCAGATTATACAGTATGATGTATTGTTATTTATATAGCGCCACTTGGGGACGTAGCGCTGTGTATTATAACAATACAGATTACAGATGCAGTAATTTTATTTATATAGCGCACTTGGGTAGCAGCGCTGTGATTATAACATACAGATTATACAGATGCACGTACCGATATACCGAGTAATAAACCGAGGTTTTAGGTTTTAAAATACTTTTAAAACCTGGCCTCGGTTTATACTGGGTCATAAGAATAGGAGAAGTGGAGAATAGAAGTGCAGTAGCCTACTGTAGCAGACCATCGGCAATGCAGAGAGGAAACCCGGAGAGTGCGTAGAGGCGGCAGCTTAGGCAGGACGTTGGGGACGTAAGTTACGCACGTCCCGAACGTACCACTTACGCAGCGCCTCCTGACTGCACCGGACTGACAAAGATGCCTTGGCCAGCCCCATTGCTCAGGCGGATCCGCTCCACGTAAGAGCTGATGGGCGGTATAGGATGGTCTTCCGGACAGTGCAGAGACTGGAAGGAGGGGATGTTTCCGCAGGTGGGAATAGATTGGGTTCAGCAGCAGCAGAGCCTGTGAGCCCTCTTCAGACTAAAGTAAGAAAAATCTTAGTATGGGGGGTTTAGGGTGGGCAGTACCATAGGTCTGTGCATGTAGGGGGGGGGTTGGGTTAAGTTGAGGCACCGTGAATAAAGGCATTTACTGTAATGATGGTGTGAAACTGAATTATTTATTATGTGAGCTTGCCACTCCAGAAAGCATGCTGAGTTGTAGTTACAAACATTGGAGTTCCATAGAATACGGTTACTGCATTCTGCATTTTTATGGTACCAAATATTGAACATTAGAGTTCATATTTTCTACCCTCGTTTTACTCGAGTCAATGTTTACTCCTTTTTTCAGGTAAAAAATAGGTACCTCGGTTATAATCGGGTGCGGTTTATACTCGAGTATACGGTAATGTTTATTTATATAGCGCCACTTGGGTACACAGCGTGTACTTATAACAATACAGATTATACAGTATGTATGTATATGTTATTTATATACGCCACTGGATACACAGCGCTGTACATTATAACAATACAGATAACAGTATGTACGTATATGTTATATATAGCGCCACTTGGGTACACAGCGCGGTACATTATAACAAACAAGATTATACAGATGCATGTATATGTTTATTTATATAGCGCCACTTGGGTACACAGCGATGTATATTATAACAATACAGATTTACAGTAGCATGTTATATGTTTATTTATATAGCGCCACTTGGGTACACAGCACTGTACATTATAACAATACAGATTATACTGTGTATGTAACACGAGGAACATGCCACATAGAGCTAAAAATCTAATTAGAGATGGGCAAACTTCATAAAGTTCGGTACGTTTTCGAATTTTCGAACTTCCGTAAAAGTTTGAAAGTCCGAATTCGGACCCATTAAAGTATAGTATAGTATTGAGGTTGAATAAAGACATACGTCCATCCAGTCCAAACCATCTAGCAATATCCTCATTTCCTGCCTAGCTGTTGATCCAGAGGAAGGCAAAAAACCCACCAAATTTATGAAGGGGGGAAAAATCCTTCCTGACTCCAAGGTGGTAATCAGAAATTTCCCTGGATCAAACTCTACTTTATGTATCAATACCAGTAACTTGCAACATTCCTGTTTGCAGAAACTCCTCCAGCTTTTTTTGAAACTGACCAATGAAAAGGCCATTAACAACGTCCACTGGAGGACAGTTCCATAGCTTTACCGTTCTCACAGTGACAAACCCTTTCCCAACTCTACTTTATGTATCAATCCCCAGTAACTTGTAACATTCCTTGTTTGTAGAAACTCATCCAGCTTTTTATTAAACTGACCAATGAACCTGCCATAACAACGTCCACGGAAGACAGTTCCATAGTTTACCGTTCTCACAGTGTGACAACCCTTTCCCAACTCTACTTTATGTATCAATCCCAGGACTTGTAACATTCCTTGTTTGTAGAACTCATCCAGCTTTTTATTAAACTGACCAATGAACCTGCCATAACAACGCCTACTGGAAGACAGTCCCATAGCTTTACCATTCTCACAGTGAAAAACCCTTTCCCAACTTGAAGCCTAAACCTTTTTTCTTCAAGTCTTAAGGGATGTCCTTGTGACATCTGACATGTTCTATAGGTGAACAATGCCCCAGATAGTTCATTGTATGGCCTGTTAAAATATTTATACACAGTTATCATATCCCCACGCAAGCGCCTTTCTTCAGAGGACATAATGTAACTTTTCTAATCTCTCTTCATATTCAAGCTCCCCCAATCCCATTATAATTTAGTTGCCCTCTCTGAACCCTTTCCATTTCAAAGAGTCCTTTTTGTACACAGGATTCCAAAATTGCACTGCATATTCCAAATGAGGCCTACCAATGCTTTGTAAAGAGGGAGATAACATTTTCCTCACTTGAATCCATACCTCTCTTTATAAAAGAAAATACCATGCGGCTCTGGTGTTGCCGCCTGGCACTTCTTGCTACCATTGAAGTTTGTATCCACAAAACTCCAAGATCCCTTCCAACAGGGATTCACTAACACAGAGCCATTTATAGTATAAGCAGCACAAGTATTTTTAAGTCCAAAATGACTCACCTTAATTTCTCAACATTGAATCTCATTTGCCACTAGCAGCCCAAATGTGACAATCTATCTAGATCCCCCTGCAACGATTGCACATCCTCTGAAGTTTTTAATGGTCGACAATGTTTGTGGTCGTCAGCAACACACAGAAACCTTGCTGACAATACCCACTTCCAAATCATTAATAAATAGATAAATAGAAGCGGCCCAAAACAGAACCCTGTGGCACCCCACTTAGCACTTTAGTCCATATGGTGAAGCCCCATTAACAAACTACCTCTGCATCCTATCTTAACCAATTTCTATTACGTACAAATGTGACTCCCCCCATACCACAGACCTTAGCTTATACATTAGTCGCCTAGGGGGACTGTATCAAAGGCCTTTGCAAATCCAAGTAAACTACATCTACTGCTATGCCAGAGTCTAAATTTCTACTTACTTCCTCATAAAAGCCCGCAAGTTAGTTTGACAAGATCTATTCCTCCTAAATCCATGCTGGTTACTACTATAATTTAGTCCTTGAAACAACTCTAGAACATGTTCCCTTATTAAACTTTCCAGGATCTTCCCCACAACTGAAGTTAAACTTACAGGCCTGTATTACCTGGCTGTGAAAGACTACCCTTTTGATATTGGAATAACATCAGCCTTTTTCCACTCAGAGGCACCCCACCGGACATGAGGGAATCTGCAAAAATAAGAAACAATGGCCTAGATAAAACTGAACTTGTCAATGGGGAGTGATAGTTCGAAAAAGTCTGGGGTTTTTACAGCTAACAACAGTCATTATCACCAAAACTGTTGCAAGCTACATTTGAGGGTAGGGACAGTTCGAGGGTTACCGAACGATACTTTTGAGGGTTACCGAAAATCGAACCATAAATTCGAAGGTTACCGAAATCGAATGATACTTTTGAGGGTTAACGAACGATACATTCAAGGGTTAGTGAAAACAAACGATACTTTTGATGGTTACCGAAAATCAAAGGTTACATTTGAGGGTTAGCGAACAATACATTCTAGGGTTAGCGAAAACGATCTGTACATTCGAAGGTTATCGAAAATAAAAGATACTTTTGATGGTTACCGAAAACTGAAGGCAACATTCGAGGGTTAATTAGTTTTCCTATATACACAAGGAAATGAAGCCTTGACCTTTCTTTCTAAACTAAAAAGACATTAAAACTGTCCTCAAGTACAAATAATACCCTGCAGACTGGATACAAGTGGGCAAAAATGTACAGGGAGATATAGCCTAATTTTTCCTATTTATATAGATCCCAACATCACCTGTGTCCAAACAAACAATGTTATTTTGTCAGTGAAACTAGTTTTATGACATATCAAGCTCCCAAAAATGTATACCGTATATAATCGAGTATAAACCGTTTTGTTTTACCTTTAAAATCATCTTGAAAGTCTCCCCTCAGTTTATACTCGGGTCTGAGCTGATCTGGATTCTGCTGGACAAAATCACAAAGCCCTGGGAAAACAAAAGCTGTACCCTGTTACACAGAGAATCTTCTTGTCCTGCTCACTCATATCAGCCCAGACTGCAAGGCAAATGGAAAAAACGATCTTTAAAGGGACACTATACTGAAAAAATGACTTTGCCTCATCCTAATCTATAATTGAATACATGTAAGTAGCACTTACTGATTTGCGTGTGTTTCTGCATGCCTTCAATCTAGCACACATTTTGTTTAGGAGCAGTATCCTCCTTCCCTCTTTTAACTACTCCCACTTCCATCCGACCTGACTTTTTCCCACACAAACCAACTGTAAGGGTGAGGCGACACTGCAACGCACAGGAATCGCGCACAAAATCGCAAGCGTTATCGCACGCGATTGTGTGCGCGATTCTTGCGCGTTTTGCGCTCGCGTTCGCGTTTTGCGCATGCGTTTCTGCCTTTTCGTGTTATGGACACGCATGCGTTAACGCACCAAAAATGGTGAACGCGTGCGTTACCAAAACGCGAACGGACGCGCAATCGCATGCGCATCGGAAATCGCGGGAATTTTCGCATTCCTGCGATTTCCATTTTAGCGAAAATCGCGGGCGCACACGCGAGCGCGAAACGCGTGCGCAAACGTGCGGAAAACGCGCTAGTGTGGCCTAGCCCTAAAGCCTGCACACAGCCTACAGCATTCCAACTGTCAAAACTCTGTCACCATTCCAGCTACAGTAAAACTACTCACAGAAGAATAGTTTTTGAGAGCAAGGAACTTGATTGACAGCTGAAACAGAAGAAGTTTTAGGTTGGATATCTAAAGAAATAGGGGGCAGATCAACAAAAAAAGGATACAGTGGTGGTTGGGAAGAATTATAGTTTCCAGTTATGGCCAATTTAAAATAACCTATTTTTCCACTATAGATGCCCTTTAAGTGTTCAGGCTGCACAGAAAGGTAAATAGGGTACATCTGTGTATGGGACTTTCTATGGGTCTGTGTATGGGACTTTCTGAGCGGGCCCGTGTATGGGACTTCTAGGGGGCTGTGTATTGGGAACTTTCTATGGGGGGTGTATGGGACTTTCTTAGGGGCTGTTTGTATTGGGACTTTCTAGAAGCTGTGTATGGGACTTTCTATGGGGCTGTGTATGGGACTTTGTATGAGGCTGTATGGGACTGTTCTAGGGGGCTGTGCATGGGACTTTCTATGGGGCTTGTATTGGACTTTCTATGGGGCCTGCTGTATTGGACTTTCATGGGGCTGTGTGTGGGACTTTCTACTATGGGCTGTGTATGGGACTTTCTATGGGACTGTGTATGGGAATTTCTAGGGGCTGTGTATTGGACTTTCTATGGGCTGTGTATGGGACCTTTCTATGGGGCTGTGTATGGGACTTTTCTATGGGGCTGTGTATTGGACTTTCTATGTGACTGTGTATGGGCTTTCTATGGGGCTGTGTATGGAAATTTCTATGGGGCTGTGTATTGGACTTTCTATGGGACTGTGTATGGGACTTTCTATGGGGCTGTGTATGGGACTTTCTATGGGGCTGTGTATGGGACTTTCTATGGGGCTGTGTATGGGACTTTCTATGGCTGTGTGTGGTACTTGTATGGGGCTGTGTATTGGACTTTCTATGGGCTTTGTATTGGACTTTCTATGTGGCTGTGATGGGACTTTCTATGGGACGGTGTGTGGAATTCTATGGGCTGTGTATGGGACTTTGTATGGGGCTGTGTATGGGACTTTCTATGGGACTGTGTTATGGGACTTTCTATGGGGCTGTGTATGGGACTTTCTATGGGGCTGTGTATGGACTTTCTATGGGCTGGTGTATGGACTTTTCTATGGGGCTGGTATGGGACTTTGTATGGGGCTGTGTATGGGACTTTCTATGGGGCTGTGTATTGGACTTTCTATGGGGCTGTGTATCGGACTTTCTATGGAGCTGTGTATGGGACTTTCTATGAGACTGTGTAAGTACCTCGGTTTATATTCGGGATGGTTTATACTCGAGTATATACGGTAATTTAATCTGGGCCAGTGCCTCATATTTATCAACCTTCTCCACTCCTCCTTGTAACTTATATGATCATCATATGTTACCACAAACAATAACCACAAACAATGCCATCTGGAATTGCTTTGACACCTGCAGTTATCACATTTGATTAAAACTTTACTTTTACTTATCACATAATAAAACTTGTAAAATTTGCAAACCACAGTCTGCCTTTAAAGAAAAATAGAGAAAAAGACCTCTTGCTTTACCTAAATTAAGGGGACTTTATTCACAAATTGTATCTGATGCTGAGGTTCTGTTTGAAACCTACAGTACTCAGTGCCCTCCTAGCTGCTGATAGAGTAGGAAAAGTGCACAAAACACATGAGGGCATCTTTCTTTATCTGTATGAAGTATGGGTTGGAGAGTATACTAAGCAGGGGTCTAGTTCTCAGTTTCTACCAATACCATGAGGTAGAAAACTCTCTCCAGTTATTAATTGCATTATATAATTATGGATATGATGTATTACCCAATAAACTGCTCTACCCTAACGACCAAGATGTTTTAATTGCATCCCAGTCTGCCATCTATATAGGGAACCATATAGTTCCTACTGTCCATATAGTTCCTACTGTCCATATAGTTCCTACTGTCCATATAGTTCCTACTGTCCATATAGTTCCTACTGTCCACATATAGTTCCTACTGTCCATATAGTTCCTACTGTCCATATAGTTCCTACTGTCCATATAGTTCCTACTGTCCATATAGTTCCTACTGTCTGGACAGTTTTCTGACTTGGTCTCCTACTTGTCTTTGTTCTTCCTTCTCCTGTTTGTTGTCTGTTGTCCGTCTTCTCTTCACTCATTTCCTGGAGACAATGGGGGGCTTGACTAAAGTTGAAGACGTCGGAGAAGATTGGGGAATCTG
Source organism: Hymenochirus boettgeri (assembly GCA_019447015.1). Taxonomy (NCBI): domain Eukaryota; kingdom Metazoa; phylum Chordata; class Amphibia; order Anura; family Pipidae; genus Hymenochirus; species Hymenochirus boettgeri. The sequence goes on from JAACNH010000066.1 coordinate 276,981, forward strand.
CACTAAAGGAAAGCTTCGGATTCGCTTGCCCCTTACAGATATATAAGTAAAAGTTATGTTTAATAAGATGTTATAATAATATTATTCATTCTCCAGGAAGGATCATTTTTTCTTTTCTGATTTCTATGATATTTTTGATCTCTAAATGATTACAATTTGCCCAAGTATCAGTGCAGGTAAAAAAATCAACAAAGACAAGGCTGGATTCACCATAGGACACATCCCTGGGGGCCCGTGGGTTGGGAGGGGGGGGGGGCTATCAGTTTCACCCCATTTTCCATCTCCCATTGCTGGAACCTTAATTTACAGCACACGGGCTTTTAAAAGCACCTGACATGCCTGTTGCACAGTTGATATATGAAGCCCTCCATGTTTTTGTCAGTACACAAATATAAGCACAATTTAGTCTGTTCTCAGACGTGGTTTGTAGGTGTGGCCTATATTTAGGGGTGTGGTTAAAGGCACAAAGATGAGGGAATCGCACTACAAAAGTATTTGGTTTTAATGGTGAACCACTTCCATAAAAATCCCAATGTTTAGGGGGTGTTACCCACCATGTGAAATTCCTATACCCTAGGGGTGGGGTTTGGGGTTAGGGTCTGACCCATACAGGTGTGTTGTGCATTGGAACTGATAGCAATAGACTCCTGAGAGATAAATCCAACCCTGAACAAAGATGTTTCTACAGTATCAGTAATTACCACCATGTTAGGCAATGGTGACGTTACTATGAATCACTGGGCCCCACAGCAAAACTTTGGTGGGGCCCCTAGAGGCTATATTTATCATAGGAAAATAAAAAGATGGGGCCCCTTTGGCTCCCGCCCCCCCCTGCGGTTGCTCCCCCTGTTTCCCTCTAGTTATGCTCCAGTTAGGCAAGGAGGCTTGGAAAGAATCAAAACTTTATACCCCCACCTATAAACCCACACTGCTATTCTATAATGATGTTAAATCCGTGTTTCTTGCATTGCAGAGACTGTTGGCGTCTGCTATGGGGATGACCTGTCTGCACAGTTCGGTGAGTTTATTATTATTTGTCTTTTAGATTCTATACTTTAATGTAGAACTTAACGGTTTACATCAAATTTCTGTTTGGCGTGCAATTAAATTTAACATAACAAACATTCTGACATGTCTAAATGAATTTCAGTTCAGCAAGGGGGCCCAGTTGAGCACGCAACCGTGTTTCCGGTGCGATACTGCATGTTGTAGTGTAGCCTCACCCTTTGTTCTCCTTTAAAATTTTCAATGGTATGACACAGACCCCTAAACCCACATACTAAACTACCAGCAGCACTGACGGTGTCGAAACCAATATGCTAATTATCAGGGAAGGTTGAGGGACAAAACTTTAGAATCTTTAGAATTCTTTAGAATCCTGTTACAAGGTCAAGACTAGAATGGCTGAACCTACTGAAGTTTGGTTCGTTTCCAAAATTCGGAAACTTACCTATTAAAGTCAATGAGGAGATCATAGTTCAAAAAGTTTGGATAAATAAGATAAAATATATCAATGGTAACTTACTGTAAATTGCTCTGGCACCTGGAAAATGGTCTGGGGAACATGTCACATGTCAAAACCAAATGCTACATTTAAGGGTTATAGAAAAGTGAATAATACATTCGAGAATTACCGAAAACAAATACTACATTCGATGGTACCGAAAACAAATACTACATTCGATGGTTACCAAAAACAAATACTACATTCGATGGTACCAAAAACAAATACTACATTCGATGGTACCAAAAACAAATACTACATTTGATGGTACCGAAAACAAATACTACATTCGATGGTTACCAAAAACAAATACTACATTCGATGGTACCAAAAACAAATACTACATTCGATGGTACCAAAAAACAATCTACATTCGATGGTACCAAAAACAAATACTACTTCGATGGTTTCCGAAAACAAATACTACATTCGATGGTACCAAAACAAATACTACATTCGATGGTTACCGAAAACAAATACTACATTCGATGGTACCGAAAACAAATACTACATTCAATGGTTACCGAAACAAATACTACATTCGATGGTACCAAACAAATACTACATTCGATAGTTACCGAAAACAAATACTACTTCGATGGTAACCAAAAACAAATACTACATTCGATGGTTACCAAAACAAATACTACATTCGATGGTACCAAAAACAAAATACTACATTCGATGGTACCAAAACAAATACTACATTCGATGGTACCAAAAACAAATACTACATTCGATGGTACCAAAAACAATACACATTCGATGTACCAAAACAAATACTAACTCGATGGTACAAAAACAAATACTACATTCGATGGTTACCGAAAACAAATACTACATTCGATGGTTACCAAAAACAAATACTACATTCGATGGTTACCAAAAACAAATACTACATTCGATGGTACCAAAAACAAATACTACATTCGATGGTACCAAAAACAATACTACATTCGATGGTTACCGAAACAAATACTACATCGATAGTTACCAAAACAAATACTACATTCGATGGTTACCAAACAAATACTAACATTCGATGTTACCGAAAACAAATACTACATTCGATGGTACCGAAAACAAATACTACATTCGATGGTTACTGAAACAAATACTACATTCCATGGTTACCGAAAACAAATACTCACTTCGATGGTTACCGAAAACAAATACTACATTCGATGGTACTGAAACAAATACTACATCGATGGTTACCGAAAACAAATACTAATTCGATGGTACCGAAAAACAATACTACATTCAATGGTACCAAAAACAAATACTACATTCGATGGTACCAAAAAACAAATACTCATTCGAGTTACCAACAAATACTACATTCGATGGTTACAAAAACAATACTACATCGGGTTACAAACAAATACTACATTCGATGGTACAAACTACTACATTCGTGGTACAAACAAATACTACATTCATGGTACCGAAAACAATACTACATTCATGGTACCAAAAACAAATACTCATTCATGGTACCGAAAACAAATACTACATCGTTGGTTACCGAAAACAAATACTACATTCAATGGTTACCGAAAACAAATACTAATTCGATGGTACCAAAACAAAACTACTTCGATGGTTACCGAAACAAATCTACATTCGATGGTTCACAAAAAAACAATACTACATTCGATGGTACCAAAAACAAATACTACATTCGATGGTTACCAAAAACAAATACTACATCGATGGTACCAAAAACAAATACTACATTCGATGGTACCAAAAACAAATACTACATTCGATAGTTACCGAAAACAAATACTACATTCGATGGTACCAAAAACAAATACTACATTCGATGGTTACCAAAAACAAATACTACATTCGATGGTACCAAAAACAAATACTACATTCGATGGTACCAAAAACAAATACTACATTCGATGGTACCAAAAACAAATACTACATTCGAGGTTACCAAAAACAATACTATACATTCGATGGTACCAAAAACAAATAACTACATTCGATGGTACCAAAAACAAATACTACATTCGATGGTTACCGAAAACAAATACTACATTCGATGGTTACCAAAAACAAATACTCATTCGATGGTTACCAAAAAAAACTACTATACTACTACACATCTCCGATGGTACCAAAAACAAATACTACATTCGATGGTTACCAAACAAATACACATTCGATGTTACCAAAACAAATACTACATTCGATGGTTACCAAAAACAAATACTACATTCGATGGTTACCGAAAACAAATACTACATTCGATGGTACCAGAAAACAATACTACATTCGATGGTTACGAAAACAAATACTACATTCTGGTTACCGAAAACAAATACTACATTCGATGGTACCGAAAAACAATACTACATTCGATGTGTACGAAAACAAATACATACATTCGATGGTACCGAAAACAATACTACATTCGATGGTACCGAAAACAAATACTACATTCAATGGTTACCAAAAACAAATACTAACATTCGATGGTACCAAAACAAATACTACATTCGATGGTTACCGAAAAAAATACTACATTCGATGGTTACAAAAAACAATACTACATTCGATGGTTACCGAAAACAAATACTACTACATTCGATGGTACCGAAAACAAATACTACATTCGATGTACTAAAACAATACTACATTCGATGGTACCGAAAACAAATACTACATTCGATGGTACCGAAAACAAATACTACATTCATGGTTACCGAAAACAAATACACATTCGATGGTTACCGAAAACAAATACTACATTCATGGTTCCGAAACAATACTACATTCGATGGTACCAAAAACAATACTACATCTCGATGTTACCGAAAAAATACTACATTCGATGGTTACCAAAAACAAATACTACATTCGATGGTTACCGAAAACAAATACTACATTCGCTGGTACCGAAAACAATACTACATTCAATGGTTACCAAAACAAAAATACTACATTCGATGGTACCAAAAAATATACTACATTCGATGGTTACCAAAAACAATACTACATTCGATGGTTACCGAAAACAAATACACATTCGATGGTACCGAAAACAATACTACATTCAATGGTTACCGAAAACAAATACTACATTCGATGGTTACCGAAAACAAATACTACATTCAATGGTTACCGAAAACAAATACTACATTCGATGGTACCAAAAACAAATACTACATTCGATAGTTACCGAAAACAAATACTACACTTCGATGTTACCAAAACAAAATACTACATTCGATGGTTACCGAAAACAAATACTACATTCGATGGTACCGAAAACAAATACTACATTCAATGGTTACCAAAAACAAATACTACATTCGATGGTACCAAAAACAAATACTACATTCGATGGTTACCGAAAACAAATACTACATTCGATGGTACCAAAAACAAATACTACATTCGATGGTTACTGAAAACAAATACTACATTCTATAGTACCAAAAACAAATACTACATTCGATGGTACCAAAAACAAATACTACATTCGATGGTTACCAAAAACAAATACTACATTCGATGGTTACCGAAAACAAATACTACATTTGATGGTTACCGAAAACAATACTACATTCGATGTACCAAACAAATACTACATTCGATGGTACCAAAAACAAATACTACATTCGATGGTACCGAAACAAATACTACATTCGATGGTTACCAAACCAAATACTACATTCGATGGTTACCGAAAACAATACTACATTCGATGGTACCGAAAACAAATACTACATTCGATGGTTACCAAAACAATACTACATTCGATGGTACCGAAAACAAATACTAACATTCAATGGTTACCGAAAACAAATACTACATTCGATGGTACCGAAAACAATACTACATTCATGTTACCGAAAAACAAATACTACATTCGATGGTACCGAAACAAATACTACATTCAATGGTTACCGAAAACAAAACATACATTCGATGGTTACCGAAAACAAATCTAACATTCAATGGTTACCGAAAACAAATACTACATTCGATGGTACCAAAACAAATACTACATTCGATGGTACCAAAAACAAATACTACATTCGATGGTACCAAAAACAAATACTACATTCGATGGTACCAAAAACAAATACTACATTCGATGGTTACCGAAAACAAATACTACATTCGATGGTACCAAAAACAAATACTACATTCGATGGTTACCGAAAAAATACTCATTCTATAGTACCAAAAACAAATACTACATTCGATGGTACCAAAACAATACTACATTCGATGGTTACCAAAACAATACTACATTCGATGGTTACCGAAAACAAATACTACATTTGATGGTTACCGAAAACAAATACTACATTCGATGGTACCAAAAACAAATACTACATTCGATGGTACCAAAAACAAATACTACATTCGATGGTTACCGAAAACAATACTACATTCGATGGTTACGAAAACAATACTACATTCGATGGTTACCGAAAACAAACTAACATTCGATGGTACCGAAAACAAATACTACATCGATGGTTACCGAAAACAAATACTACATTCAATGGTACCGAAAACAAATACTACATTCAATGGTTACCGAAAACAATACTACATTCGATGGTTACCGAAAACAAATACTACATTCAATGGTTACCGAAAACAAATACTACATTCGATGGTACCAAAAACAAATACTACATTCGATGGTTACCGAAAACAAATACTACATTCGATGGTTACCAAAAACAAATACTACATTCGATGGTCCGAAACATCTACATTCGATGGTACCGAAAACAAATACTACATTCATGGTTACCAAAAACAAATACTACATTCGATGGTCCAAAAAAACAAATACTACATTCGATGGTTACCGAAAACAAATACTACATTCGATGGTTACCAAAAACAAATACTACATTCCATGGTTACTGAAAACAAATACTACATTCCATGGTTACCGAAAACAAATACTACATTCGATGGTACCGAAAACAAATACTACATTCGATGGTACTGAAAACAAATACTACATTCAATGGTTACCAAAAACAAATACTACATTCGATGGTACCAAAAACAAATACTACATTCGATGGTTACCGAAAACAAATACTACATTCGATGGTTACCAAAAACAAATACTACATTCGATGCTTACCGAAAACAAATACTACATTCGATGGTACCGAAAACAAATACTACATTCGATGGTACTGAAAACAAATACTACATTCGATGGTTACCAAAAACAAATACTACATTCGATGGTTACCGAAAACAAATACTACATTCGATGGTACTGAAAACAAATACTACATTCGATGGTTACCAAAAACAAATACTACATTCGATGGTTACCGAAAACAAATACTACATTCGATGGTTACCGAAAACAAATACTACATTCGATGGTTACCGAAAACAAATACTACATTCGATGGTTACCGAAAACACATACTTCATTCGATAGTACCAAAAACAAATACTACATTCGATGGTACCGAAAACAAATACTACATTCGATGGTACCAAAAACAAATACTACATCGATGGTACCAAAACACAAATACTACATTCGATGGTACCAAAAACAAATTACATTCGATGGTACCAAAACAAATACTACATTCGATGGTACCAAAACAAATACTACATTCTGGTACTGAAAACAATACTACATTCGATGGTTACTGAAAAAAAAATACTACATTCGATGTGTACCGAAAACAAATACTACATTCGATGGTACCAAAACAAATACTACATTCGATGGTTACCAAAAACAAATACTACATTCGATGTTACCAAAAACAAAATTACTACATTCGATGTACCAAAACAAATACTACATTCGATGGTAACCAAAACAAATATTACATCGATGGTACAAAAACAAATATTACAATTCGATGTACCAAAAACAAATACTACACATTGATGGTACCAAACAATACTACATTCCGATGGTAACCAAAAACAAATATTACATTCGATGGTACCAAAAACAAATACTACATTCAATGGTACCAAAAACAAATACTACATTCAAAGGTTAGCGAACGGCCCATAAATTCAATAATTACCAGATAATTATCGAAAATAAGTCTGTGAGTTCGGATTACCAAACTAGCTCGGATAGTTCAAGCTTGTCACAACTCATAAAGTTCTGCCTGGGTCCATCGCTAGTCAAGACCAGTCTCCTAGTACAACACTGAAGACATACTTATGATAGGTTGATGGACATGCCTTTTAAAGTCAGTACTGAAGAACAGTACTGACTTTAAAAGGCATGTCCATCCACCTAACTTAATCCTGTACTGATAAAGCAGTTCCAGAAACCCATTTTTCACTATACTTACCTTAACCCAAAATTCTTTTAACCTTACTTATGAGGTCCCAAGCCTTCAAACTCAGATCAACATGGAGAAAGAGAGATTATATAGATTAAAATTATAATGTAAATTATAAGTCACTGAGGAGTTCTGTGTCCATATAAAGGTACAAGGACACAGGTTGAGTTATACAGGGAACTTATTGATACATAAAGTAGAGTTGGGAAAGGGTTTGTCATTGTGAGAAGAGTAAAGCTATGGAACTGTCTTCCAGTGGACGTTGTTATGGCAGGTTCATTGGTCAGTTTAATAAAAAGCTGGATGAGTTTCCACAAACAAGGAATTTTACAAGTTACTGGTATTGATACATAAAGTAGAGTTGGGAAAGGGTTTGTCATTGTGAGAACAGTAAAGCTATGGAACTGTCTTCCAGTGGACGTTGTTATGGCAGGTTCATTGGTCAGTTTAATAAAAAGCTGGATGAATTTCCACAAACAAGGAATTTTACAAGTTACTGGTATTGATACATAAAGTAGAGTTGGGAAAGGGTTCAAACAAGGAATGTTACAAGTTATCTGGTATTGATACATAAAGTAGAGTTGGGAAAGGGTTTTGTCAGTCTGAGATACGGTAAAGCTATGGAACTTTCTTCAGTGGACGTTGTTTATGGCAGGTCATTGGGCAGTTTAATAAAAAGCTGGATGAGTTTCTCAAACAAGGAATGTTACAAGTTACTGGTATTGATACATAAGTAGAGTTGGGAAAGGGTTTGTCACTGTGAGAACGGTAAAGCTATGGAACTGTCTTCCAGTGGACGTTGTTATGGCAGGTTATTGGTCATTTAATAAAAAGCGGATGGGTCTTCTACAAACAAGGAATGTTACAAGTTACTGGTATTGTGATACATAAGTAGAGTTGGGGAAAGGGTTTGTTCACTGTGAGAAGGTAAAGCTAGGAACTGTTTCCAGTGGACGTTGTTATGGCAGGTTTATTGGTCAGTTTAATAAAAGCTGGATGAGTTTTCCAAAACAAGGAATGTTACAAGTTACTGGTATTGATACATAAAGTAGGAGTTGGAAAGGGTTTGTCACTGTGAGAACGTAAGCTATGGAACTGTCTTCCAGTGGACGTTATGGCGGTTCATGGGTAGTTTAATAAAAAGCTGGATGAGTTTCTACAAAAACAAGGAATGTTACATTTACTGGTATTGATACATAAAGTAGAGTTGGGAAAGGTTTGTCACTGTTAAACGGTAAGCTATGAATGTCTTCCAGTGGACGTTGTTATGCAGGTTCATGGTCAGTTTAATAAAAGTGGATGAGTTTCTAAAACAAGGAATGTTACAGTTACTGGTATTGATACATAAAGTAGAGTTGGAAGGGTTTGTCACTGTGAGAACGGTAAAGCTATGGAAACTGTCTTCCAGTGGAGTTGTTATGGCAGGTTTTGGTCAGTTTAATAAAAAGCTGGATGGTTTCTACAAACCATGAATTTACAAGTTATGGTATTGATACATAAAGTAGAGTTGAAAGGGTTGTTCACTGTGAGAACGTAAAGCATGACTGTCTTCCAGTGGACGTTTGTTAGTGCAGGTTCATTGGTCAGTTTATAAAAAGCTGGATGAGTTTTCAAACAAGGAATGTTACCAGTTACTGGAATTGATACTAAAGTAGAGTTGGAAAGGTTTGTCACTGTGAGAACGAAGCTAGGGAACTGTCTTCCAGTGGACGTTGTTATGGCAGGTTCATGGTCAGTTTAAAAAAGCTGGATGAGTTTCTACAAACAAGGAATGTTACAGTTACTGGATTGATACATAAGTAGAGCTGGGAAGGTTTTGTCACTGTGAGACGTAAAGCTATGGAACTGTCTTCCAGTGGACGTTGTTCTGGCAGGTTCATTGGTCAGTTTAATCTAAAAAGCTGGATGAGTTTCTACAAACAAGAAGTTACAAGTTACTGGTGATATCCTAAAGTAGAGTGGAAAGGGTTTGTCACGTGAGAACGGTAAAGCTATGGAACTGTCTTCCAGTGGACGTTGTTATGGCAGGTTCATTGTCAGTTTATAAAAAGCTGGATGAGTTTCTGCAAACAAGGAATGTTACAAGTTACTGGTATACATAAAGTAGAGTGGGGAAAGGGTTTGTTACTGTGAGAACGTAAAGCTATGGAATGTCTTCCGAGTGGAGTCGTTATGGCAGGTTCATTGGTCAGTTTAATAAAAAGCTGGATGAGTTTTCTAAACAAGGAAGTTACAAGTTACTGGTATTGATCATAAAGTAGAGTTGGAAAGGGTGTTTCACTGTGAGAACGTAAAGCTATGGAACTGTACTTCCAGTGGACTTTGTTATGGCAGGTTCATTGGTCAGTTTAATAAAACTGATGAGTTTCACAAACAAGGAATATTACAAGTTACTGGTATTGATAATAAAGTAGAGTTGGGAAGGGTTTTGTCACTGTGAGAACGGTAAAGCTATGGAACTGTCTTCCAGTGAGTTTGTTATGGCAGGTTACATTGGTCAGTTTAAATAAAAAGCTGGATGAGTTTCTACAACAAGTAATTTACAAGTTACTGGATTGATACATAAATAGAGTTGGAAAAGGGTTTGTCACTGTGAGAACGGTAAGCTATGGAACTGCTTCCAGTGGACGTGTTATGGCAGGTTCATTGGTCAGTTTAATAAAAAGCTGGATAGTTTCTCAAACAAGGAATGTTACAAGTACTGCGATTGATACATAAAGTAGAGTTGGGAAAGGGTTTGTCACTGTGAGAACGGTAAGCTATGGAACTGTCTTCCAGTGGACGTGTTATGGCTGTTCATTGGTCAGTTTAATAAAAAGCGGATGAGTTTCTACAAACAAGGAATCTTACAAGTTACTGGATTGATACATAAGTAAGTTGGGAAAGGGTTTGTCACTGTGAGAACGGTAAGCTATGGAACTGTCTTCCAGTGGGACTTGTTATGGCAGGTTTCATGTCAGTTTTAATAAAAGTGGATGAGTTTCTCACAAACAAGGACAATTTACAAGTTAGGTATTGATAATAAAGTAGAGTTGGGAAAGGTTTGTCAGTGAGAACGGTAAAAGCTATGGAACTGTCTTCCAGTGGACGTTGTTTATGGCAGGTTCATTGGTCAGTTATAAAAAAGCTGGATGAGTTTCTGCACAACAAGGAATGTTACAGTTAGGGTTGATACATAAAGTAGAGTTGGGAAAGGGTTTGTTCACTGTGAGAACGGTAAAGCTATGGAACTGCTTCCAGTGGACGTTGTTATGGCAGGTTCATTGGTCTTTAATAAAAACTGAGAGTTTTACAAACAGGAATGTACAAGTTACTGTATTGATACTAAAGTAAGTTGGAAAGGTTTGTCACTGTGAGAACGGTCAAGCTATGGAACTGCTTCCAGTGGACGTGTTATGGCAGGTTCTTGGTCAGTTTTAATAAAGCTGGATGAGTTTCTAAAACAAGGAATGTTTACAAGTTACTGGATTGATACATAAAGTAGAGTTGGAAAGGGTTTGTCACTGTGAGAACGAAAGCTATGGAACTGTCTCCAGTGGACGTTGTTATGGCAGGTTCATTGGTCAGTTTAATAAAAGCGGGATGAGTTTTACAAACAAGGAATTACAAGTTACTGGTTGATTGATACATAAAGTAGAGTTGGGAAAGGGTTTGGTCACTGTGAGAACGTAAAGCTATGGAACTGTCTTCCAGTGGGACGTTGTTATGGCAGGTTCATTGGTCAGTTAATAAAAGCTGGATGAGTTTCCGTACAAACAAGGAATTTTACAAGTTACTGGTATTGATACATAAAGTAGAGTTGGGAAAGGGTTTGTCACTGTGAGAACGGTAAAGCTATGGAACTGTCTTCCAGTGGACGTTGTTATGGCAGGTTCATGGTCAGTTTAATAAAAAGCTGGATGAGTTTCAAACAAGGAATGTTACAATTTACTGGTATTGATACATAAAGTAGAGTTGGAAAGGGTTTGTCAACTGTGAGAACGGTAAAGTATGGAACTGTCTTCCAGTGGAGTTGTTATGGCAGGTTCATTGGTCGTTTAATAAAAAGCTGGATGAGTTTCTACAAACAGGAATGTTACAAGTTACTGGTATTGATACATAAAGTAGAGTTGGGAAGGTTTGTCACTGTGAGAAACGTAAAGCTGGAACTGTCTTCCGTGGACGTTGTTATGCAGGGTTCATTGGTCAGTTAATAAAAGCTGGATGAGTTTCTAGCAAACAAGGAATGTTACAAGTTACTGGGAGTGATACAATACATAAAGTAGAGTTGATCCAGGGAAATTTTCCACTTAATATTTTTTTTTGGCCTTTCTCTGGATCAGATGTTAAGGTGGCCATACATACGAACGATAATGGAATGACGGGATTTACCCGTTATTGTTCATATGTATGGGCTTTTCCTGACCGACCTGTAGTCGCCACTACAGTCGGCTTCTGAGTACACTCATGTTTATAAGGGATAATGTATCCCCTACTGTAAATTATAAGGATATTAGAAGTCACTGAGAGTTCTGTGTCCATATAAAGGTACAAGGACACAGACTGAGTTATACAGGGAACTCTGGGTACCACTGTATTATAGGGATAATGTACCCCTACTGTAAATTATAAGGATATTAGAAGTCACTGAGGAGTTCTTTGTCCATATAAAGGTACAAGACACAGGTTGAGTTATACAGGGAACTCTGAGTACCACTCATGTATTAAAAGGGATAATGTATCCCCTACTGTAAATTAAGGATTTAGAAGTCACTGAGGAGTTCTGTGTCCATATAAAGGTACAAGGACACAGACTGAGTAAAACAGGGAACTCTGGGTACCACTCATGTATTATAAGGGATATGTATCCCCTACTGTAAATTATATGGTTATTAGAAGTCACTGAGAGTTCTGTGTTCTAATAAAGGTTCAAGGCCACAGACTGAGTTATACAGGGATCTCTGGGTACCCCTCCTGTATTATAAGGGATATGTATCCCCTACTAAATTATAAGGATATTAGAAGTCATTGAGGAGTAGAGACAGTTCGTGTATCTGTTTGCCTCTGTGTTTAGTGTGCTGATATTTCTGTTAAGGTTCGTACACAGTAGTCGTTCACAAGCCTGGAAACTATGACCTGTAAGCCTAACATCAGTGGTAGGGAAGGTCATGGAAACCTGTTAAGGGATCAATCCTTGACTTTGTTTCCAGGGATCATCTTTTAGTAGTAGTCAGCATGGATTTATGAGAAATAGATCATGTCAGACAAATTTAATTGGTTTTTATGAAAGTGAGTAGAAGCTAGATTCAGGCACAGCAGTGGATGTGGTATTTGGATTTTGCAAAAGCTTTTGATACTGTGCCACATAACGCCTAATGTATAAACTGAGGACTGTTGCCTTGAAGAAAACATTTGTTCATGGATAGAGAACTGGTTATTGGACGGCAACAGAGAGTGGTGGTTAATGGGCTACATCTATGTGGGCTAAAGTTCTAAGCGGAGTTCCTCAGGGTTCTGTACTGGGGCCGCTTCTGTTAATCTGTTTATAAATGACTTAGAAGGGGCATTGAGAACGTCTCTGTGTTGCTGAGGACACTAAACTATGCAGAGCTTTGGAAACTCTAATGATGTGCAAGTGCTGCAAGCAGACCTAGATAGATTATCAAAATGGGCAGCAGAATGGCAGATGAGATTCAATGTTGATAAATGTAAGGTGATGCATTTGGGATTTAATAATCCCTGTGCCACCTACACCATAAATAACTCTGTGTTAAGTGCATCTGTAATGGAAAAAGATTTGGGGGTTCTGGTAGATAACAGACTTAGCCATAGCAAACAATGCCAGGTAGCAACGGCTAGAGCTAGCAAGATATTGTCTTGATAAAGAGGGGAATAGATTCAAGGAGAAAAATATTATTCCCCTCTTTACAAGGCACTGGTAAGGCCTCATTTGGAATAATGCGTTGCAGTTTTGGAATCCATATACAAAAGGGACATCTTGGAAATTGAGGCAGTTCAGAGAAGGGCAACTAAATTAATAAGGGGAATGGAGGGGCTCGAATATGGCAGGCAGATTAGACAAGTTGGGCTGTTTACATTGGAGAAGCGAAGTTTGCGTGGGACATGATAACCTTATACAAATATATTAATGGCCATACAATGAACTCTCTGGTGCATTGTTCACTAATAGGTCAATCAGAGGACACGTGGACATCCTTTAAGGTTGGAAGAAAAGAAGTTTCATCTTCAGGTTAGGAAAGGTTTCTTTACAGTGAGAACGGTGAAACTGTGGAACAGATCCAGCAGATGTGGTAATGGCAAGTTCATTGAATAGCTTTAAAAAAGGCCTGGATAAGTTTCTAAAACTAAAAAATATTGAGAATACTGTATTATGAATATAGATCTGGTTGATCCAGGGATACTTCCGATTCCGTTTGAGTCAGAATGAATTTGTTCCCCCTTTTTAGCTGTTTTTTTTTTTGCCTTCCTCTGGATCACTGTAGGTAGGTTAAAAAAAAAATAAAAAAAAAAAATATATATATATATATATAAAAGAGGGTGAATAGGTTGGACTTGGACGTATGTCTTTATCAACCTTAATTACTATGTTACTATGTTACTATGTACACACTGGCAATCGCAGGTGCCGGTCCGTGACGCAGATGTATACGAACGACCATTTTGGGCGATAATTGTCCCGTGTATGCCATTCATTCGGGGATCGTTGCCCTATTTGGGGGTGGATCTCCCGACAAGCGGCGCGTTTCGTGCGATAAAGTGCCCATATACACATCGTGCCCATATACACATCGTGCATCTTGGGTCGGCACCCGTGATCGCACGTGTGTATGAACCTTAAGTGTAAAAAAAAAACTCCGTGCTTGTTTGCTGCTTGTATGTGTGTTAATGTGTTTTGTTTTCTGCATCGTATTTGTGTTTTTGTTGTTGTCTGTGTGTGACAGGTTAGGGAACTCTGGTACCACATGTATTAAAAGGGATAATGTATCCCATACTGTAAATTATAATATATAAAAAAAATTGGAGAGGGAAATGCCTGGCAGGGGTGTTCTGCACGTGGAGGGAGAGTGGGCCAGTGCAAGACACTGACCAGAAGCAACCTGGCCCTTCGCAGGGCAGCCGGGTTACTGTACCCAATATGCTCAGGGGAAGCTGTTCTTGGGCTCTCCCTACTGATAAAGGAAGGCAGGTAGTTGACTTCCTCTTCCACCTCCTCACAGGCAGAGGCAGTTAACATGCTCGCCAATGTGCCAGCTCCTTCCTTACCTAAGGCTCCTAATGTGGTTTAACCCTGATCCTCTTATGCAGGAGTTTGTTGAGCACATGAACACTACCTTCGAGGTCTGGAGAAGGAGTCTCTGGACTATGTGTGGGGCTAGTGTGCTGGGGAGGAGCTGTGCATTGATGCACAATACGAGAACCAGCCTGAACCCAGAGGCAGGACTGGGGGCAGAGGCAGCGCACCTACTGATGCTCGTGGAGGTACGGCACCAATGCCATCTGGTGCCAGTGCGCCACAATGACAGGTGACTCTATTCCAGGGCGTGGCGGTGGCTCAGCTAGTTCTTCTCATTGACTCCAGGTGACAACACGGTTGCAGTGAGCAGTCTATGCCTGCAACATGTTAGCCGTGGAAAGAACAGTTACAAACTTGGACACCTCTTCTATTAGGAGGCATATGGTG
This sequence comes from Hymenochirus boettgeri, assembly GCA_019447015.1. Lineage (NCBI taxonomy): Eukaryota > Metazoa > Chordata > Amphibia > Anura > Pipidae > Hymenochirus > Hymenochirus boettgeri. The sequence goes on from JAACNH010000066.1 coordinate 292,495, forward strand.
CTGCACCACTTTGACCGTTGGAGCTGCGTTCCAGGACATAAAAGCACCCACACGTTCCCTTTCACATTCCCAGGTAGCCACCATTCCTCCTCCTCCACCTCTGACTCCATCATCTTCTTCCTTGGAAGTTAGGGAGGAGGGACAGTCTTTTTGCCCCAGTAGGTGGGTTAGTGTGTCCTGCACCTTGCACAAGAATAGGAAAAAGCACCTATGTAGAGTAAAAATTTTTCATAACCATCTATAGCAAGGGGGAAGCAATAGCTAATTCCAAGAGAGTAACTAAACGAATATTCCTTTAATAAAAACCCACAATATTCATATATACTGTCATAAAATATTCATATAATATACAAAGTGCCAAAATCAACACATAAAACCTTAATATCAACCAATACAGTGTATATTGTGTATCCAAAAGAGGGTAAAAATAAAGTCCAATATAGAAAAACTGTGATGCAAAATATAATAGTAACCAATTGTCCTTCAAAGTCCAATGGTTAAAAACGAACAGGAGGAAAAACAAAAAAACAAAAATAATTATCTATTACCTCAGTTCTCAAGCCACTCTCCAGAAGAGACCAGTAAGTTTACTGAACCCCCATAAATAAGTAGTAAAGTTTAGTGACCATAACACAAGACTGTAGCTGTGTAAAATAAGAATTTTATTTAAAGGGGAACTGTGGTCTCCCACAAGTTAAGTTTAAATGAAAGGCCAGTTTCTTACTTTAAAACGAGCCATCAACCACCTCTCTACGTGCTCCACAGCCCAAGATACACAGAAATGACTGACCAGAAAGTTAATGGGTGGGAGGCTGACTTGTGACATTCCTGAGGCTTCTCCTGCATGGTGCGCCGGCAAGCACAGCCTCAGACCCTCTGTGTGTGAGGATAGGGTCCATGAGTGGGAGGGACCGGGGGGCTGCAAATGGGAGGAGGAGACACAGGACAGATTGACTGAAAGTTTCAGAGCAGGAATTGCAGGGGACCTAGTTGCTGCTACCATATCCACACAAAAATGTAAATATCTTCAAAACTATGCAAAATAAACAATGGAAATAAACTGCAAAAATTCTCAGGGAGCTATTCCTATCAATTTACCTCAATTTACTTGGACCACATTTTTTTGGACCACAGTTCCCCTTTAACACTGAAACATGCCTGCTACATGTTTCAGACGGGAGTCCTTTCTTGTTGTTTGTATTGGTTGATTTAAGGTTTTAGCACTTTGTATCATTATATGAGTATTTTATGACTGTATATGTGATATTGTGGGTTTTTATTTTTGTATTTATTGTTGTTGTTGTTGTTAAAAAAGCAGAGTAATCTTTAGGCTACATTCACAGTAGCCATAACAGTAACAAAGTGGAACATCCCACTTGCCATGTAGTTGCCAAGTTCATATCGTTTAAAATGGTGCTAATTTTGCCCCAACCAATCAGATGTTAGCTTTCAAATGTTAAATAAGATCTGATTGGTTGGGTAAAATTATCACCATTTAAATGATAAGAACTTTTATTGAATCTCCCTGTATATTTTAGTTATTACTACAAACATCAACCGTTCCTTATCTTCACTAATAACATGCCAATGCCTCTTAATGGATTGAACCATTGCAAATCCTAGTATATACTCCAGCATTATTTTTGGAGCTTTTTTGAGCTTATTCCCATTTTTATTTTTCTCAACTTTATCTTTAGGTTAAGAGGGAAATTCTCTCCTTTATCTGCCCTGTCTTTAGCTTTTTCTATCATTTCTACATCATAATTCTTTTCCACAAATCTCTTTTTAATTACCTTACCCTGTAATTATATTCTACTTCACTAGAGCAGTTTCTCTTCATCCTGGAGGGTCCATTCGGGTCATTTTCTAACCAATCCCTTTTGTTTCCACTGTTAAAGTGGATATAGAATTGGAATCCACTTCCATGAAAAACGTTTTAGTAGTGAGAATTCCTTCTGTGATGTTAATAGAAATTTCAAGAAATTCATAGACTCTTTACTGACTTACTTTAAACAGTCCGAGAACTTCAATTCAATTCAAATGGCAAATGAAGTCCAGCAACACCCCTCCCGCCCCCAGAAGGCAGTACCAGCCCATATACTGCTTTGCTGGACCACAGTGTGGGCAAGTCTGTCCACATTAACTATGGACAAGTGGTCCAGCAAACATGGCAAGGGGCGGTACCACCACTATTAGTGATACACCAGTCTCAACCCGCCCCTGTCTCAGTCCAGACGCCCTGTGCAGCCCCCAGAGCCTATGCTTTGTGCCAGGTGAGACAATGCCATGAGGTGTTTGCAGCTTCTGTGCCTCAGGATAGAAGCCACACTAGGGTTAAGTTGCTGGCAGCACTGCAGGGGCAGGCTAGGATGACTGACCCCATACCACCTCTCAATAGGCAGGTAGTGTATGACAATCCACCACATCCTTTCTGCCCTTAGCTTGGGCTAAGTCACACATGTTCCTTGCCTGGCACACATACTCAACCTTTGTCCATTGGTTCCTGACCAAGTAAACTAATCTGCAGGAGGTACGATGCTGGCTAGGAGGGTGTCCAGTCACTTCAGGGGATCATACACGGCCACAGACTGTCTGGCCGAGTTCTAACAGCAAAATAATCTGCCGCAGAACCGCCTGATTTGGGACACTCCCACCCGCTAAGTCGGCACTGCTAAGTCCTCTGTTCTGCTTTTCCAGGTCCTGGCAGGCTTACAGCCCCTGATGTTGGGGATGAAGTGGCTCACATCCCCCTGTCTGAGAAGGAGAGAGCAGAACTGGAGGTGGCCTTGCTGCTAACTTCAGGCTGTTCTTTCAGTCACTGTTGCAGGCAACACCTCAGTCACCAGGTCACCAACTACATTGATCCGGGCCAGTGTAGTCACCACTACACTGGACTACTGGTGGTGAGTGTTGACATCAGACCTCAGTTGGCACAATATGCCATTGAAGTCCTTTTATGCCCAGGTTCCAGTATCCTTTCGGAGAAGACCTTCAGCAGAGCGGCAGGTTGTTGTTTCAGAGAGGATGACCCATCTCTCCACTGAAATGTGGACTGCCCACATTTATCAAGATGAATGAGGCGTGGATCGCATCTTACTACAGCACACCTATTGCTGATGCCCGTGACTAAAGGCCTCCTGCCCCTGGCCACCCCCCCCCGGTTTACTAGTTCGGGTTTTCCGAACTCGTGACTTATTTTCAATAATTATTGAAAACTATGATAATTGTCAAATTCTTGAATTGGTAACCCTTGAATGTAGCCTTCGATTTCGGTTGCCCTCAAATGTAGCCTTGGATTTCGGTGACCCTCGAATGTATTGTTCGGTAACCCTCGAATGTAGCGGTCGATTTTGGTTAGCCTCGAATGTAACGGTCGATTTGGTAACTCTCCAATGTATTGTTCGATTTCGGCTACCTTTGAATGTAGTGGTTGATTTCGGTAACCCTCAAATCTAGCGGCGTTTTCGGTAACCCATGAATGTATTGTTTTCGATTTTGGTAACCCTTGAATGTATCATTCATTAACCCTCGAATGAAGTGGTCAATTTCAGTAACCCAAGAAATGTATTGTTCTGTAACCCACGAATTGGCCATTACCCTTGAATGTAGCGTATGGGAATCCAACAATTGCCTGATCGTAGGGAGGGAAAAGGGTTTAAAAAACGCGTTTTAGTGATATATACATGTTCCCAAGACCATTTCCCAGGTGCCACAGCCAATTATAGTAGTTAACCGTTGTATTTTGATTGTAATTTTTTCCTCCCATTGACTCACAGGAGTTCGTCCATCTCTAATTATAATTGAGTTCAGTAATTTCATAGTCCGGAACCAGAATACATAAGCGAAACTCGATCTATCATTAGTTCTGCTTTACCCCATTCTCCTGCCTTCTGCAGTGGGTGATGTTAGCCCCATTCAAGTCTAACATTTGCATGGTTGGCAGCACAGGAGCTGAGGTCAGTTAGGGGAAGTTTCATACGATCTGAAAGTTTGGGGAAACATTAACATTTTGTAGTTTTCATTACATAGGAAATCGTCGACTTTGTATCATTTGTATTTCCAATCTTACTGTTATAAAAGTCTAGTTTCGTCATGAACAGAGATCACCATAAAATCAAACTCTTCCATGTTCCCCAGATCCCCAGGACAGAACAAACTCCATGCTGATGCTATATTAAGGATGATGGTTTGGAACTGCTGGTGTTCGATCTGCTTGTGACAGGTGCAGCCATTATGGAGAAATTAAGGAGAGCGTCAGAGAGAGAGATGGAGCACATTAACCACATTGTGTCTACTAGGAGCACATACTGTGTACAGTTACTGGAACCAAAAGAAACTAGTCTGTGTTAAGGGACAACAGCAAAACAGTTCAAATGATGGTGCCCCCCCCCTCTTCTTTCTGCCTCCTGCTCATTATCCTTATTCTCAAGGGGCTGTCTGTGCACTATATGTTTAAAGGGTCACTAAACTCTAAAATATGTGTAGTAGTCCCATTGCGATATCCAGTGTAAAAGTAGTAGCAGCTGAAGCCACACAGCACCTGGTTTACATTGGCGCTGCTCACTGCACGATTTCATAGATTAGTACAACATAGCAAGAGTTAGAATTTAGTTTTCTGCAAATAAAATTTCATTATATATAATAAATTGCTTGTGATTTAATGAAAAACAAGAACAAACTCACTACTACATAGCAATCATACAAAGAATCTGCCTAATGTGTATTAAAAATATCAGAGGACGGTATATGTGGCACAGCATTTGATATATACAAGTTACTATATATTCCCCCAATACCAACTAGTCACAAGCTTTAGTAGCATAGTTATTATACACAGCAATCTTCCAATGATGTCACACCCTCGCAAATACGCAAACACCTCCATTAGTGCCACAACAGGATCGACGAATCACTTTGCATTGGCAGAAATCGTTATGACACAAGCGAAAATAAAAGGCAGCAAAGTAATTCTAGGGAACATAATGTTTATGAGAAACAAACACATCCATTACTTATATTTGTCTTTTACCAGACATGCCTTTAACTTAGGCTCGTGCACACTAGCTCCGATATTTACTAGACATGCCCTTTAACTATAGGTTCTCACACTAGCTCCGATATTACTAGACATGCCTTTACTATTAGGGTTCGTGCACACTGCTCCGATTTTACTAGACATGCCCTTTAACTATTAGGCTCGTCACACTAGCTCCGATATTTACTAGAATGCCTTTAACTATTAGGGTCTGCACACTAGCTCCGATATTACTAGACATGCCCTTTATATAGGGCTCGTGCACACTACTCCGATATTTACTAACTGCCCTTAACTATAGGGCTCGTTCACACCAGCTCCGATATTTACTAGACATGCCCTTTAACTATTAGGGCTCGTGACACTAGCTCCGATATTTACTAGACATGCCCTTTAACTATTAGGCTCGTTCACAACTAGCTCCGATATTTCTAGACATGCCCTTTAACTATTAGGGCTCGTGCACACTAGCTCCGATATTACTAGACATGCCCTTTAACTATTAGGGCTCGTTCACACTAGCTCCGATATTTACTAGACATGCCCTTTAACTATTAGGGCTCGTGCACACTCGCTCCGAATTTACTAACACATGCCCTTTAACTATAGGGCTCGTGCACACTAGCTCCGTATTTACTAGACATGCCCTTTAACTATTAGGGCTCGTTCACACTAGCTACGATATTTTACTAGACATGCCTTACATTAGGGCTCGTGCACACTAGCTCCGATATTTACTAGACATGCCCTTTAACTATTAGGGCTCGTTCACACGACTCCGTATTTACTAGACATGCCCTTTAACTATTAGGGCTCGTGCACACTAGCTCCGATATTTACTAGACATGCCCTTTAAACTATTAGGGCCCGTTCACACTACTCCGATATTACTAGCATGCCCTTTAACTATTAGGGCTCGTGCACACTCGCTCCGATATTTACTAACCATGCCCTTTAACTATTAGGCTCGTTCACACTAGCCCGATATTTACTAGACATGCCCTTTAACTATTGGCTCGTGCACACTAGCTCCGATATTTACTAGACATGCCCTTTAAACTATTAGGGCTCGTCACACTAGCTCCGATATTTACTAGACATGCCCTTTAACTATTAGGGCTCGTGCACACTCGCTCCGATATTTACTACACATGCCCTTTAACTATTAGGGCTCGTTCACACTAGCTCCGATATTTACTAGACATCCCTTTAACTATTAGGGCTGTGCACACTAGCTCCGATATTTACTAGACATGCCCTTTAACTATTAGGCTCGTGCACACTAGCTCCGATATTTACTAGACATGCCCTTTAACTATTAGGGCTCGTTCACACTAGCTCCGATATTTACTAGACATGCCCTTTAACTTTAGGGCCGTTCACACTAGCTCCGATATTTACTACATGCCCTTTAACTATTAGAGCTCGTTCACACTAGCTCCGATAGTTACTAGACATGCCCTTTAACTATTAGGGCTCGTCACACTAGCTCCGATATTTACTAGACTGCCTTAACTATTAGGGCTCGTTCACACTAGCTCAGATATTTACTAGACATGCCTTTAACTATTAGAGCTCGTTCACACTAGCTCCGATATTTACTAGACATGCCCTTTAACTATTAGGGCTCGTTCACACTAGCTCCGATATTTACTAGACATGCCCTTAAACTATTAGGGCTCATTCACACTAGCCCGATATTTACTAGACTCCCTTTAACTATTAGGACTCGTTCACACTAGCTCCGATATTTGCTAGCATTGCCCTTTAACTATTACGGCTCGTGCACCATAACTCCGATATTTATTAGACATGCCCTTAACTATAAGCTCGTTCACACTAGCTCCTATATTTACATGACATGCCCTTTAACTATCAGGGCTCGTTCCACTAGCTCCGATATTTTAGACATGGCCCTTTAACTATTACGGCTCGTGCACACTAACTGTCATATTACTAGACATGCCTTAACTATCAGGGCCGTTCACACTAGCTCCGATATTTGCTAGACATGCCCTTTAACTATTACGGCTCGTTCACACTAGCTACGTCGATATTTGATGCGTTTCTTGCAAAGGACCATGTTTAAAAACCAAGGGCACGAGAATTCAATATTACTGTTCACACTATTGTTTCCCATTATGTCTGTTTGCACTGCATGCTGCATTTCTGTCCGTTTTTTTGCATTTGTTATCTATATAAATTATAGAAACACATTGTGAAGAAACGGACAACGAATGCATGCAAAAAGTGACAGAAACGCATGTTGTGCTTTTTGTGTCGTTTTTTGTCAATTTCCAGTGAACGAACCCTTATTGTCTGCTGGTTTCTGCTGCAAAAAAGAGGAAACCCAGCTACAGCCGTTAGCGACAGTGGTAAAACCTTCTAATCAGGATGTTACAACTGGTTTAAATTGCCTCAACACTGGGGGTTTTTGGTTTTGAAACTCACCATATAAATCCTGCTTGCAGAGAGAGAATGCGAACTTTGTATCGGTAAGGGAACCATTAAATGTAAAGAAACGAAACCATTGCTGTTGTGTATTTCTATTAAGGACAGTTTTGCTGGCCACGTAATGTGCATCCTAGGGCGTACTGGCAGGACCTGGGCCCCCCGCGAGCTTGGAGGCCGGGCCCTGACCCCTCTTCCCAACAAGCCTGCCAATCTCTAAGCCGCGACCAGCCGTTTAGCCATTTTTAAACAGCTGGTCATGCTATGCAGAACATACGGGCGATCACTGTTTAAAAGACCAGACCCAAACTTTAGGTTCAGTTCTGGAAGTCAGGTCCGGTCTTTAAACAGCTGATCGTGCATATATTTCTCTGCGGCTAAATGGCTGGTCGCGGCTTAGGAGATCTTGGTAGGCTTGTGCAGATCCTGTCGTGGGGGTGGCGGGGGCGGTAGTTACACCCTGATCCTACTGCATATATGGGAGCAGATGTTCCAAGGGAGCTTTGTTTGTGTCAGATGTGAGTGGGTTGCCCATTTGACACAGAAACCAGAAATCACAGAAACTGGCGAGTTCGTTCCGATAGAGGTCTGCGGAACCAATTGAAGTTCAGAAAATCCGATTGAATCTATTTTTAAATTTCAATAGAATTTAAATTTTTTTATGAACTTTTCAATTGTCAATAGAATTGTTGACTTTCAAATGGAATTTTTGATTAAATGTTCCGATTCAATATTTTTTAAAAATCAGTTGGAATCTGTGGATTTTCAAACTGTCATTTCCATATCAAAACCAGATTAATTTCGAAACCGGAATTCCTCACTACCGTTTGGAATCTGAGGTGCAGATCTAAAAGGGAAACTTACAGCCCCTGCAGGGCTTGGGAGTGAAGGTACGGCAGGGGCAAGTAAACTGGAGGTGGAAATGGGACAGATAGGTGGTGAAGGAAGGTAGTATTGTCACATGGGGAAGTGGGGGTCGGAAGAGTAGGATCGCTTCTTCCCAGCTAGTCCATCCCACAGATTTGCCATTTAACACCCGGGACCAGTGTCTCTAATACAAGGAAGGGAGAAACCTAGGGCAAGGAAAGCGAAGCAGGTGGTAGTGGACTCTATTATTAGAAAAGTGAATAGGGATACCTGCTGCCCAGACCCCATGCCAAACAGTGGGTTGCTGACCTGAACCCAGCGGTCTTGGTTTACTTTGTTGCCAATGACAAAGTCATGAGGAAGAAGGTCCTTAAAATACTTTTGAGAGCCAAGTAAAAAGTACGGACCTCCAGCGTAGTATTACCAGAATACTCCCACAGCCAAGGGCTACATAGGGAGAAAAGGAGTGTCAGATCTGGGTGAAAGCTCTGGTGTGAAGTGACACACTTGCTTCTCTGCGTCTGTGAACACACAATGATGATGGTGAAAGGTGGCCCAGGACCAGTTAGCAAGAGTGCCAAGAACCAGACAATGACATTGGTGAAATGAGTGTAGTGAATGGTGCAACAAGAAAGTGAATACATTTTAATACGTTAACACTGAGAAGAGATATGAGATAATGTTACCGTGACCAGCAGCAGTGGGTGTGAGTCGTGGAGCAGCACAGGATCTATGAAAAGCCAATGCAGAAAACACAGCTGAAGGATGGTACACAGAGACCAGTGGCAAGGGGGGAATTTGTGACAACAGGAGTCCAAAAACTGTCCAAGAGCACACAGTGGTGAGAGTATGGCAACAGGGTCCAGGAAGGGCACACTAAATTAATAGGGGATTGGGAGCTTGAATATGAAGAGAGACTGGAAAAGTTACAATTGTACGCTGGAGAAATGCGCTTGCGTGGGATATGATTCTGTGTATAAATACATTAACGGGCCATACAATACTATCTGGGGCATTGTTCACCAATAGAACATGTCAGAGGACCGTGGACATCACTAACTTGAAAAAAAATGCTTTAGGCTTCAATTGGGAAAGGTTTGTCATTGTGAGAACGTAAGCTATGAAACTGTCTTCCAGTGGACGTTGTTGGCAGTTCATTGGTCAGTTAATAAAAGCGGATGAGTTTCTACCAAACAAGGAGTTACAAGTTTACTGGTATTGATACTAAAGTAGAGTTGGAAAGGGTTTGTCACTGTGAGAATCGGTAAAGCTATGTGAAACTGTCTTCCAGTGGACGTTGTTATGGCGTTTCATTGGTCATTTAATAAAAAGCTGGATGAGTTTCTCAACCAGGAATGTTACAAGTACTGGTATTGATACAAAGTAGAGTTGGGAAGGGTTTGTCACTGTGAGAACTTAAAGCTATGGAACTGTCTTCCAGTGGACGTTGTTATGGCAGTTTATTGTCAGTTTAATAAAAATCGGATGGGTTTCTACAAACAAGGAATGTTACAAAAGTTACTGGTATTGATACATAAAGTAGAGTTGGGAAGGGTTTGTCACGTGAGAACGGTAAAGCTATGGAACTGTCTTCCAGTGGACGTTGTTATGGCAGGTTTATTGGTCGTTTATAAAAGCTGGATGAGTTTCTACACAAGGAATGTTTACAAGTTACTGGATTGATACATAAGTAGAGTTGGAAAGGGTTTGTCACTGTGAAACGTAAAGCTATGGAACTGTCTTCCATGGACGTTGTTATGGCAGGTTCATTGGTCAGTTTATAAAAAGCTGGATAGTTTCTACACAACGGAATTTACAAGTTACTGGTATTGATACATAAAGTAGAGTTGGGAAAGGGTTTGTCACGTGTGAGAACGGTAAAGCTATAACTGTCTTCCAGTGGACGTTGTTATGGCAGGTTCATTGGTCAGTTTAATAAAGCTGATGGTTTCTACAACATGGAATGTTACAAGTTTCTGGTATGATACATAAAGTAGAGTTGGGAAAGGGTTTGTCACTGTGAGAACGGTAAGCTATGGAACTGTCTTCCATGGATGTTGTTATGGCGGTTTATTGGTCAGTTAATAAAAAAGCTGGATAGTTTCTACAAACAATGGAATTTTACAAGTTACTGGTATTGATACTAAGTAGAGTTGGGAAGGGTTTGTTACTGTGAGAACGTTAAGCTATGGAACTGTCTTCCAGTGACGTTGTTATGGCAGGTTCATTGGTCAGTTTAATAAAAAGCTGGATGAGTTTTCTACAAACAAGGAATGTTACAAGTTACTGGTATTGATACATAAGTAGAGTTGGGAAAGGGTTTTGTACTGTGAGAACGGTAAGCATTGGAACTGTCTTTCCAGTGGACTTGTTATGGCAGGTTCATTGGTCATTTTAATAAAAGCTGGATGAGTTTCTACAAACAAGGAATGTTACAAGTTACTGGTATTGATAATAAGTGAGCTGGGAAAGGGTTTGTCACTGTGAGAACGGTAAGCTATGGAACTGTCTTCCATGGACGTTTTATGGCAGGTTCATTGGTCAGTTTAAATAAAAGCTGGATGAGTTTACACAAACAAGAATGTTACAGTTACTGGTATTGATACATAAAGTAGAGTTGGGAAGGTTTGTCACTGTAGCACGGTAAAGCTATGGAACTGTCTTCCAGTGGACGTTGTTATGGCAGGTTCATTGGTCAGTTAATAAAAGCTGGATGAGTTTCTGCAACAAGGAATGTTACAAGTTACTGGTATTGATACATAAAGTAGAGTTGGGAAAGGGTTGTCACTGTGAGAACAGTTAAAGCTTGAATGTCTTCCAGTGGACGTTATATGGCAGGTTCATTGGTCAGTTTAATAAAAGCTGGATGATTTTCTCAACAACAGGAATGTACAAGTATACTGGGATTGATACTAAAGTAGAGTTGGAAAGGGTTTGTCACTGTGAGAACGTTAAAGCTATGGACTGTCTTCAGTGGACGTTGTTATGGCAGGTTCATTGGTCAGTTTAATAAAAGCTGGATGAGTTTCTACAAACAGGATGTTACAAGTTACTGGGATTGATACATAAAGTAGAGTTGGAAAGGGTTTGTCACTGTGAGAACGGTAAAGCTATGGAACTGCTTCCCAGTGGACGTTGTATGGCAGTTCATTGGTCATTTAATAAAAGCTGGATGAGTTTCTACAAACAATGAATGTAACAAGTTACTGGGATTGATACATCAAAGTAGAGTTGGAAAAGGGTTTGTCACGTGAGACGGTAAAGCTATGGAACTGTTTCCAGTGGACGTTGTTATGGCAGGTTCATTGGTCAGTTTAATAAAAGCTGGATGAGTTTCTGCAAACAGGATGTTACAGTTACTGGATTGATCATAAAGTAGATGTTGGGAAAGGTTTTGTCACTGTGAGAACGGTAAAGCTATGGAACTGTCTTCCAGTGGACGTTGTTATGGCGGTTTCATTGGTCAGTTTAAAAAAGCTGGATGAGTTTCTACAAACAAGGAATCTTATACAGTTACTGGGGATTGATCATAAAGTAGAGTTGGGAAAGGGTTTGTCACTGTGAAACGGTAAAGCTATGGAACTGTCTTCCAGTGGACGTGTTATGGCAGGTCATTGGTCAGTTTAATATAAAACGCTGGATAGTTTCTACAACAAGGAATGTTACAAGTTACTGGGGTTGATAATAAGTAAGGTGGGAAAGGGTTTGTCCACTGTGAGAACGGTAAAGCTATGGAACTGTCTTCCAGTGGACTTGTTATGCAGGTTCATTGGTCATTTAATAAACTGGATGAGTTTCTACAAACAAGGATGTTACAAGTTACTGGGTTTGATACATAAAGTAGAGTTGGGAAGGGTTTGTCACTGTGAAACGGTAAGCTATGAACTGTCTTCCGTGGACGTTGTTATGGCAGGTTCATTGGTCAGTTTTAATAAAAAGCTGGATGAGTTTTCTGAAACAAGGAATGTTACAAGTTACTGGATTTGATACATAAAGTAGAGTTGGGAAAGGGTTTTCACTGTGAGACGGTAAGCTATGGAACTGTCTTCCAGTGGACGTTGTTATGGCAGGTTCATTGGTCAGTTTAATAAAAAGCTGGATGAGTTTCTACAAACAAGGAATTTCAAGTTACTGGTATTGATACAATAAAGAGTGGGAAAGGTTTTGTCACTGTGAGAACGGTAAGCTATGGAACTGTCTTCCAGTGGACGTTTGTTATGGCAGGTTCATTGGTCTTTTAATAAAAGCTGGATGAGTTTTCTACAAACAAGGAATTTACAAGTTACTGGTATTGATACATAAAGTAGAGTTGGGAAAGGGTTTTCACTGTGAGAACGTAGCAATGGAACTGTCTCCAGTGACGTTGTTATGGCAGGTTCATTGGTATTTAATAAAAGCTGGATAGTTTCTACAACAAGGAATGTTACAAGTTACTGGTATTGATACATAAAGTAAAGTTGGGAAAGGTTTGTCCTGTGAGAACGGTAAAGCATGGAACTGTCTTCCAGTGGACGTTGTTATGGCTGTTCATTGGTCAGTTTAATAAAAAGCTGGATGAGTTTCTACAACAGGAATCTTACAGTTACTGGTATTGATACATAAAGTAGAGTTGGAAAAGGTTTGTCACTGTGAGAACGGTAAAGCTATGGAACTGTCTTCCGTGGACGTTGTTATGGCAGGTTCATTGGTCAGTTTAATAAAAGCTGGATGAGTTTCTTCAAACAGGAACATTACAAGTTATGGTATTGATACATAAGTAGAGTTGGGAAAGGCTTTGTCCACTGTGAGAACCTTAAAGCTATGGAACTGTCTTCCAGTGGACGTTGTTATGCAGGTTCATTGGTCGTTTAATAAAAAGTGGATGAGTTTCTGCAAAACAAGGATGTTACAGTTACTGGGATGGATACACTAAAGTAGAGTTGGAAAGGGTTTTGTCACTGTGAGAACGGTAAAGCTATGGAACTGTCTTCCAGTGGACGTTGTTATGGCAGGTTCATTGGTCAGTTTAATAAAAAGCTGGATGAGTTTCACAAACAGGAATTTACAAGTACTGGGATTGATACATAAAGTAGAGTTGGGAAGGGTTTGTCACTGTGAGAACGTTAAAGCTAGGAACTGTCTTCCAGTGGACGTTTTATGGCAGTTCATTGGTCAGTTTAATAAAAAGCTGGATGAGTTTCTGCAAACAAGGAATGTTACAAGTTACTGGGTTGAACATAAAGTAGAGTTGGAAAAGGGTTTGTCACTGTGAAACGGTAAAGCTATGGAACTGTCTTCCAGTGGACGTTGTTATGGCAGGTTCATTGGTCAGTTTATAAAAAGCTGGATGAGTTTCCACAAACAAGGAATGTTCAAGTTACTGGTATTGATACATAAAGTAGAGTTGGGAAAGGGTTTTTCACTGTGAGACGGTAAAGCTTTGGAACTGTCTTCCAGTGGACGTTGTTATGGCAGGTTCATTGGTCAGTTTAATAAAAAGCTGGATGAGTTTCGCAAACAAGGAATCTTACAAGTTACTGGATTGATACATAAAGTAGAGTTGGGAAAGGGTTTGTCACTGTGAGAACGGTAAAGCTATGGAACTGTCTTCCAGTGGACGTTGTTGGCAGGTTCATTGGTCAGATTTTAAAAAGCTGGATGAGTTTCTGCAAACAAGGAATGTTACAATTACTGGTATTGATACATAAAGTGAGTTGGGAAAGGGTTTTTCACTGTGAGAACGGTAAAGCTATGGAACTGTCTTCCAGTGGACGTTGTTATGGCAGGTTCATTGGTCAGGTTAATAAAAAGCGGGATGAGTTTCTACAACCAAGGAATGTTACAAGTTACTGGTATTGAATACATAAAGTAGAGTTGGGAAAGGGTTTGTCACTGTGAACGGTAAAGCTATGGAACTGTCTTCCAGTGCGTTGTTATGGCGGTTTAATGGTCAGTTTAATAAAAAGCTGGATGAGTTTCTACAAACAAGGAATGTACAAGTTACTGGTATTGATACATAAAGTAGAGTTGACCAGGGAATTTTCCACTTAATATTTTTTTTTTGGCCTTTCTCTGGATCAGATGTTAGGTGGCCATACATACGAACGATAATGGAATGACGGGATTTACCCGTTATTGTTATATGTATGGGCTTTTCCTGACCGACCTTGTAGTCGCCACTACAGTCGGGACGTATGCGTTCCACAGCATGTGTGGCCGACAGATTCCAATGTGATCTGTCGGTACACATGTGTAGCAAATTGCATGTGTATGGCCACCTTTAGGCAGGATGTGTATTGCGCTGTTCTCTGGTAATACCAATACATAATAGAGCAGTATACATAGGACCTAAATACACATAAATAGTTATAAATGTAGCCCATGAGCAGTTTGGAATTTTGTAAATCATCCCTGACATTCTGCTACACATCAGAAGCAGAAGCAAAGATTAATAATATAATTAATATGATAAAATATTATCATGAGCCAGCAGAACAACTTAATTTAAAGTCCGTTTAACCCTAATGGATTGGTTGCGAAGGGGTGGATCCAAAAGCCTCTTTTCTAAAGAGGTCTTTTTCCTTGTCTCCCTTTTTTAACACTTTAATATCGTCTATAATCTGAATATTAATTTCCATCTGCCTCCATGAGCAGATAAGTCTGGATTATACCATATATACTCGAGTATAAACCGAGTTTTTCAGGCTGAAAAATCAGCCTAGAAACTCGGACTCGGTTTATACTCGAGTCAGTAGCTTACCTGAGCATTCCGCAGCCGCACGATCTTTCTGTGTACTGGCGCGCCGGCCTGACGTCACTGCCCGGGCGCCAAGCCGCGCGCCGGGCAGTGACTGTCAGCCGGCGCGCCAGTACACAGAAAGATCGCCGCTGCCGAATGCTCAGGATACCGCACCGTACCTGCCAGGAGCCCTTGGATGAGGGAGCCCACAGGGAGAAAACCACAGGGAGAAGGACCGCAGGGAAAGAGACCACAGGTACAACTGGGTGGGAGGGTGAGGGGGCATTCAAGATGTTTGGAACTACAACTCCCAAGCATGCTTTATTACTGGGAGTTGTAGTTTCCACATCTTGAATGCCAAGTGAGGGTGGCATTCAAGATGTTTGGAAACTAAACTCCCAGCTAAGAAGCATGCTGGGAGTTGTAGTCCTCAAACATCTTGAATGCCACCGACTTGCCATTCAAGATGTTTGGAAACTACAACTCCAGCTAATAAAGCATCGCTGGGATGTTGTAGTTCCCAAACATCTTGAGTGCCAAGTGAGGGTGGCATTCAAGATGTTTGGAAACTACAATTCCTACATGCTTTATTAGCTGGAGTTGTAGTTTCCAAACATCTTAATGCCAAGTTTCTACCCTCGGTTTATACTTGATTCAACAACTTTTATTAGATTTTTTAGCTGAAATTGGGTACCTCGGTTTATACTCGGGTCGGTTTTACTCGAGTATACGGTAATTACCATTTAGTGTTACATAAACATATTCCTCCATTCATTTGGAGGCTGGTCTAATGTTTCCCAATATACCGCATGTGGCTATATAAATGATAAACGTTGACCTGCAAATTGGTAATTCAGGTTCCCTGTATACTCAACCTGTGTCCTTGTACCTTTATATGGACACAGAACTCCTCAGTGACTTATAATTTACATTATAATTTTAATCTATATAATCTCTCTTCTCCATGTTGATCTGAGTTTGAAGGCTTGGGACTCATAGTAAGGTTAAAAGAATTTTGGGTTAAGGTAAGTTGTGAAAAATGGGTTTCTGGACTGCTTTATCAGTACAGGATTAAGTTAGGTGGAGGGACATGCCTTTTAAAGTCAGTACTGTTCTTCAGTACTGACTTTAAAAGGCATGTCCATCAACCTATCATAAGTATGTCTTCAGTGTTGTACTAGAGACTGGTCTTGACTAGCGATGGACCCAGGCAGAACTTTATGAGTTGTGAACAGCTTGAACTATCCGAGCTAGTTTGGTAATCCGAACTCACAGACTTATTTTCGATATTATCTGGTAATTATTGAATTTATGGGCCGTTCGCTAACCTTTGAATGTAGTATTGTTTTTGGTACCATTGAATGTAGTATTTGTTTTTGGTACCATCGAATGTAATATTTGTTTTTGGTACCATCGAATGTAGTATTTGTTTTCGGTAACCATCGAATGTAGTATTTGTTTTTGGTACCATCGAATGTAATATTTGTTTTGTTACCATCGAATGTATATTTGTTTTTGGTACCATCGAATGTAGTATTTGTTTTTTGATACCATCGAATGTAGTTATTTGTTTTTGGTACATCGAAGTAGTATTTGTTTTTGGTAACATCGGGATGTAGTATTTGTTTTTTGGTACCATCGAATGTAGTAATCCGTACCACTCATGTATTATAAGGGATAATGTATCCCCTACTGTAAATTATAAGGATATTAGAAGTCACTGAGGAGTTCTTTGTCCATATAAAGGTACAAGGACACAGGTTGAGTTATACAGGGAACTCTGAGTACCACTCATGTATTAAAAGGGATAATGTATCCCCTACTGTAAATTATAAGGATAATAGAAGTCACTGAGGAGTTCTGTGTCCATATAAAGGTACAAGGACACAGACTGAGTTATACAGGGAACTCTGGGTACCACTCATGTATTATAAGGGATAATGTATCCCCTACTGTAAATTATAAGGATATTAGAAGTCACTGAGGAGTTCTGTGTCCATATAAAGGTACAAGGACACAGACTGAGTAAAACAGGGAACTCTGGGTACCACTCATGTATTATAAGGGATAATGTATCCCCTACTGTAAATTATATGGTTATTAGAAGTCACTGAGGAGTTCTGTGTCTATATAAAGGTTCAAGGACACAGACTGAGTTATACAGGGATCTCTGGGTACCACTCCTGTATTATAAGGGATAATGTATCCCCTACTATAAATTATAAGGATATTAGAAGTCATTGAGGAGTAGAGACAGTTCGTGTTATCTGTTTGCCTCTGTGTTTAGTGTGCTGATATTTCTGTTAAGGTTCGTACACAGTAGTCGTTCACAGCCTGGAAACTATAGACCTGTAAGCCTAACATCAGTGGTAGGGAAGGTCATGGAAACCTTGTTAAGGGATCATATCCTTGACTTTGTTTCCAGGGATCATCTTATTAGTAGTAGTCAGCATGGATTTATGAGAAATAGATCATGTCAGACAAATTTAATTGGTTTTTATGAAGAAGTGAGTAAGAAGCTAGATTCAGGCACAGCAGTGGATGTGGTATATTTGGATTTTGCAAAAGCTTTTGATACTGTGCCACATAAGCGACTAATGTATAAACTGAGGACTGTTGGCCTTGAAGAAAACATTTGTTCATGGATAGAGAACTGGTTATTGGACGGCAAACAGAGAGTGGTGGTTAATGGAGCTACATCTATGTGGGCTAAAGTTCTAAGCGGAGTTCCTCAGGGTTCTGTACTGGGGCCGCTTCTGTTTAATCTGTTTATAAATGACTTAGAAGGGGCATTGAGAACAAGGTCTCTGTGTTTGCTGATGACACTAAACTATGCAGAGCTTTGGAAACTTCTAATGATGTGCAAGTGCTGCAAGCAGACCTAGATAGATTATCAAAATGGGCAGCAGAATGGCAGATGAGATTCAATGTTGATAAATGTAAGGTGATGCATTTGGGATTTAATAATCCCTGTGCCACCTACACCATAAATAACTCTGTGTTAAGTGCATCTGTAATGGAAAAAGATTTGGGGGTTCTGGTAGATAACAGACTTAGCCATAGCAAACAATGCCAGGTAGCAACGGCTAGAGCTAGCAAGATATTGTCTTGTATAAAGAGGGGAATAGATTCAAGGGAGAAAAATATTATTCTCCCTCTTTACAAGGCACTGGTAAGGCCTCATTTGGAATATGCGGTGCAGTTTTGGAATCCCATATACAAAAGGGACATCTTGGAAATTGAGGCAGTTCAGAGAAGGGCAACTAAATTAATAAGGGGAATGGAGGGGCTCGAATATGCAGGCAGATTAGACAAGTTAGGGCTGTTTACATTGGAGAAGCGAAGTTTGCGTGGGGACATGATAACCTTATACAAATATATTAATGGGCCATACAATGAACTCTCTGGTGCATTGTTCACTAATAGGTCATATCAGAGGACACGTGGACATCCTTTAAGGTTGGAAGAAAAGAAGTTTCATCTTCAGGTTAGGAAAGGTTTCTTTACAGTGAGAACGGTGAAACTGTGGAACAGATTCCAGCAGATGTGGTAATGGCAAGTTCATTGAATAGCTTTAAAAAAGGCCTGGATAAGTTTCTAAAACTAAAAAATATTGAGAATTACTGGTATTAATGCATATAGATCTGGTTGATCCAGGGATACTTTCCGATTGCCGTTTGGAGTCAGGAATGAATTTGTTCCCCCTTTTTAGCTGTTTTTTTTTTGCCTTCCTCTGGATCAACTGTTAGGTAGGGTTAAAAAAAAAAAATAAAAAAAAAAAAAAAAATATATATATATATATATATAAAGAGGGTGAATAGGTTGGACTTGATGGACGTATGTCTTTATTCAACCTTAATTACTATGTTACTATGTTACTATGTACACACGTGCAATCGCAGGTGCCGGTCCGTGACGCACGATGTATACGAACGACCATTTTGGGCGATAATTGTCCCGTGTATGTGCCATTCATTCGGGGATCGTTGCCCTATTTGCGGGGTGGATCTCCCGACAAGCGGCCGTTTCGTGCGATAAAGTGCCCATATACACATCGTGCCCATATACACATCGTGCATCTTGGGTCGGCACCCGTGATCGCACGTGTGTATGAACCTTAAGTGTAAAGAAAAAAAAGCTCCGTGCTTGTTTGCTGCTGTATATGTGTGTTAATGTGTTTTGTTTTCTGCATCGTATTGTGTTTTTTGTTGTTGTCTGTGTGTGTACAGGTTAGGGAACTCTGGGTACCACATGTATTAAAAGGGATAATGTATCCCATACTGTAAATTATAATATATAAAAAAAAATTGGAGAGGGAAATGCCTGGCAGGGGTGTGTCTGCACGTGGAGGGAGAGGTGGGCCAGTGCAAGACACTGACCAGAAGCAACCTGGCCCTTCGCAGGGCAGCCGGGTTACTGTACCCAATATGCTCAGGGGAAGCTGTTCTTGGGCTCTCCCTACTGATAAAGGAAGGCAGGTAGTTGACTTCCTCTTCCACCTCCTCACAGGCAGAGGGCAGTTAACATACTGCTGCCAATGTGCCAGCTCCTTCCTTACCTAAGGCTCCTAATGTGGTTATGAACCCTGATCCTCTTATGCAGGAGTTTGTTGAGCACATGAACACTACCTTCGGAGGTCTGGAGAAGGAGTCTCTGGACTATGTGTGGGGCTAGTGTGCTTGAGGAGGAGCTGTGCATTGATGCACAATACGAGAACCAGCCTGAACCCAGAGGCAGGACTGGGGGCAGAGGCAGCGCACCTACTGATGCTCGTGGAGGTACGGCACCAATGCCATCTGGTGCCAGTGCGCCACAATGACAGGTGACCTCTATTCCAGGGCGTGGCGGTGGCTCAGCTGAGTTCTTCTCATTGACTCCAGGTGACAACACGGTTGCAGTGAGCAGTCTATGCCTGCAACATGTTAGCCGTGGAAAGAACAGTACAAACTTGGACACCTCTTCTATTAGGAGGCATATGGTGCTGCACCACTTTGACCGGTTGGAGCTGCGTTCCAGGGACATAAAAGCACCCACACGTTCCCTTTCACATTCCCAGGTAGCCACCATTCCTCCTCCTCCACCTCTGACTCCATCATCTTCTTCCTTGGAAGTTAGGGAGGAGGGACAGTCTTTTTGCCCCAGTAGGTGGGGTTAAGTGTGTCCTGCACCTTGCACAAGAATAGGAAAAAGCACCTATGTAGAGTAAAAAATATTTCATAACCATCTATAGCAAGGGGGAAGCAATAGCTAATTCCAAGAGAGTAACATAAACTGGAATATTCCTTTTAATAAAAACCCACAATATTCATATATACTGTCATAAAATATTCATATAATAATACAAAGTGCCAAAATCAACACATAAAACCTTAATATCAACCAATACAGTGTATATTGTGTATCCAAAAAGAGGGTAAAAATAAAGTCCAATATAGAAAAACTGTGATGCAAAATATAATAGTAACCAATTAGTCCTTCAAAGTCCAATGGTTAAAAACGAACAGGAGGAAAAACAAAAAAACAAAAATAATTATCTATTACCTCAGTTCTCAAGCACTCTCCAGAAGAAGACCAGTAAGTTTACTGAACCCCCATAAATAAGTAGTAAAGTTTAGTGACCATAACACAAGACTGTAGCTGTGTAAAATAAGAATTTTATTTAAAGGGGAACTGTGGTCTCCAAACAAGTTAAGTTTAAATGAAAGGCCAGTTTCTTACATTTAAAACGAGCCATCAACCACCTCTCTACGTGCTCCACAGCCCAAGATACACAGAAATGACTGACCAGAAAGTTAATGGGTGGGAGGCTGACTTGTGACATTCCTGAGGCTTCTCCTGCATGGTGCCGCCGGCAAGCACAGCCTCAGACTCCTTCTGTGTGTGAGGATTAGGGTCCATGAGTGGGAGGGACCAGGGGGGCTGCAAATGGGAGGAGGAGACACAGGACAGATTGACTGAAAGTTTCAGAGCAGGAAGTGCAGGGGACCTAGTGATGCTGCTACCATATCACACACAAAAATGTAAATATCTTCAAAACTATGCAAAATAAACAATGGAAATAAACTGCAAAAATTCTCAGGGGAGCATTTCCTATCAATTTACCTCAATTTACTTGGACCACATTTTTTTGGACCACAGTTCCCCTTTAACACTGAAACATGCCTGCTACATGTTTCAGACAGGAGTCCTTTCTTGTTGTTTGTATTGGTTGATTTAAGGTTTTAGCACTTTGTATCATTATATGAGTATTTTATGACTGTATATGTGAATATTGTGGGTTTTTATTTTTGTAATTTATTGTTGTTGTTGTTGTTAAAAAAGCAGAGTAATCTTTTAGGCTACATTCACAGTAGCCATAACAGTAACAAAGTGGAACATCCCACTTGCCATGTAGTTGCCAAGTTCATATCGTTTAAAATGGTGCTAATTTTGCCCCAACCAATCAGATGTTAGCTTTCAAATGTTAAATAAGATCTGATTGGTTGGGGTAAAATTATCACCATTTTAAATGATAAGAACTTTTATTGAATCTCCCTGTATATTTTAGTTATTACTCAAAACATCAACCAGTTCCTTATCTTCACTAATAACATGCCAATGCCTCTTAATGGATTGAACCATTGCAAATCCTTAGTATATACTCCAGCATTATTTTTGGAGCTTTTTTGAGCTTATTCCCATTTTTATTTTTCTCAACTTTATCTTTAGGTTTAAAGAGGGAAATTCTCTCCTTTTATCTGCCCTGTCTTTAGCTTTTTCTATCATTTCTACATCATAATTCTTTTCCACAAATCTCTTTTTAATTACCTTACCCTGTAAATTATATTCTACTTCACTAGAGCAGTTTCTCTTCATCCGTAAGGATTGTCCATTCGGGTCATTTTCTAACCAATCCCTTTTGTTTCCACTGTTAAAGTGGATATATGAATTGGAATCCACTTCCATGAAAAACGTTTTAGTAGTGAGAATTCCTTCTGTGATGTTAATAGAAATTTCAAGAAATTCAATAGACTCTTTACTGATCTTACTTTAAACAGTCCGAGAACTTCAATTCAATTCAAATGGCAAATGAAGTCCAGCAACACCCCTCCCGCCCACCAGAAGGCAGTACCAGCCCATATATCTGCTTTGCTGGACCACAGTGTGGGCAAGTCTGTCCACATTACTATGGACAAGTGGTCCAGCAAACATGGCAAGGGGCGGTACCACCACATATTAGTGATACACCAGTCTCAAACCCGCCCCTGTCTCAGTCTCAGACAGCCCTGTGCAGCCCCCAGAGCCTATGCTTTGTGCCAGGTGAGACAATGCCATGAGGTGTTGCAGCTTCTGTGCCTCAGCGATAGAAGCCACACTAGGGTTAAGTTGCTGGCAGCACTGCAGGGGCAGGCTAGGAGGTAACTGACCCCATACCACCTCTCAATAGGCAAGGTAGTGTATGACAATGCCACCAACATCCTTTCTGCCCTTAGCTTGGGCTAAGTCACACATGTTCCTTGCCTGGCACACATACTCAACCTGGTTGTCCATTGGTTCCTGACCAAGTAAACTAATCTGCAGGAGGTACAGATGCTGGCTAGGAGGGTGTCCAGTCACTTCAGGGGATCATACACGGCCACAGACTGTCTGGCCGAGTTCTAACAGCAAAATAATCTGCCGCAGAACCGCCTGATTTGGGACACTCCCACCCGCTAAGTCGGGCACTGCTAAGTCGCCTCTGTTCTGCTTTTCCAGGTCCTGGCAGGCTTACAGCCCCTGATGTTGGGGATGAGTAGGGCTCACATCCCCCTATGTCTGAGAGGAGGAGGAGCAGAACTGGAGGTGGCCTTGCTGCTAACTTCAGGCTGTTCTTTCAGTCACTGTTGCCAGGCAACACCTCAGTCACCAGGTCACCAACTACATTGGATCCAGGGCCAGTGTAGTCACCTACACTGGACTACTGGGTGGTGAGTGTTGACATCAGACCTCAGTTGGCACAATATGCCATTGAAGTCCTTTTATGCCCAGGTTCCAGTATCCTTTCGGAGAAGACCTTCAGCAGAGCGGCAGGGGTTGTTGTTTCGGAGAGGATGACCCATCTCTCCACTGAGAATGTGGACTGCCCGACATTTATCAAGATGAATGAGGCGTGGATCGCATCTTACTACAGCACACCTATTGCTGATGCCCGTGACTAAAGGCCTCCTGCCCCTGGCCACCCACCCCCCCGGTTTGAACTAGTTCGGGTTTTCCGAACTCGTGGACTTATTTTCAATAATTATTGAAAACTATGATAATTGTCAAATTCTTGAATTGGTAACCCTTGAATGTAGCCTTCGATTTCGGTTGCCCTCAAATGTAGCCTTGGATTTCGGTGACCCTCGAATGTATTGTTCGGTAACCCTCGAATGTAGCGGTCGATTTTGGTTAGCCTCGAATGTAACGGTCGATTTTGGTAACTCTCCAATGTATTGTTCGATTTCGGCTACCTTTGAATGTAGTGGTTGATTTCGGTAACCCTCAAATCTAGCGGCGTTTTCGGTAACCCATGAATGTATTGTTTTCGATTTTGGTAACCCTTGAATGTATCATTCATTAACCCTCGAATGAAGTGGTCAATTTCAGTAACCCAAGAAATGTATTGTTCTGTAACCCACGAATTGGCCATTACCCTTGAATGTAGCGTATGGGAATCCAACAATTGCCTGATCGTAGGGAGGGAAAAGGGTTTAAACGCGTTTTAGTGATATATACATGTTCCCAAGACCATTTCCCAGGTGCCACAGCCAATTATAGTAAGTTACCGTTGTTATTTTGATTGTAATTTATTTCCTCCCATTGACTCACAGGAAGTTCGTCCATCTCTAATTATAAATTGAGTTCAGTAATTTCATGAGGTCCGGAACCAGAATACATAAGCGAAACTCGATCTGATCATTAGTTCTGCTTTACCCCATTCTCCTGCCTTCTGCAGTGGGTGATGTTAGCCCCATTCAAGTCTAACATTTGCATGGTTGGCAGCACAGGAGCTGAGGTCAGTTAGGGGAAGTTTCATACGATCTGAAAGTTTGGGGAAACATTAACATTTTGTAGTTTTCATTACATAGGAAATCGTCTGACTTTGTATTCATTTGTATTTCCAATCTTACTGTTATGAAAAAGTCTAGTTCTGTCTATGAACAGAGATCACCAATAAAATCAAACTCTTCCATGTTCCCCAGATCCCCAGGACAGAACAAACTCCATGCTGATGCTAATATTAAGGATGATGGTTTGGAAGCTGCTGGTGTTCGATCTGCTTGTGACAGGTGCAGCCATTATGGAGAAATTAAGGAGAGCGTCAGAGAGAGAGATGGAGGCACATTAACCACATTGTGTCTACTAGGAGCACATACTGTGTACAGTTACTGGAATACCAAAAGAAACTAGTCTGTGTTAAAGGGACAACAGCAAAACAGTTCAAATGATGGTGCCCCCCCCCTCTTCTTTCTGCCTCCCTGCTCAGTATCCTTATATCTCAAGGAGGCTGTCTGTGCACTATAATGTTTAAAGGGTCACTAAACTCTAAAATATGGTGCTAGGTCCCATTGCGATATCCAGTGTAAAAGATAGTAGCAGCTGACAGCCACACAGCACCTGGTTTAACATTGGCGCTGCTCACTGCACGATTTCAATAGATTAGTACAAGGCATAGCAAAGAGTTAGAATTTAGTTTTTCTGCAAATAAAGAAATTTCATTATATATAATAAATTAGCTTGTGATTTAATGAAAAACAAGAACAAACTTCACTACGTACATAGCAATCATACAAAGAATCTGCCTAATGTGTATAAAAATAATCAGAGGACGGTATATGTGGCACAGCATTTGGATATATACAAGTTACTATATATTCCACCAATACCAACTAGTCACAAGCTTTAGTAGCATAGTTATTATACAGCAAGCAATTCTTCCAATGATGTCACACCCTCGCAAATACGCAAACACCTCCATTAGTGCCACAACAGGATCGACAGAATCACTTTGCATTGGCAGAAATCTGTTATGGACCAAGCGGAAAATAAAAAGGCAGCAAAGTAATTCTAGGGAACATAATGTTTATGAGAAACAAACACATCCATTACTTATATTTGTCTTTTTACCAGACATGCCCTTTAACTATTAGGGCTCGTGCACACTAGCTCCGATATTACTAACATGCCCTTTAACTATTAGGGCTTCACACACGAGCTCCGATTATTAAGACATGTCCCTTTAACTATTAGGGTCGTGCACACTAGCTCCGATATTTACTAGACATGCCCTTTACTATTGGGCTCGTGCACACTAGCTCCGATATTTACTAGACATGCCCTTTAACTATTAGGGTTCGTGCACACTAGCTCCGATATTACTAGACATGCCCTTTAACTATAGGGCTCGTGCACACTAGCTCCGATATTTACTAGACATGCCTTTAACTATTAGGGCTCGTTCACACCGCTCCGATATTTACTAGACATGCCCTTTAACTATAGGGCTCGTGCACACTAGCTCCGATATTTACTAGACATGCCCTTTAACTATTAGGCTCGTTCACACTAGCTCCGATATTTACTAGACATGCCTTTAACTATTAGGGCTCGTGCACACTAGCTCCGATATTTACTAGACATGCCCTTTAACTATTAGGCTCGTTCACACTAGCTCCGTATTACTATAGACATGCCCTTTAACTATTAGGGCGTGCACACTGCTCCGATATTACTAACATGCCCTTAACTATTAGGGCTCGTGCACACTAGCTCCGATATTTTACTAGACATGCCCTTTAACTATTAGGGCTCGTTCACACTAGCTCGAATATTTACTAGACATGCCCTTTAACTATTAGGGCTCGTGCACACTAGCTCCGATATTTACTAGACATGCCCTTTAACTATTAGGGCTCTTTCACACTAGCTCGATATTTACTAGACATGCCCTTTAACTATTAGGGCTCGTGCACCCTAGCTCCGAATTTACTACACATGCCCTTTACTATTAGGGCTCGTTCACACTAGCGCTCCGATATTTACTAACATGCCCTTTAACTATTAGGGCTCTGCCACTAGCCTCGATATTTACTACACTGCCCTTTACTATTAGGGCTCGTTCACACTAGCTCCGAATTTACTAGACATGCCCTTTAACTATTAGGGCTCGTGCACACTAGCTCCGATATTTCACTAGACATGCCCTTTAACTATAGGGCTCGTCACACTAGCTCCGATATTTACTAGACATGCCCTTTAACTATTAGGGCTCGTGCACTACGCTCCGATATTTACTAGACATGCCCTTTAACTATTAGGGCTCGTTCACCACTAGCTCCGATATTTACTAGACATGCCCTTTAACTATTAGGGCTTCGTCACACTAGCTCCGATATTTACTAGACATGCCCTTTAACTATTAGGGCTCGTGCACACTAGCTCCGATATTTACTAGACATGCCCTTTAACTATTAGGGCTCGTTCACACTAGCTCCGATATTTACTAGACATGCCCTTTAACTATTAGGGCTCGTTCACACTAGCTCCGATATTTACTAGAATGCCCTTTAACTATTAGAGCTCGTTCACACTAGCTCCATAGTTACTAGACATGCCCTTTAACTATTAGGGCTCGTTCACACTAGCTCAGATATTTACTAGACATGCCCTTTAACTATTAGAGCTCGTTCACACTAGCTCCGATATTTACTAGACATGCCCTTTAACTATTAGGGCTCGTTCACACTAGCTCCGATATTTACTAGACATGCCCTTAAACTATTAGGGCTCATTCACACTAGCTCCGATATTTACTAGACATGCCCTTTAACTATTAGGACTCGTTCACACTAGCTCCGATATTTGCTAGACATGCCCTTTAACTATTACGGCTCGTGCACACTAACTCCGATATTTATTAGACATGCCCTTTAACTATTAGAGCTCGTTCACACTAGCTCCGATATTTACTAGACATGCCCTTTAACTATCAGGGCTCGTTCACACTAGCTCCGATATTTGCTAGACATGCCCTTTAACTATTACGGCTCGTTCACACTAGCTCCGATATTTGATGGCTTTTTTGCAAAGGAACAAGGTTAAAAACCAAGGGCCCGTAGAATTCAATATTACTGTTCACACTATTGTGTTCCCATTATGTCTGTTTGCACTGCATGCTGCATTTCTGTCCGTTTTTTGCATTTGTTATCTATATAAATATATAGAAAACACATTGTGAAGAAACGGACACGAATGCATGCAAAAAAGTGACAGAAACGCATGTTGTGCTTTTGTGTCGTTTTTTGTCAATTTCCAGTGTGAACGAACCCTTATTGTCTGCTGGTTTCTGCTGCAAAAAAAGAGGAAACCCAGCTACAGCCGTTAGCGACAGTGGTAAAACCTTCTAATCAGGATGTTACAAACTGGTTTAAATTGCCTCAACACTGGGGGTATTTGGTTTTGAAACTCACCATATAAATCCTGCTTGCAGAGAGAGAATGCGAACTTTGTATCTGTAAGGGAACCATTAAATGTAAAGAAACGAAACCATTGCTGTTGTGTATTTCTATTTAAGGACAGTTTTGCTGGGGCCACGTAATGTGCATCCTAGGGCGTACTGGCAGGGACCTGGGCCCCCCCGCGAGCTTGGAGGCCGGGCCCCTGACCCCCTCTTCCCAACAAGCCTGCCAAGATCTCCTAAGCCGCGACCAGCCGTTTAGCCATTTTTAAACAGCTGGTCATGCATATGCAGGAAACATACGTGCGATCAGCTGTTTAAAAGACCAGACCCAAACTTTAGGTTCAGTTCTGGAAGTCCAGGTCCGGTCTTTTAAACAGCTGATCGTGCATATATTTCCTGCGGCTAAATGGCTGGTCGCGGCTTAGGAGATCTTGGTAGGCTTGTGCAGATCCTGTCGTGGGGGTGGCGGGGGCGGTAGTTACACCACTGATCCTACTGCATATATGGGAGCAGATGTTCCAAGGGAGCTTTGTTTGTGTCAGATGTGAGTGGGTTGCCCATTTGACACAGAAACCAGAAATCACAGAAACTGGCGAGTTCGTTCCGATAGAGGTTCTGCGGAACCAATTGAAGTTCAGAAAATCCGATTGAATCTATTTTTTAAATTTTCAATAGAAATTTAAATTTTTTTATAGAACTTTTCAATTGTCGAATAGAATTGTTGACGTTTCAAATGGAATTTTTGATTAAATGTTCCAGGATTCAAATATTTTTAAAAATCAGTTGGAATCTGTGGATTTTCAGAACTGTCATTTCCATATCAAAACCAGATTAATTTCGAAACCGGAATTCCTCACTACCCGTTTGGAATCTGAGGTGCAGAATCTAAAAGGGGAAACTTACAGCCCCTGCAGGGCTTGGGAGTGAAGGTACGGCAGGGGCAAGTAAACTGGAGGGTGGAAATGGGACAGATAGGGTGGTGAAGGAAGGTAGTATTGTCACATGGGGAAGTGGGGGTCGGAAGAGTAGGATCGCTTCTTCCCAGCTAGTCCATCCCAACAGATTTGCCATTTAACACCCAGGGGACCAGTGTCTCTAATACAAGGAAGGGAGAACCTAGGGCAAGGAAAGCGAAGCAGGTGGTAGTGGACTCTATTATTAGAAAAGTGAATAGGGATACCTGCTGCCCAGACCCTACATGCCAAACAGTGTGTTGCTGACCTGTAACCCAGCGGTCTTGGTTTACTTTGTTGCCAATGACAAAGTCATGAGGAAGAGAGGTCCTTAAAAATGACTTTTGAGAGCCAAGTAAAAAGTACGGACCTCCAGCGTAGTATTACCAGAAATACTCCCACAGCCAAGTGCTACATTAGGGAGACAAGGAGAGTGTCAGATCTGGGTGAGAAGCTCTGTGGTGAAGTGGACACACTTGCTTCTCTGCGTCTGTGAACACACAATGATGATGGTGAAAGGTGGCCCAGGACCAAGTGTAGCAAGAGTGCCAAGAACCAGACAATGACATTTGGTGAAATGAGGTAGTGAAATGGTGCAACAAGAAGTTAATACAGTTATTAATACAGTTAACAACTGGAGAAGAGATATGAGATAATGGTTACCCGTAGACCAGCAGCAGTGGGTGTGAGTCGTGGAGCAGCAACAGGAATCTATGAAAAGCAATGCAGAAACACAGCTGAAGGGATGGTAACAGAGACCAGTGGCAGGAAGGGGGGAATTTGTGACAACAGGAGTCCAGAAACTGTCCAAGAGCAACAACAGTGGTGAGAGTATGGCAACAGGAGTCCAAGGAAGGGCAACTAAATTAATAAGGGGATTGGGGGAGCTTGAATATGAAGAGAGACTGGAAAAGTTACAATTATGTACGCTGGAGAAAAGGCGCTTGCGTGGGGATATGATTACTGTGTATAAATACATTAACGGGCCATACAATAAACTATCTGGGGCATTGTTCACCAATAGAACATGTCAGAGGACAAACGAAAAAATATTGAAATGACTTACTGGTATTAATGCATATAATTCTGGTTGGATCCAGGATACTTTCCGAATTGCCGTTTGAGTCAGGAGAATTTGTTCCCCCTTTTTAGCTGTTTTTTTTTTTTGCCTTCCTCTGGATCACTGTTAGGTGGTTAAAAAAAAAAAATAAAAAAAAAAAAAATATATATAATATATATATAAGAGGGTGACTAGGTGTGACTTGATGGACTATGTCTTTATTCAACCTTAATTACTATGTGCTATGTTACTATGTACCACACGTGCAATCGCAGGTGCCGGTCCTGTGACGCACGATGTAATACGAACGACCATTTTGTGGCGATAATTGTCCCGTGTATGTGCCATCATTCGTGGGATCGTTCCCCTATTTGCGGGTGGATCTCCCGCAAGCGGCCGTTTCGTGCGATAAAGTGCCACTATACACATCGTGCCCATACACATCGTGCATCTTGGGTCGGCACCCGTATCGCACGTGTGTATGACCTTAAGTGTAAAGAAAAAAAATCTCCGTGCTTGTTTTGCTGCTGTATGTGTTAATGTGTTTTGTTTTCTGCATCGTATTGTGTTTTTTGTTGTTGTCTGTGTGTGTACAGGTTAGGGAACTCTGGGTACACCATGCATTAAACAGGGATAATGTGCCCATACTGTAAATTATAATATATAAAAAAAAATTGGAGGAGGGAAATGCCTGGCAGGGTGTGTCTGCACGTGGAGGGAGGTGGGCCAGTGCAAGACACTGACAGAAGCAACCTGGCCCTTCGCAGGGCAGCCGGGTTACTGTACCCAATATGCTCAGGGAAGCTGTTTCTTGGGCTCTCCCTACTGATAAGAAGGCAGGTAGTTGACTTCCTCTTCCACCTCCTCACAGGCAGAGGGCAGTTAACATACTGCTGCCAATGTGCCAGCTCCTTCCTTACCTAAGGCTCCTAATGTGGTTATGAACCCTGATCCTCTTATGCAGGGTTTGTTGAGCACATGAACACTACCTTCGGAGGTCTGGAGAAGAGTCTCTGGACTATGTGTGGGGCTAGTGTGCTTTGAGGAGGAGCTGTGCATTGATGCACATACGAGAACCACCTGAACCCAGAGGCAGGACTGGGGGCAGAGGCAGCGCACCTACTGATGCTCGTGGAGGTACGGCACAATGCCATCTGGTGCCAGTGCGCCACAATGACATGTGACCTCTATCCAGGGCGTGGCGTGGCTCAGCTGAGTTCTTCTCATTGACTCCAGGTGACAACACGGTTGCAGTGAGCAGTCTATGCCTGCAACATGTTAGCCGTGGAAGAACAGTACAAACTTGGACACCTCTTCTATTAGAGGCATATGGTGCTGCACACTTTGACCGGTTGGAGCTGCGTTCCAGGGACAAAAAGCACCCACACGTTCCCTTTCACATTCCCAGGTAGCCACCATTCCTCCTCCTCCACCTCTGACTCCATCATCTTCTTCCTGGAATTAGGGAGGAGGGACGCTTTTTTGCCCCAGTAGGTGGGGTTAAGTGTGTCCTGCACCTTGCACAAGAATAGGAAAAAAGCACCTATGTAGAGTAAAAAATATTTCATAACCATCTATAAAGGGGAAGCAATAGCTAATTCCAAGAGAGTAACATAAACTGGAATATTCCTTTTAATAAAACCCACAATATTCATATATACTGTCATAAAATCATTCATATAACATAAACAAAGTGCCAAAATCAACACATAAAACCTTAATATCAACCATACGTTATATTGTGTATCCAAAAAGAGGGTAAAAATAAAGTCCAATATAGAAAAACTGTGATGCAAAATATAATAGTAACCAATTAGTCCTTCAAATCCAATGGTTAAAACGAACAGGAGAAAACAAAAAAAACAAAATAATTATCTATTCCCTCAGTTCTCAGCACTCTCCGAAGAAGACCAGTAATTTTCGACCCCCATAAATAAGTAGTAAAGTTTAGTGACCATAACACAAGACTGTAGCTGTGTAAAATAAGAATTTTATTTAAAGGGGAACGGTGGTCCCAAACAAGTTAAGTTTAAATGAAGGCCAGTTTCTTACTTTAAAACGACCATCAACCACCTCTCTACGTGCCCACAGCCCAAGATACACAGAAATGACTGACCAGAAAGTTAATGGGTGGGAGGCTGACTTGTGACATTCCTGAGGCTTCTCCTGCATGGTGCCGCCGGCAAGCACAGCCTCAGACTCCTTCTGTGTGTGAGGATTAGGGTCCATGAGTGGGAGGGACCAGGGGGGCTGCAAATGGGAGGGAGACACAGGACAGATTGACTGAAAGTTTCACGAGCAGGAAGTGCAGGGGACCTAGTGATGCTGCTACCATATCACACCACAAAAATGTAAATATC
The DNA here is from genome assembly GCA_019447015.1 of Hymenochirus boettgeri. Taxonomy (NCBI): domain Eukaryota; kingdom Metazoa; phylum Chordata; class Amphibia; order Anura; family Pipidae; genus Hymenochirus; species Hymenochirus boettgeri. The sequence goes on from JAACNH010000066.1 coordinate 324,396, forward strand.
TTCAAAACTATGCAAATAACACAATGGAATAAACTGCAAAAATTCTCAGGGAGCATTTCCTATCAATTTACCTCAATTTTACTTGGACCACACATTTTTTTGGACCACAGTTCCCCTTTAACACTGAAACATGCCTGCTACATGTTTCAGACAGGAGTCCTTTCTTGTTGTTTGTATTGGTTGATTTAAGGTTTTAGCACTTTGTATCATTATGAGTATTTTATGACTGTATATGTGAATATTGTGGGTTTTTTTTTTTGTAATTTTTGTTGTTTTGTTGTTAAAAAAGCAGAGTAATCTTTTAGGCTACATTCACAGTAGCCATAACAGTAACAAAGTGGAACATCCCACTTGCCATGTAGTTGCCAGTTCATATCGTTTAAAATGGTGCTAATTTTGCCCCAACCATCAGATGTTAGCTTTCAAATGTAAATAAGATCTGATTGGTTGGGGTAAATTATCACCATTTTAAATGATAAGAACTTTTATTGAATCTCCCTGTATATTTAGTTATTACTCAAACATCAACCAGTTCCTTATCTTCACTAATAACATGCCAATGCCTCTTAATGGATTGAACCATTGCAAATCCTATAATCTCTCCAGCATTATTTTGGAGCTTTTTTGAGCTTATTCCCATTTTATTTTTCTCAACTTTATCTTTAGGTTTAAAGAGGGAAATTCTCTCCTTTTATCTGCCCTGTCTTTAGCTTTTTCTATCATTTCTACATCATAATTCTTTTCCACAAATCTTTTTTAATTACCTTACCTACCTGTAAATTATATTCTACTTCACTAGAGCAGTTTCTCTTCATCCGTAAGGATTGTCCATTCGGGTCATTTTCTACACCAATCCCTTTTGTTTCCACTGTTAAGTGGATATATGAATTGGAATCCACTTCCATGAAAAACGTTTTAGTAGTGAGAATTCCTTCTGTGATGTTAATAGAAATTTCAAGAAATTCATAGACTCTTACTGATCTTACTTTAAACAGTCCGAGAACTTCAATTCAATTCAAATGGCAAATGAAGTCCAGCAACACCCCCCCGCCCACCAGAAGGCAGTACCAGCCCCATATATCTGCTTTGCGGACCACAGTGTGGGCAAGTCTGTCCACATTACTATGGACAAGTGGTCCAGCAAACATGCAAGGGCGGTACCACCACATATTAGTGATACACCAGTCCAAACCCGCCCCTGTCTCATCTCAGACAGCCCTGTGCAGCCCCCGAGCCTATGCTTTGTGCCAGGTGAGACAATGCCATGAGGTGTTTGCAGCTTCTTGTGCCTCAGTGATAGAAGCCACACTAGGGTTAAGTTGCTGGCAGCACTGCAGGGGCAGGCTAGGAGGTAACTGACCCCATACCACCTCTCAATAGGCAAGGTATGTATGACAATGCCACCACACATCCTTTCTGCCCTTAGCTTGGGCTAAGTCACACATGTTCCTTGCCTGGCACACATACTCAACCTGGTTGTCCATTGGTTCCTGACCAAGTAAACTAATCTGCAGGAGGTACAGATGCTGGCTAGGAGGGTGTCCAGTCACTTCAGGGGATCATACACGGCCACAGACTGTCTGGCCGAGTTCTAACAGCAAAATAATCTGCCGCAGAACCGCCTGATTTGGGACACTCCCACCCTCTAAGTCGGCACTGCTAAGTCGCCTCTGTTCTGCTTTTCCAGGTCCTGGCAGGCTTACAGCCCTGATGTTGGGATGAGTAGGGCTCACATCCCCCTATGTCTGAGAGGAGGAGGAGCAGAACTGGAGGTGGCCTTGCTTGCTAACTTCAGGCTGTTCTTTCAGTCACTGTTGCCAGGCAACACCTCAGTCACCAGGTCACCAACTACATTGGATCCAGGGCCAGTGTAGTCACTACACGGACTACTGGGTGGTGAGTGTTGACATCAGACCTCAGTTGGCACAATATGCCATTGAAGTCCTTTTATGCCCAGTTTCCAGTATCCTTTCGGAGAAGACCTTCAGCAGAGCGGCAGGGGTTGTTGTTTCGGAGAGGATGACCCATCTCTCCACTGAGAATGTGGACTGCCCGACATTTATCAAGATGAATGAGGCGTGGATCGCATCTTACTACACACACCTATTGCTGATGCCCGTGACTAAAGGCCTCCTCCCCTGGCCACCCACCCCCCCGTTTGAACTAGTTCGGGTTTTCCGAACTCGTGGACTTATTTTCAATAATTATTGAAAACTATGATAATTGTCAAATTCTTGAATTGGTAACCCTTGAATGTAGCCTTCGATTTCGGTTGCCCTCAAATGTAGCCTTGGATTTCGGTGACCCTCGAATGTATTGTTCGGTAACCCTCGAATGTAGCGGTCGATTTTGGTTAGCCCGAATGTAACGGTCGATTTTGGTAACTCTCCAATGTATTGTTCGATTTCGGCTACCTTTGAATGTAGTGGTTGATTTCGGTAACCCTCAATCTAGCGGCGTTTTCGGTAACCCATGAATGTATTGTTTTCGATTTTGGTAACCCTTGAATTGTATCATTCATTAACCCTCGAATGAAGTGGTCAATTTCAGTAACCAAGAAATGTATTGTTCTGTAACCCACGAATTGGCCATTACCCTTGAATGTAGCGTATGGGAATCCAACAATTGCCTGATTAGGGAGGGAAAAGGGTTTAAAACGCGTTTTAGTGATATATACATGTTCCCAAGACCATTTCCCAGGTGCCACAGCCAATTATAGTAAGTTACCGTTGTTATTTTGATTGTAATTTATTTCCTCCCATTGACTCACAGGAAGTTCGTCCATCTCTAATTATAAATTGAGTTCAGTAATTTCATGAGGTCCGGAACCAGAATACATAAGCGAAACTCGATCTGATCATAGTTCTGCTTTAACCCCATTCTCCTGCCTTCTGCAGTGGGTGATGTTAGCCCCATTCAAGTCTAACATTTGCATGTTTGGCAGCACAGGAGCTGAGGTCAGTTAGGGGAAGTTTCATACGATCTGAAAGTTGGGGAAACATTAACATTTTGTAGTTTTCATTACATAGGAAATCGTCTGACTTTGTATTCATTTGTATTTCCAATCTTACTGTTATGAAAAAGTCTAGTTCTGTCTATGAACAGAGATCACCAATAAAATCAAACTCTTCCATGTTCCCCAGATCCCCAGGACAGAACAAACTCCATGCTGATGCTAATATTAAGGATGATGGTTTGGAAGCTGCTGGTGTTCGATCTGCTTGTGACAGTGGCAGCCATTATGGAGAAATTAAGGAGAGCGTCAGAGAGAGAGATGGAGGCACATTACCACATTGTGTCTACTAGGAGCACATACTGTGTACAGTTACTGGAATACCAAAAGAAACTAGTCTGTGTTAAAGGGACAACAGCAAAACAGTTCAAATGATGGTGCCCCCCCTCTTCTTTTCTGCCTCCCTGCTCAGTATCCTTATATCTCAAGGAGGCTGTCTGTGCACTATAATGTTTAAAAAGGGTCACTAACTCAAAATATGGTGCTAGGTCCCATTGCGATATCCAGTGTAAAGATAGTAGCAGCTGACAGCCACACAGCACCTGGTTTAACTTGGCGCTGCTCACTGCACGATTTCAATAGATTAGTACAAGCATAGCAAAGAGTTAGAATTTAGTTTTTCTGCAAATAATAAATTTTCATTATATATAATAAATTAGCTTGTGATTTAATGAAAAACAAGAACAAACTTCACTACGTACATAGCAATCATACAAAGAATCTGCCTAATGTGTATAAAATAATCAGAGGACGGTATATGTGGCACAGCATTTGGATATTAAAGTTACTATAATTCCACCAATACCAACTAGTCACAAGCTTTAGTAGCATAGTTATTATACAGCAAGCAATTCTTCCAATGATGTCACAACCCTCGCAAATACGCAAACACCTCCATTAGTGCACAACAGGATCGACAGAATCACTTTGCATTGGCAGAAATCTGTTATGGACCAAGCGGAAATAAAAAGGCAGCAAAGTAATTCTAGGGAACATAATGTTTATGAGAACAAACACATCCATTACTTATATTTGTCTTTTTACCAGACATGCCCTTTAACTATTAGGGCTCGTGCACACTAGCTCCGATATTTACTAGACATGCCCTTTAACTATTAGGGCTCGTTCACACTAGCTCCGATATTTACTAGACATGCCCTTTAACTATTAGGGCTCGTGCACACTAGCTCCGATATTTACTAGACATGCCCTTTAACTATTAGGGCTCGTTCACACTAGCTCCGATATTTACTAGACATGCCCTTTAACTATTAGGGCTCGTGCACACTCGCTCCGATATTTACTACACATGCCCTTTAAACTATTAGGGCTCGTTCACACTAGCTCCGATATTTACTACATGCCCTTTAACTATTAGGGCTCGTGCACACTAGCTCCGATATTTACTAGACATGCCCTTTAACTATTAGGGCTCGTTCACACAGCTCCGATATTTACTAGACATGCCCTTTAACTATATGGGCTCGTGCACACTAGCTCCGATATTTACTAGACATGCCTTTAACTATTAGGGCTCGTTCACACTAGCTCCGATATTTACTAGACATGCCCTTTAACTATATAGGGCTCGTGCACACTAGCTCCGATTTTACTAGACATCCCTTTAACTATTAGGGCTCGTTCACACTAGCTCCGATATTTACTAGACATGCCCTTAACTATTAGGGCTCGTGCACACTCGCTCCGATATTTACTACACATGCCCTTTAACTATTAGGGCTCGTTCACACTAGCTCCGATATTTACTAGACATTGCCCTTTAACTATTGGGCTCGTGGCCACAGCTCCGATATTTACTAGACATGCCCTTTAAACTATTAGGGCTCGTGCACACTAGCTCCGATATTTACTAGACATGCCCTTTAACTATTAGGGCTCGTGCACACTAGCTCCGATATTTACTAGACATGCCCTTTAACTATTAGGGCTCGTGCACACTCGCTCCGATATTTACTACACATGCCCTTTAACTATTAGGGCTCGTTCACACTAGCTCCGATATTTACTAGACATGCCCTTTAACTATTAGGGCTCGTGCACACTAGCTCCGATATTTACTAGACTGCCCTTTACTATTAGGGCTCGTGCACACAGCTCCGATTTACTAGACTGCCCTTTAACTATTAGGGCTCGTTCACACTAGCTCCGATATTTACTAGACATGCCCTTTACTATTAGGGCTCGTTCACACTAGCTCCGATATTTACTAGACATGCCCTTTAACTATTAGAGCTCGTTCACACTAGCTCCGATAGTTACTAGACATGCCCTTTAACTATTAGGCTCGTTCACACTAGCTCCGATATTTACTAGACATGCCCTTTAACTATTAGGGCTCGTTCACACACTAGCTCAGATATTTACTAGACATGCCCTTTAAACTATTAGAGCTCGTTCACACACTAGCTCCGATATTTACTAGACATGCCCTTTAACTATTAGGGCTCGTTCACACTAGCTCCGATATTTACTAGACATGCCCTAAACTATTAGGGCTCATTCACACTACTCCGATATTTACTAGACATGCCCTTTAACTATTAGACTCGTTCACACTAGCTCCGATATTTGCTAGACATGCCCTTAACTATTACGGCTCGTGCACACTACTCCGATATTTATTAGACATGCCCTTTAACTATTAGAGCTCGTTCACACTGTGAGAACGGTAAAGCTATGGAACTGTCTTCCAGTGGACGTTGTTATGGCAGGTTCATTGGTCAGTTTAATAAAAAGCTGGATAAGTTTCTACAAACAAGGAATGTTACAAGTTATTGGTATTGATACATAAAGTAGAGTTGGGAAAGGGTTTGTCACTGTGAGAACGTAAAGCTATGGAACTGTCTTCCAGTGGACGTTGTATGGCAGGTTCATTGGTCCAGTTTTAATAAAAGCTGGATGAGTTTCTCCAAACAAGGAATGTTACAAGTTACTGGTATTGATACATAAAGTAGAGTTGGGAAAGGGTTTGTCACGTGTGAGAAAAAGCTATGGAACTGTCTTCCAGTGGACGTTGTTATGGCAGGTTCATTGGTCAGTTTATAAAAAGCTGGATGAGTTTCTACAAACAAGGAATGTTACAAGTTACTGGTATTGATACATAAAGTAGAGTTGGGAAGGGTTTGTCACTGTGAGACGGTAAAGCTATGGAACTGTCTTCCAGTGGACGTTGTTATGGCAGGTTCATTGGTCAGTTTAATAAAAAGCTGGATGAGTTTCTCAAACAGGAATGTTACAAGTTACTGGTATTGATACATAAAGTAAGTTGGGAAGGGTTTGTCACTGTGAGAACGGTAAAAGCTATGGAACTGTCTTCCAGTGGATTTTATGGCAGGTTTATTGGTCATTTAATAAAAAGCTGGATGTTTTCTACAAACAAGGAATGTTACAAGTTACTGGTATTGATACATAAAGTAGAGTTGGGAAAGGTTTGTCACTGTGAGAACGGTAAAGCTATGAACTGTCTTCCAGTGGACGTTGTTATGGCAGGTTCATTGGTCAGTTTAATAAAAGCTGGATGGTTTCTACAAACAAGGAATGTTACAGTTACTGGTTGATACATAAAGTAGAGTTGGGAAAGGGTTTGTCACTGTGAGAACGGTAAAGCTATGGAACTGTCTTCCAGTGGACGTGTTATGGCAGTTTCATTGGTCAGTTTAATAAAAAGCTGGATGAGTTTCTACAAACAAGGAATTTACAAGTTACTGGTATTGATACATAAAGTAGAGTTGGGAAAGGGTTTGTCACTGTGAGAACGGTAAAGCTATGAACTGTCTTCCAGTGGACGTTGTTATGGCAGGTTCATTGGTCAGTTTAATAAAAAGCTGGATGAGTTTCTACAAACAAGGAATGTTACAAGTTACTGGTATTGATACATAAGTAGAGTTGGGAAAGGGTTTGTCACTGTGAGAACGGTAAAGCTATGGACTGTCTTCCAGTGGACGTTGTTATGGCAGGTTATTGGTCAGTTTAATAAAAAGCTGGATGAGTTTCTACAAACAAGGAATGTTACAAGTTACTGTATTGATACATAAAGTGAGTTGGGAAAGGTTTTGTCACTGTGAGAACGGTAAGCTATGGAACTGTCTTCCAGTGGACTGTTGTTATGGCAGGTTCATTGGTCAGTTTAATAAAAAGCTGGATGAGTTTCTACCAAACAGGAATGTTAAAGTTACTGGTATTGATACATAAGTAGAGTTGGGAAAGGTTTGTCACTGTGAGAACGGTAAAGCTATGGAACTGTCTTCCAGTGGACGTTGTTATGGCAGGTTCATTGGTCATTTTAATAAAAAGCTGGATGAGTTTCTACAAACAAGGAATGTTACAAGTTACTGGTATTGATAATAAAGTAGTGAGTTGGAAAGGGTTTGTCACTGTGAGAACGTAAAGCTATGGAACTGTCTTCCAGTGGACGTTGTTATGGCAGGTTCATTGGTCAGTTTAATAAAAAGCTGGATGAGTTTTCTACAAACAAGGAATGTTACAAGTTACTGGTATTGATACATAAAGTAGAGTTGGGAAAGGGTTTGTCACTGTGAGAACGTAAAGCTATGGAACTGTCTTCCAGTGGACGTTGTTATGGCAGGTTCATTGGTCAGTTTATAAAAAGCTGGATGAGTTTCTCTACAACAAGGTGTTACAAGTTACTGGTATTGATACAATAAGTAGAGTTGGAAAGGGTTTGTCACTGTGAGAACGTAAAGCTATGGAACTGTCTTCCAGTGGACGTTGTTATGGCAGGTTCATTGGTCTTTTAATAAAAAGCTGGATGAGTTTCTACAAACAAGAAATGTTACAAGTTACTGGATTGATACATAAAGTAGAGTTGGAAAGGGTTTGTCACTGTGAGAACGGTAAAGCTATGGAACTGTCTTCCAGTGGACGTTGTTATGGCAGGTTCATTGGTCAGTTTAATAAAAAGCTGGATGAGTTTCTCCAAACAAGGAATGTACAATTTACTGGGATTGATACATAAAGTAGAGTTGGAAAGGGTTTGTCACTGTGAGAACGGTAAAGCTATGGAACTGTCTTCCAGTGGACGTTGTTATGGCAGGTTCATTGGTCAGTTTAATAAAAAGCTGGATGAGTTTCTACAAACAAGGAATTTACAAGTTACTGGGATTGATACATAAAGTAGAGTTGGGAAAAGGGTTTGTCACTGTGAGAACGGTAAAGCTATGGAACTGTCTTCCAGTGGACGTTGTTATGGCAGGTTCATTGGTCAGTTTAATAAAAGCTGGATGAGTTTCTACAAACAGGAATGTTACAAGTTACTGGGATTGATCATAAAGTAGAGTTGGGAAAGGGTTTGTCCCTGTGAGAACGGTAAAGCTATGGAACTGTCTTCCAGTGGACGTTGTTATGGCAGGTTCATTGGTCATTTTAATAAAAGCTGGATGAGTTTCTACAAACAGGAATGTTACAAGTTACTGGTTGATACATAAAGTAGAGTTGGGAAAGGGTTTGTCACTGTGAGAACGGTAAAGCTATGGAACTGTCTTCCAGGGACGTTGTTATGGCAGGTTCATTGGTCAGTTTAATAAAAAGCTGGATGAGTTTCTACAACACAAGGAATGTTACAAGTTACTGGTATGATACATAAAGTAGAGTTGGGAAAGGGTTTGTCACTGTGAGAACGGTAAAGCTATGGAACTGTCTTCCAGTGGACGTTGTTATGGCAGGTTCATTGGTCAGTTTAATAAAAGCTGGATGAGTTTCTCAAACAAGGATCGTTACAAGTTACTGGTATTGATACATAAGTAAGAGTTGGAAAGGGTTTGTCACTGTGAGAACGTAAAGCTATGGAACTGTCTTCCAGTGGACTTGTTATGGCAGGTTCATTGGTCATTTAATAAAAAGCTGGATGAGTTTCTACAACAAGGAATGTTACAAGTTACTGTGTTGATACATAAAGTAGAGTTGGGAAAGGGTTTTTCACTGTGAGAACGGTAAAGCTATGGAACTGTCTTCCAGTGGACGTTGTTATGGCAGGTTCATTGGTCAGTTTAATAAAGCTGGATGAGTTTTCTAGCAAACAAGGAATGTTACAAGTTACTGGTATTGATACATAAAGTAGAGTTGGGAAAGGGTTTGTCACTGTGAGAACGGTAAAGCTATGGAACTGTCTTCCAGTGGACGTTGTTTATGGCAGGTTCATTGGTCAGTTTATAAAAGCTGGATGATTTTCTCTACAAACAAGGAATGTACAAGTTACTGTATTGATACATAAAGTAGAGTTGGGAAAGGGTTTGTCACTGTGAGAACGGTAAAGCTATGGAACTGTCTTCCAGTGGACGTTGTTATGGCAGGTTCATTGGTCAGTTTAATAAAAAGCTGATGAGTTTCTCAAACAAGGAATGTTACAAGTTACTGGTATTGATACTAAAGTAGAGTTGGAAAGGGTTTGTCACTGTGAGAACGGTAAAGCTATGGAACTGTCTTCCATGGACGTTGTTATGGCAGGTTCATTGGTCAGTTTAATAAAAAGCTGGATTGAGTTTCTCAAACAAGGAATTTACAAGTTACTGGTATTGATACATAAAGTAAGTTTGGGAAGGGTTTGTCACTGTGAGAACGGTAAAGCTATGGAACTGTCTTCCAGTGGACGTTGTTATGGCAGGTTCATTGGTCAGTTTAATAAAAGCTGGATGAGTTTCTGCAAACAAGGAATCGTTACAAGTTACTGGATTGATACATAAAGTAGAGTTGGGAAGGGTTTGTCACTGTGAGAACGGTAAAGCTATGGAACTGTCTTCCATGGACGTTGTTATGGCAGGTTCATTGGTCAGTTTAATAAAAAGCTGGATGTTTTCTCAAACAAGGATGTTACAAGTTACTGGGTATTGATACATAAAGTGAGTTGGAAAGGGTTTGTCACTGTGAGAACGGTAAAGCTATGGAACTGTCTTCCAGTGGACGTTGTTATGGCAGGTTCATTGGTCAGTTTAATAAAAAGCTGGATGAGTTTCTACAAACAGGAATTTACAAGTTACTGGTATTGATACATAAAGTAGAGTTGGAAAGGGTTTCCACTGTGAGAACGGTAAAGCTATGGAACTGTCTTCCAGTGGACGTTGTTATGGCAGGTTCATTGGTCATTTAATAAAAGCTGGATGAGTTTTCTGCAAACAAGGAATGTTACAAGTTACTGGTATTGATACATAAAGTAGAGTTGGGAAAGGTTTTGTCACTGTGAGAACGGTAAAGCTATGGAACTGTCTTCCAGTGGACGTGTTTATGGCAGGTTCATTGGTCAGTTATAAAAAGCTGGATGAGTTTCTGCAAACAAGGAATGTTACAATTACTGGTATTGATACATAAAGTAGAGTTGGGAAAGGTGTTTTTCACTGTGAGAACGGTAAAGCTATGGAACTGTCTTCCAGTGGACGTTGTTATGGCAGGTTCATTGGTCAGTTTAATAAAAAGCTGGATGAGTTTCTCAAACAAGGTCTTACAAGTTACTGGTATTGATACATAAAGTAGAGTTGGGAAGGGTTTTGTCACTGTGAGAACGGTAAGCTATGGAACTGTCTTCCAGTGGACGTTGTTTATGGGCAGGTTCATTGGTCAGTTTAATAAAAAGCTGGATGAGTTTTCTGCAAACAAGGAATGTTACAATTATACTGGTATTGATACATAAAGTAAGTTGGAGGGAAAGTTCACTTATATTTGGCTTTCTTCTGTCGAGTAACGTGGATACTAGACTAATGGAATGACGGATTTACCGTTACTTGTTATCAGTTGTATGGGCTTTTCCTACCGACTAGTAGTCCCACTACATGTCGGTACGTGTCATGCGGTTTCCATGCATGTGTTCCGACAGATTCAATGTGATCTGTGTACACAGCTGTACAAATTGCATGGTATGGACCTTTAGGCTAAATGTAGGTTTTGCTGTTCTCTGGTAACTATCCAATAAACATAATAGAGAGTACTGAACCTAGGAACATAAATACACATAACTGATTTAAAAGTTAGCCATAAGCAGTTTTGGAATTTTGTAAAAATCCCATGACATTAAATGCTACACATCAGAAGCAGAGCAAAGTATAATAATTATTAATATGATAAAATATTTCATGAGCCTCAGAAACTACTTAATTTAAAGTCCTGTTTAACCTAATGGTGAGGGGATTATGGTGCGAAGGTGTGATCCAAAAGCCTCTTCTAAAGAGGGGTTTTTTCCTTGTCTCCCTTTTTTAACACTTTAATGTCTATAAATCTGAATATTATGTGCCCTTGCCTCCATGAGCCAGATAGTCTGGATTATACCATATAACCGAGTATAACCTAGTTTTTCATGCTGAAAATCAGCTGAAAACTCGGACTCGGTTTATACTCGAGTCAGTAGCTTTACCTGAGCATTCCGGCAGCCGACGATCTTTTCTGTGTACTGGCGCTCCGGCCTGAATTCACTGCCCGGCGCCAAAGCCCGGCGCCGGCAGTGACGTCAGGCCGTCGCGCCAGTACACAAAAGATCGCGCGCTGCCGGAATGCTCAGGATACCGCACCGTACCTGCCAGGAAGCCCTTGGATGGAGGAGAGCCACAGGAGAAGAACCCAGGGAGAAGAGACCACAGGGAGAAGAGACCACAGGTAAAACTGGGTGGAGGTGAGGGGGCATTCAAGATTTTGGGAACTACACCTCCCAGGCATGTTTATTAGCTGGGAGTTGTAGTGTTCCAAACATCTTGAATGCAAGTGAGGGTGGCATTCAAATGTTTGGAAACTACAACTCCCAGCTAAGAAAGCATTGCTGGGAGTTGTAGTTTTCCAACATCTTGAATGCCACCGTCACTTGGCATTCAGATGTTTGGAAACACAACTCCCAGCTAATAAATGCATGCTGGGAGTTGTATTCCCAAACATCTTGAGTGCCAAGTGAGGGTGGCATGTCAAGATGTTTGGAAACTACAATTCCTAGCTGCTTTATTAGCTGGGAGTTGTTTTCCAAACATCTTGAAATGCCAAGTTTCTACCCACTCGGTTTATACTTGAGTCAAACCAAGCTTTTATTAGGATTTTTAGCTGAAATTGGTACCTCGGTTTATACTCGGGTCGGTTTATACTCGAGTATATACGGTAATTACCATTTAGTGTTCATAAACATATCGATTCTGCCATTCATTTGGAGGCTGGTCTAAGGGTTTCCCAATATAACGCGCATGTGGCTATATAAATGATAAACGTTGACCTGCAATTGTAAATTTTTCTTCATGTAAACACTCCCTGTGCAGCTGCTCTTAAAGGGCATTCCACTTCCCAACCTAAATTTGCCCAGTGCTGATCCCATTGTGTAGTTTAAAAAAATCCTTACCTTACACCTGATCTCATGGTTCTCCTGCAGTGTCTGTCCAAAATCCAGGAAACTGAAGATGTAGGAGCTGTCTGTTTCACATAGTCTCTGTTTCTTCTTGTCCTCCCTGAAGACTGTGATATGCACAAGGGAGGCCTTTCTCCCCTCCCAAACTAAAATTTAATCCACTACTGGCCTCATTGTAGAATTAAAAAAAATCCTTACCTACACCCTGCTCCTTATGGTTCTCCGGCAGTGCATGTCCAAAGTCCAGGAACTGAAGAGTAGGAGGTTGTCCTTCGTGTCAAACAGTTTCTGCCTCTGATCGTCCTATTAGTTGCTTCTGGCATATGCAGGGGAGCCTTTACCCCCCCTTCCTGACCCGCTGCCTTTCATGTAGCGTTAAATCTTTATATATATTGCAGGGCATCCTCTCTCCCATCCCCATCCGTTTATGGAAGTTTAAAAATAGATCCTCGCTCCTGCTGCGTTCCCTCTATTGCTGGCAGCCACAGTATAATTTTAGTTCGGGCCAGGCAGAGAGCCAGATCAGAACATCGCTGGAGCGAGGTGGCTGTAAGTAGAGTTTGGAATCTATTTTTACACATCTATCATATAGTCGGTTAGGAGTGGGAGGGGATTCCCTGCAATATATCCAAAATGAATATTGAGAATGGAGATGCCTTTAAGAGCCTGACCGGCATCCGCCTCTGTGATTGGCTGGGAGTCATTAATTAATTTACCAACTTTCTTGCTTCCTTTCCAAAGCTCCACCCATGTTGTTTCTGACTATCTTGTTTAACATAATACATACTCCCCCTCCGTTCTTATGAACTATTTCATGTCTAAATAAGGAGCATCCTTTAATTTTACTGTCCAGTCATTCTGTACCCCTATTCTGTACCCCTATACTCTACCCCTGTTTCTTTTCCCTATTCTGTACCCCTATATTCCTACCCCTGTTCTGTATTCTCTATTCTGTAACCCCTATTGTCTACTCCTTGTTCTGTATTCCCATTCAGTACCCTATAGTCTACTCCTGTTCTGTATTCCCCTATTCTGTACCCCTATTGTCTACCTCCTGTTCTGTATTCCCTCCCTATTCAGTACCCCTATTGTCTACTCCTGTTCTGTATTCCCTATCTGTACCCTATTGTCTTCATGTCTGTATTCCCTATTCTGTACCCCTATTGTCTACCCTGTTCGTAGTTCCCTATTCTGTACCCCTATTGTCTACTCCTGTTCTGTATTCCCTATTCTGTACCCCTATTGTCTACTCCTGTTCTGTATTCCCTATTCTGTACCCCTATTGTCTACTCCTGTTCTGTATTCCCTATTCTGTACCCTATACTCTACCCTGTTCTGTATTCCTTTCTGTACCCCTATAGTCTACTCCTGTTCTGTATTCCCTATTCTGTACCCCTATACTCTACCCCTGTTCTGTATTCCCTATTCTGTACCCGTATAGTCCTACTCCTGTTCTGTATTCCCTATTCTGTACCCCTATAGTCTACTCCTGTTCTGTATTCCCTATTCGTACCCATCTTGTCTACTCCTGTTCTGTATTCCCTATTCTGTACCCCTATTGTCTACCCCTGTTCTGTATTCCCTATTCTGTACCCCTATAGTCTACTCCTGTTCTGTATTCCCTATTCTGTACCCTTATTGTCTACTCCTGTTCTGTATTCCCTATTCTGTACCCCTATTGTCTACCCCTGTTCTGTATTCCCTATTCTGTACCCCTATAGTCTACTCCTGTTCTGTATCCCTATTCTGTACCCCTATAGTCTACTCCTGTTCTGTATTCCCTATTCTGTACCCTTATTGTCTACTCCTGTTCTGTATTCCCTATTCTGTACCCCTATTGTCTACCCCTGTTCTGTATTCCCTATTCTGTACCCCTATAGTCTACTCCTGTTTCTGTATTCCCTATTCTGTACCCCTATAGTCTACTCCTGTTCTGTATTCCCTATTCTGTACCCCTATTGTCTACTCCTGTTCTGTATTCCCTATTCTGTATACCCCTATTGTCTACTCCTGTTCTGTATTCCCTATTCTGTACCCCTATAGTCTACTCCTGTTCTGTATTCCCTATTCTGTACCCCTATAGTCTACTCCTGTTCTGTATTCCCTATTCTGTACCCCTATTGTCTACTCCTGTTCTGTATTCCCTATTCTTATAACCCCTATTGTCTACCTTTCTGTACTATTCCCTATTCTGTACCCCTATTGTCTACTCCTGTTCTGTATTCCCTATTCTGTACCCCTATTGTCTACTCTTGTTCTGTATTCCCTATTCTGTACCCCTATTGTCTACTCCTGTTCTGTATTCCCTATTCTGTAACCCTATTGTCTACTCCTGTTCTGTATTCCCTATTCTGTACCCCTATTGTCTACTCCTGTTCTGTATTCCCTATTCTGTACCCCTATTGTCTACTCCTGTTCTGTATTCCCTATTCTGTATACCCCTATTGTCTACTCCTGTTCTGTATTCCCTATTCTGTACCCCTATTGTCTACTCCTGTTCTGTATTCCCATTCTGTACCCCTATTGTCTACTCCTGTTCTGTATTCCCTATTCTGTATCCCTATAGTCTACCCCTGTTCTGTTTTCCCTATTCTGTACCCCTATTGTCTACTCCTGTTTTGTTTTCCCTATTCTGTATCCCTATAGTCTACCCCTGTTCTTGTTTTCCCTATTCTGTACCCCTATTGTCTACTCCTGTTTTGTATTCCCTATTCTGTATCCCTATTGTCTCCCCCTGTTTTCCCTATTCTGTACCCCTATTGTCTACTCCTGTTTTGTATTCCCTATTCTGTATCCCTATAGTCTACCCCTGTTCTGTTTTCCCTATTCTGTACCCCTATTGTCTACTCCTGTTCTGTATTCCCTATTCGTGTATCCCTATAGTCTACCCCTGTTCTGTTTCCCTATCTCCCTTTGTACCCCTATTGTCTACTCCTGTTTTGTATTCCCTATTCTGTATCCCTATACTCTACCCCTGTTCTGTATTCCCTATTCTGTACCCCTATTGTCTACTCCTGTTTTGTATTCCTATTCTGTATCCCTATAGTCTACCCCTTTTCTGTATTCCCTATTCTGTACCCCTATTGTCTACTCCTGTTTTGTATTCCCTATTCTGTATCCCTATTGCTCCCCTGTTCTGTTTTCCCTATTCTGTACCCCTATTGTCTACTCCTGTTTTGTATTCCCTATTCTGTATTCCTATAGTCTACCCCTGTTCTGTTTTCCCTATTCTGTACCCCCCTATTGTCTACTCCTTTGTTTGTATTCCCCTATTCTGTATCCCTATAGTCTATACCCCTGTTCTGTATTCCCTATTCTGTACCCCTATTGTCTACTCCCTGTTCTGTATTCTCTATTCTGTACCCCTATTGTCTACACCTGTTCTGTATTCTCTATTCTGTACCCCTATTGTCTACACCTGTTCTGTATTTCTATTCTTACCCCTATTGTCTACTCCTGTTCTGAATTCTCTATTCTTACCCCTATTGTCTATTCCTGTTCTGTATTCTCTATTCCGTACCCCTATTGTCTACCCCTGTTCTGTATTCTCTATTCTGTACCCCTATTGTCTACACCTGTTCTGTATTCTCTATTCTGTACCCCTATTGTCTACTCCTGTTCTGTATTTTCCCCATTCTGTACCCCTATTGTCTACTCCTGTTCTGTATTTCCTATTCTGTACCCCTATTGTCTACTCCTGTTCTGTATTCCCTATTCTGTACCCCTATTGTCTACTCCTGTTCTGTATTCCCATTCTGTCCCCCCTATTGTCTACTCCTGTTTATGATTCCCTATCTGTACCCCTATTGTCTACCCCTGTTCTGTATTCCTATTCTGTACCCTTATTGTCTACTCCGTTCTGTATTCCCTATTCCTGTACCCCTATTGTCTACTCCTGTTTCTGTATTCCCTATTCGTATACCCCTATTGTCTACCCCTGTTCTGTATTCCCTATTCTGTACCCTAATTGTCCTCTCCTGTTCTTATTCTCTATTCTGTACCCCCCTATTGTCACTACTCCGTTCTGTATTCCCTAGCCTGTACCCTATTGTCCTACTCCTGTTCTGTATTCCCTATTCTGTACCCCTATTGTCTACTCTGTTCTGTATTCCCTATTCTGTACCCCTATGGTCTACTCCTGTTCTGTATTCCCTATTCTGTACCCCTGATTGTTCTCCTCCTGTTCTGTATTCCCTATTCTGTACCCCCTATTGTCTATTCATGTTGTTATTCCCTATTCTGTACCCCTATTGTCTACTCCTGTTCTGTATTCCCTATTCTGTACCCCTATTGTCTACTCCTGTTCTGTATTCCCTATTCTGTACCCCTATTGTCTACTCCGTTTCTGTATTCCCTATTCTGTACCCCTATTGTCTACCCTGTTCTGTTTCCCTATTCTGTGTACCCCTATTGTCTACCCCTGTTCTGTATTCCCTATTCTGTACCCCTATTGTCTACTCCTGTTCTGTATTCCCTATTCTTACCCCTATTGTCTACTCCTGGTCTCTGTATTCCCTATTCTGTACCCCTATTGTCTACTTCCTGTTCTGTATTCCCCATTCTGTAACCCCTATTGTCTACTCCTGTTCTGTATTCCCTATTCTGTACCCCTATTGTCTACTCCTGTTCTGTATTTCCCTATTCTGTACCCCCTATTGTCTACTCCTGTTCTGTATCCCTATTCTGTATCCCTATAGTCTACCCCTGTTCTGTTTTCCCTATTCTGTACCCCATTGTCTACTCCTTTTGTAATTCCTATTCTTGTATCCCTATAGTCTACCCCTGTTCTGTTTTCCCCTATTCTGTACCCCCTATTGTCTACTCCTGTTTTGTATTCCCTATTCTGTATCCCTATTGTCTACCCCTGTTTCTGTTTTCCCTATTCTGTACCCCTATTGTCTACTCCTGTTTTGTATTCCCTTATTCTGTATCCCTATAGTCTACCCCCTGTTTCTGTATTCCCTATTGTACCCCTATTGTCTACTCCGTTTTGTATTCCCTATTCTGTATCCCTAAAGTCTATCCCCTGTTCTGTATGTTTCCCTATTCTGTATACCCCTATTGTCTACTCCTGTTTTCTGTATTCCCTATTCTGTACCCCTATTGTCTACCCCTGTTCTGTATTCCCTATTCTGTACCCCCCTATTGTCTATTCATGTTCTGTATTTCCCTATGCTGTCATTTCCTCTCCCCTGTTCTGTATTCCCTATTTGTCTACCCTTTGTCTACCCTGTTCTTGTATTCCCTATTCTGTACCCTATTGTCTACCCCTGTTCTGTATCCCTATTCTGTACCCCTATTGTCTACGCCTGTTTCTGTATTTCCCTATTCTGTACCCCTATTGTCTACCCCTGTTCTGTATCCCTATTCTGTACCCCTATTGTCTACTCCTGTTCTGTATTCCCTATTCTGTACCCCTAGTTGTCTAACTCCTGTTCTGTATTCCTATTCTGTACCCCTATTGTCTACTCCTGTTCTGTATTCCCTATTCTGTACCCCTATTGTCTACTCCTGTTCTGTAATTCCCATTGCTGTGACCCCTATTGTCTACTCCTGTTCTGTATTCCCTATTCTGTACCCCTATTGTCTACTCCTGTTCTGTATTCCCCATTCTGGTACCCCTATTTCTACTCCTGTTCTGTATTCCCCATCTGTACCCCTATTGTCTACGTCCTGTTCTGTATTTCCTATTCTGTACCCCTATTGTCTACTCCTTTTCTGTATTCCCTATTCTGTACCCTATTGTCTACCCCTGTTCTGGTATTCCTCTATTTCTGTACCCCTATTGTCTACTCCTGTTCTGTATTCCCCTATTCTGTACCCCTATTGTCCTACCCCTGTTCTGTATTCCCTATTCTGTACCCCATTGTCTACCCCTGTTCTGTATTCCCTATTCTGTACCCCCCTATTGTCTACTCCTGTTCTGTAATTCCCTATTCTGTACCCCTATTGTCTACTCCTGTTTCTGTATTCCCTATTCTGTCCCCTATTGTCTACTCCTGTTCTGTATTCCCCATTCTGTACCCCTATTGTCTACTCCTGTTCTGTATTTCCCTATTCTGTCACCCCTATTGTTCTACTCCTGTTTCTGTATTCCCCATTCTGTACCCCTATAGTCTACCCTGTTCTGTATTCCCTATTCTGTACCCCTATTGTCTAACTCCTGTTCGGTATTCCCTATCTGTACCCTATTGTCTACTCCTGTTCTGTATTATCCCTATTCTGTACCCCTATTGTCTACTCCTGTTCTGTATTCCCTATTCTGTACCCCTCATTGTCCTACTCCATGTTCTGTATTCCCTAATTTCTGTACCCCTATGTCACTCCTGTTCTGTATTCCCCTATTCTGTAACCCCTATTGTCTACTCCTGTTCTGTATTCCCCTATCTGTAATCCCTATTGTCTACTCCTGTTCTGTATCCCTTATTCTGTTACCCCTATTTCTATCTCCTGTTCTGTATTCCCCTATTCTGTAACCCCCTATTGTCTACTCCTGTTCTGTATTCCCTACTCTGTACCCTATTGTCTACTCCTGTTCTGTATTCCCATTCTGTACCCCTATTGTCTACTCCTTTTCTGTATTCCCTATTCTGTACCCCTATAGTCTACTCCTGTTCTGTATTCCCTATTCTGTACCCCTATTGTCTACTCCTGTTCTGTATTCCCTATTCTGTACCCCTATTGTCTACTCCTGTTCTGTATTCCCTATTCTGTACCCCTATTGTCTACTCCTGTTCTGTTTTCCCTATTCTGTACCCCTATTGTCTACTCCTGTTCTGTATTCCCTATTCTGTACCCCTATTGTCTAGTGACCTCTATAGCTGTGACCTTTCCATTCTGTGGATGGCTGCACAAGTCGCAGCTTTTTTTTACTATAGCAGCGATTTAAATCGTTTACTTCTTGCCCTTAAGAAAGATGGCAAAGCAACGCACTATAGGAACCCCCCCCCCCCCCCCAAGCTAAATAAGAACTGGGTTGGCTGTCTGGATGAGAGGAAGAGGTTTCCCTTTGTACTGTGCGCTGTGAGTGGCTGGAAATGGCCGCGTGACTTCCAGGACAGGAAGAAAGTTATATGACTGTGCCCGGCTCTTTTTAGGGAGTTAAGGAGAGGAGTGAACTTAATATTCTGTTACTTCTGCAGGAATAGTAAAGATCTTGCAAATGTATTGTACTGGGGACTATATATGTGTGTGTGTAGGTATATGTGTTGTATGTATATATCTACATGTGTATGTTTTATTATCTACATGTATGTGTGTTGTTTATATCTACGGTGTTTGTGTGTCTATGCATATGTATGTGTCTGTAATATATCTACATTTGTATCCGTATGTATGTGTGTCTGTATATATCTACATGTGTATGTTTATATCTACATGTGTATGTGTGTATGTTTATATCTACGTGTGTTTGTGTGTCTATGCATATGTATGTGTCTGTATATATCTACATGTGTATCTGTATGTATGTGTGTCTGTATATATCTACACGTGTATCTGTATGTATGTGTCTGTATATATCTACATGTGTATCTGTATGTATATCTATATCTACATTGGGTATCTGTATTTTTTTGTGTGTCTGTATATTATCTACATGTGTATCTGTATGTATATCTATATCTACATGTGTATCCGTATGTATGTGTGTCTGTATATATCTACATGTGTATCTGTATTTTTGTGTGTCTGTATAATCCTCCATGTGTATCTGATGTATATTCTATATCTACATGTGTATATCCGTATGTATGTGTGTGTCTGTATATATCTACATGTGTATCTGTATTTTTGTGTGTCTGTATATATCTACATGTGTATCTGTATGTATGTCTATTCTACATTGTATCCTATTTATTTGGTGTCTGTATATATCTACATGTGTATCTGTATGTATGTGTGTCTGTATCCGTATGTAGGTTGTCTGTATTTTTCTTATGTAAGTATAGGAAGAATCGGAGTGCTAACTGGTCCTGCCTATTGGTATTCTAGATCTTTGTTGTCCCATATAACTTTATCTGGATAGATATAAAACACTTGTATTTAAATATAGGGCAGTGTGCAGCGCTGTAAAAAAACCGTTCAGGGCGGTTAGGTATGACAAAAACAAACATGAAAGGATGTATAGTTTCTCCACAATGGTGTAGTTGATCTAACAAGACAGACCACTAAAAAGTGTTGGATATTGTGATGCCTTAAACATTGATGTTTGCCAAAATGATTAAGTTGAAAGTTATTTAGTATGTGTACTTTAACCATAATTACTAGTGCAGAGCTCCACCTCCTTCTCTTAACCGCTTACACCCTTCCCTGAAACGGACTGAATGTGGTTGATACAGAACAACTTGCAGATTATTTTTAACCTAATACTTTTTCCAAAATTTACTAATGCATGGAAACTTGAAGTACAATTCATATATTATCTCTAAATAACAGATATGGGCTTTCCTGCTAGTTGTCAGAATGCTGTTTCTCTTTTTCTCCTCTTCCACTAAGTGCTGGACATGCTAGCTCAGGGGACACGGTGGGTGAATCTGCCGCAAGTGTGAAGGTATCAGTGCAACATGATTTATGTATAAAGGGCAAATTTGCTATCCGAACAAGTAAGGTTTGAAGGGTATCTATACTTCCAAAAATCACATTTTCAAAAATGTATCGTTTTTCACTTGTATCAGTGTTTTTTGTCTGATTCTGTTTTCTTTCCATTGCTTCTTACAAATAATCTCCTTAATGGGAAACCAAACACTACGTAAGGAAATGTGCTGTTAGTACTATTGATTTGATTTACAAAGGCCATTTTCTCAGTGCATCTGATGTGTCCTGGCACTCCCACCTGTCCCAACTTCTTCGGCCTCTTTTTTTCAGTGTGTAGTATGTGGCAGTTGAGCTGAAGTCTTCATTTGATGAGACCTCTCGCACACCCATGAAGTCATTGATACTCGCTATGGTTTTTTAGAAGAGGACAATAAGAAGGAAGATTATATACTAAATCGTAAGGATGTATAATTGCATATTAGATTTGTTTGTGGTACTATGGTTTGTATACAGTGCTAGTAATCCAAACGGAGTAAAAAAAACCCTGATTTTTTTGATGTTAGGAGCACTTGCTTAACATTAAACATTTAACGACAAAGCAGTACTAAAAAATGCCTTTAACGGAGTTCATTTGCTAGAAGACAGCTCACTTCTATAGAGGAGATCCACCCAAAAATTAGGAAGAATTAAATAGCAGACGAATAAAAGAACAGGTATTGGCTCATTCAAGCTAAATTAAAGATATAGATGTGTATAAATATAACTAGCTTTAGTCAAACAAACAATGCAATTTTTGGTCAAATACAGCTGTGGTCAAGGATGTACAAACCTTCCTAAAACAGGATCTGATGCATCCAATCTGACAGGATTATTTTAAGAATGTAATCCACTTAAAACAGACTTGTATATGCTCTTTGACTCCTGCTTCCCTCGTTGCAGTCAAGTTGCAGTGTGGATACCCGTGTCCAGGTTTTCACTTCCTCAGAAAAAAAAAAAAAAAAATATACATATTAAGTTAGCTTCCCATGTTGTTGGCAGCTGAAGAATTTCAGTGTGCGAGTGCTTGTCATAAAAATGACTCTGTTGACCATTATCTGCCTGGTCTTCTTTCCACTTTATATATAGGTTGGTATTGTTGTTTTTGATACAGATATTACTATAAAGTATTATTGCTTAGTGAGCGAGAGTGGATAGCCTTATGTAGTATTCTCAGGTGGAACTTCTGGACAATATTTCTTTTTCCAGGGATATCCTCCTTATAGAGGTCATGGAGGGTCTGTGCTCACGACTGCTAGAATATAATCTACACAAGGAACGGAGCGGCAGCAACCGGTTTGTGCCAAGGTATCTGGACAGTTATGAGCATTGTCTTAGAACAGGATCTGCTCAAGGATATTGTATGTGCTGGTGCTGTACTGTATCTGTGCATTTTATTGTTCTAATTGTCTTTTCATTTGTTTGTTTTTTGTTCAGGGTATGTCTGAGACCTTTCAGACTCTCCATCATTTGGTCCATAAATGAGTGAAGGTTGTGATGGATATTCCCTATGAACTTATGAACAATAACGGGTACTCCCGTCATTCCATACTTCGTATGTATGGCCACCAACATCCTGATCAGAGAAAGGCAAAAAACAAATATAAGTGGAACTTTCCCTGGATCAACTCTACTTTTGTATCACTCCCAGTAACTTGTAACATTCCCTTGTTTGTAGAAACTCATCCAGCTTTTTATTAACTGACCTTAACCTCATAACACGTCCCGGAAGACGAGTCCATCGCCTTTACGTTTCTCACAGTGACAAACCCTTTCCCAACTCTACTTTATGTATCAATACCAGTAACTTTGTAACATCCTTGTTTGTAGAAACTCATCCAGCTTTTTATTAAACTGACCAATGAACCTGCCACTAACAACCTGCCACTGGAAGACAGTTCCATACTTTACCGTTCTCACCGCTTGAAAACCCTTTCCAACTCTACCTTTATGTATCAATACCATTAAATTGTAACATTCCTTGTTTTGCAGAACCTCATCCAGCCTTTTTATAATCTGACCATGAACCTGCCATAACAACTCCACTGGAAGACAGTTCCATACTTTACCCGTCTCACTGACAAACCCTTTCCCACTCTACTTTATGTCTCAATACCAGTTAACTGGTGTAAGAAAATCCTTGTTTGCGGAAACTCATCCACTTTTTATTAACTGACCATGACCTGCCATAACAACGTCCCCTAGGAAGACATTCCATAGCTTTACCGTTCTCACATTGACAACCCTTTCCCAACTCTCTTTAATGTATCAAATAACCAGTACTTGTACCATTCCTTGTTTGTTTAAACTCATCCCGCTTTTATTAAACTGACAATGACCTGCCATAACAACGTCCACTGGCAGACAGTTCCTAGCTTTTCGTTCTCACAGTGACAAACCCTTTTCCAACTCTACTTTATGTATCAATCCATTAACTTGTAAAATAAAAACATTCCTTGTTTTGCAGAACTCATCCAGCTTTATTAAAACTGACCTAATGAACCGCTAACACGTCCCACTGGAAGACAGTTCCATAGCTTTACCGTTCTCACAGTGACAAACCCTTTCCCACTCTACTTTATGTCTCATCCCAGTAACTTGTGAGAGTCCTGTTTGTATAAACTCTCAGCTTTTTATTACCGACACTGAACCTGCCATAACAACGTCCACTTGAAGCAGTTCCATAGCTTTCCGTTCTCACAGTGAACAAACCTTTCCCAACTCTACTTTATGTATCAATCCCTTAACTGTGAACATCCTTGTTTGCAGAAACTCATCCATCTTTTTTATTAACCTGACCAATGAACCTGCATAACAACGTCCACTGGAAGACAGTTTCCATAGCTTTTACGGTTCTCACTGACAAAGCCTTCCCAACCTACTTTATTTAATCAATACCCTAACTTGTATGGTGTCCTTGTTTTGCAGAAACTCATCCAACTTTTATTATAAACTGACCCATAACCTGCCATACACCGTCCCACTGAAGACAGTTCCATAGCTTTACCGTTCTCACAGTGAAAACCCGTTCCAACTCTACTTATGTAATCAATACCAGTAACTTGTAAGATTCCTTGTTTGTAGAAACTCATCCGCTTTTTATTAAACTGAACCAATGAACCAGCCATAACAACGTCCACTGGAAGAAAGTTTCCTAGCGTTAACCGTTCTCACATGGACAAACCCTTTCCCAACTCTACTTTATTAATCAATAGCAGTACTTGTAACATTCCTTGTTTGTAAAACGTATCCCGCTTTTTATTAAACTGACCAATGAACTGCCATAACACGTCCACTGGAAGCAGTTCCATAGGTTTACCGTTCTCACAGTGAAAACCCTTTCCCACTCTACTTTATGTATCAATACCAGTACTTGTAAGATTACTTGTTGTAGAAACTCTCCAGCTTTTTATTTATAACTGACCAATTAACCTGCCTAACAACTTCACTGGAAGACGTTCCAGCTTTACCGTTCTCCAGTGACAAACCCTTCCCAACTCTACTTTATTTATCAATACCAGTAACTTGTAAGATTCCTTGTTTTTGTAAACTCATCAGCTTTTTATTAAACTGACCAATGACCTGCCATAACAAACGTCCACTGGAATACAGTTCCATAGCTTTCGTTCTCACAGTGAAAAACCTTTCCAACTCTACTTTATGATCAATACCAGTACTTGTAACCTTCCTTGTTTAAAAAACTCATCCAGCCCTTTTTTATTAAACTGACCACATAACCTGCCATAACACTCCACTAAACGGAAGACATTCCAAGCTTTAACCGTTCTCACAGTGACAACCCTTTCCCCACTCTACTTTATGATCACCCCAGTACCTGTAACATTCCTTGTTTGAAACCTCATCCGCTTTATATTAAACTTACCAATGACCTGCCGATAACAACGTCCACTGGAAGACATTGTTTTCCATAGCTTTACCGTTCTCACCGTGACAACCCTTTCCTAACCTACTTTATGTATCACCCCAGTAACTTTGTAACCTTCCTTGTTTGAGAAACTCATCCAAGCTTTAAGATTAAACTGACCAATGACCTGCCATAACAACGTCCACTGAAGACAGTTCCATAGCTTTTACGTTCTCCCAGTGACAAAACCCTTTCCACTCCTACTTTATGTATCAATCCCAGTACTGTAAGATTCCTTGTTTGTAGAAACTCATCAGCTTTTTTAAACTGACCACTGAACCTGCCATAACAACTTCCCTGGAAGACAGTTCCCTAGCTTTCGTTCTCACAGTGACAACACCCTTTCCACTCTACCTTTAGTTCATTCCCAGTACCTTGTAACATTCCTTGTTTGCCATAAACTCATCCATCTTTTTATTAAACTGACGCATGACCTGCCTAACAAACGTCCACTGGAAGACAGTTTCCCATGCTTTACCGTTCTCACATGAACAACCCTTTTCAACTCTACTTTATGTATCAATATCCATAACTTGTTACATTCATTGTTTGTCGAACTCTCCAGCTTTTTATTAAACTGACCAATGAACCTGCCATAACAACGTCCACTGGAAGCATTTCCATAGCTTTACCGTTCTCACAGTGACAAACCCTTTTCCAACTCTACTTTATGGTATCAATCCAGTAACTGTAACATTCCTTGTTTTTAGAAACTCATCCCTTTTATTAAACGACCATGACCTGCCATAACAACGTCCACTGGAAGACATTTCATAGGCTTTACCGTTTAACAGTGACAAACCTTCCCAACTCTACTTTATGTATCATATCCCATAACTGAACATTCCTTTTTTTGTAGAAACTCATCCAGCTTTTTATTAAACTAACCCCATGAACCTGCCATAACGTCCAACTGGAAGACAGTCCATAGCCTTCACTGTTCTCAACAGTAACAAACCCTTTCCCACCGCTACTTTATGTATCACTCCAGTAACTTGTAACATTCCGTGTTTTGGCGAAAACTCATCCAGCTTTTATTAAACTGACCATGAAACCTCCATAACAACGTCCACTGGAACAGTTCCCTAGCTTACCTTCTCACAGTGAACAAACACCTTTCCCCCAACTCTACTGATGTCTCACAATACCAGTACCTTGTAACATTCCTTGTTTGTAGAAACTCATCGCTTTTTATTAAACTGATCCATGAACCGGCCATAACAACGTCCACTGGAAGACATTTTTCCTAGCTTTACCGTTCTCACAGTGACAAACCCTTTCCCAGCTCTACTTATGTATAATACCAGTAACTTGTAACATTCCTTGTTTGTAGAAACTCATCCGCTTTTTATTAAAGCTGCCCACATGAACCTTCCATAACAACGTCCCTGAAAACAGTTCCCATAGCTTTTACCGGTAACTCTCCCACAAAGACAAAAGTGACAAACCCTTTCCCAACTCTACTTTATGTATCAATACCAGATAACTTGTAACATTCCTTGTTTGTATGTATGGGCTTTTCCTGACCGACCTGTAGTCGCCACTACAGTCGGGTACGTGTATGCGGTTCCCACAGCATGTGTGCCGACAGATTCCAATGTGATCTGTCGGTACACATGCTGTACAAATTGCATGTGTATGGCCACCTTTAGGCAGGAAATGTAGGTATTGCTGTTCTCTGGTAATAGCCAATAACATAATAGAGCAGTATACATAGGAACATAAATACACATAAATAGTTATAAATGTAGCCCATGAGCAGTTTGGAATTTTGTAAAAATCCCCTGACATTAAATGCTACACATCAGAAGCAGAAGCAAAGATATAATAATATATTAATATGATAAAATATTATCATGAGCCGCAGAAACAACTTAATTTAAAGTCCGTTTAACCCTATAGGGGATATGGTGCGAAGGGTGTGGATCCAAAAAGCCTCTTTTCTAAAGAGGTCTGCAATGAAGGAGGAGCCACAGGACAGAATTGACTGAAAGTTTCCGAGGCAGGAAGTGCAGGAACCTGTGATGTCGGCTTACCATATCACACACAAAAATGTAAAATATCTTCAAAACTATTCAAATCACAATGGAAATAATGCAAAAATTCTCAGGGGAGCATTTCCTATCAATTTACCTAATTACTTGGACCACATTTTTTTGGACCCGTTCCCCTTTAACACTGAACATGCCTGCTACTGTTTTCAGACAGAGTCCTTTCTTGTTGTTTGGATTGTTTGATTTAAGGTTTTAGGCACTTTGTATCATATATTGTATTTTATGACCTGTATATGTGAATATTGTGGTTTTTATTTTTGTAATTTAATTTTGTTGTGGTTGTTAAAAAAGCCAGTAATCTTTTAGGCTACCTTCACAGTAGCCCTAACATAACAAGTGGAACATCCCACTTGCCATGTAGTTGCCAGTTCATATCGTTTCAAATGGTGCTAATTTTGTCCCCAACCATCAGATGTTAGCTTTCAAATGTTAAATAAGATCTGATTGGTTGGGGTAAAATTCATCACCATTTTTAAATGATAAGAACTTTTATTGACTCTCCCTGTATATTTTGTTATAATCAAACATCAACCAGTTCCTTATCTTCACTATAACATGCCATGCCTCTTATGGTTGGAACAATTGCAAAACCTAGTATATACTCCAGCTTATTTTGGAGCTTTTTGAGCTGATTCCCATTTTAATTTTTCTCAACTTTATCTTTAGGTTAAAGAGGAAATTCTCTCCTTTTATCTGCCCGGTCTTTACTTTTTCTATCATTTCTACCTCAAATTCTTTTCCACAAAGCTCTTTTTAATTACCTTACCCTGTAAATTATATTCCTCCTTCACTATAGCAGTTTCTCTTCATCCGTAGGATTGGTCCATTCTGGTCATTTTCTACCAATCCCTTTTGTTTCCACTTTTAACGTGGATATATGAATTGGAATCCACTTCCATGAAAACGTTTTAGTAGTGGAACTTCCTTCTGTGATGTTAATAAAATTTCAAGAATTCAATGACTCTTACTTATCTTACTTTAAACAGTCCCGAGAACTTCAATTCATTCAAATGGCCAATGAGTCCAGCACACCCCTCCCGCCCACCAGAAGCATTACCAGCCCCATATATCTGCTTTGCGCCACAGTGTGGGCAAGTCGTCCACATTACTTGGACAAGTGTCCACCAAACTGTCAAGGGCGGTACCACCACCTATTAGTGATACCCCAGTCCTCAAACCCGCCCCTGTCTCAGTCTCAGACAGCCCTGTGCAGCCCCCAGAGCCTATGCTTTGTGCAGGTGATACATGCCATAGGTGTTGCAGCTTTCTGTGCCTCAGCGATAGAAGCCACCTAGGGTTAAGTTGCTGGCAGCAACTGCAGGGGTCAGGCTAGGAGTCACTACCCATACCACCTCCTCAATGAGGCACTTTATTGATGACCATGCCACCAACTCCTTTCGCCCTTAGCTTGGGCTAAGTCACACATTTTCCTGCCTGGCACACATACTCAACCTGGTTGTCCATTGGTTCCTGACCAAGTAAACTAATCTGCAGGAGGTACGATGCTGGCTAGGAGGGTTCCCAGTCACTTCAGGGGATCATACACGCCACAGACTGTCTGGGGCCGAGTTCTAACGCAAAATAATCTGCGCGCAGAACCTCCTGATTTGGGACCTCCCACCCGCTAAGTCGGCACTGCTAAGTCACCTCTGTTCTGCTTTTCCAGGTCCTGGCAGGCTACAGCCCATGATGTTTGGGATGAGTAGGTCTCCCTCCCCCTATGTCTGAGATGAGGAGGAGCAGAACTGGAGGTGGCCTGTGCTGCTACTTCAGGCTGTTCGTTCAGTCACTGTTGCCGGAGGCAACAACCTCATTCCACCAGGTCACCAACTACATTGGATCCAGGGCCCGTGAGTCACTACACTGGACTACGGGGTGGTGAGTGTTGACATCAGACCTCAGTTGGCCAATATTCCATTGAGTCCTTTTATGCCCAGGTCCAGTTCCTTTCGGAGACGACCTTCAGCAGAGTCGTCAGGGTTGTTGTTTCTAGAGGATGACCCTCTCTCCACTGAGAATGTGGACTGCCCGACATTTTCAAGATGAGCTGCGTGGATCGCATCTTACTACAGCACACCTATTGCTATGCCCGTGACTAAAGGCCTCCTGCCCCTGGCCCACCCACCCCCCCGGTTTTAACTAGTTTCGGGTTTTTCCGAACTCGGGACTTATTTTCAATAATATTGAACACTATGTATTGTCCAATTCTTGATGGGTAACCTTGAATGTTACCTTCGATTCTGTTTCCCTCAATGTAGCCTGGGATTTCGGTGCCCATCGAATGTATTGTTCGGTAACCCTCGCATGTAGCGTCGATTTTGTTAGCCCTCGAATGTAACTGTCGATTTGGTACTCTCCAATGTATTGTTCGCTTTCGGCTACCTTGAATGTGTGTTGAATTTCGGTAACCCCAACTCTAGCGCGTTTCGGTAACCCATGAATGTATTGTTTTCGCTTTTGGTAACCTGACTGTATCATTCTTAACCCTCGAATGAACAGTGGTCAATTTCAGTAACCCAAGAAATGTATTGTTCTGTACCCACGAATTGCCTTACCCTTGAATGGACGTATGGGAATCCAACAATTGCCTGAGCGTAGGGAGGGAAAACGGGTTTAAACGCGTTTTAGTGATATATAACTGTTCCCAAGACCTTTCCCAGGTGCCACAGCCAATTATGTAAGTTACCGGTGGTTATTGATTGTACTTTTATTTCCTCCTTGACTCACAGGAAGTTCGTCCATCTCTAATTATAATTGAGTTCATTAATTTCATGAGGTCCGGAACCAGAATACATAACGAAACTCGATCTGATCATTAGTTCTGCTTAACCCATTCTCTTCCTTCTGCAGTGGGTGATGTTAGCCCCATTCAAGTCTAACATTTGCATGGTTTTGCAGCACCGGAGCTGAGGTCAGTTAGGGGAATTTCATACGACTGCAAGTTTGGGGAAACATTAACAGTTGTAGTTTTCATTACATGTAAATCGTCTGACTTTGTATTCATTTGTATTTTCCAATCTACTGTTATGAAAAAGTCTAGTTTCTGTCTATGAACAGAGATCCCCCAACCCAAAATAAAATCAAACTCTTCCATGTTCCCCATCCCCAGGACAGAACAACCTCCATGCTGATGCTAATATTAATGATGATGGTTTGGAAGTTGCTGGTGTTCGATCTGCTTGTGCCAGTGCAGCATTATTGGAGAAATTAAGAGAGCGTCATAGAGAGAGATGGAGGCACATTAACCAATTGGAGGCTACATAGGAGCGCATACTGTGTACAGTTCTGGAATACCAAAAGAAACTAGTCTGTGTTAAAGGGACAACAGCAAAACATTCAAATGATGGTCCCCCCCCTCTTCTTCTGCCTCCCTGCTCCGTATCTTTATCTCAAGGAGGCTGTCTGTGCACTATAATGTTTAAAGGTCACTAAACTCTAAATATGGTGGCTAGGTCCCCATTGCGATATCCAGTGTAAAATATAGTAAGCAGCTGACAGCCCACAGCACCTGGTTTACCCTGGCGCGCTCACTGCACATTCAATAGATTAGTACCAGCAATAGCAAAGAGTTTAGAATTTGTTTTTCTGCAAATAAAGACATTTCATTATATATAATAAATTAGCTTGTGATTTAATAAAAACCAGAACAAACTTCACTACGTACAGAGAATCATACAAAGAATCGCCTATGTGTATAAAAATAATCAGAGGACGGTCATTTTGGCACAGCATTGGATATATACCCGTTACTATCTATTCCACCAATACCAACTAGTCCCAAGCTTTAGTCGCATAGTTATTATTCAGCAGCAATTCTTCCACTGGATGTCACACCCTCGCAAATACGCAAAACACCTCCATTAGTGCCACACCGGATCACATAATCACTTTCATTGCAGAATCTGTGATGCCAAGGGAAAATAAAAAGGCAGCAAAGTAATTCTAGGAACATAGTTTATGAAAACAACCAGCCATTACTATATTTGTCCTTTTTACCAGACATGCCCTTTAACTAATTAGGGCTCGTGCACACTAGCTCCGATATTTACTAGACATGCCCTTTACTATTAGGGGTTTCATAGCACCTAGCCCGATATTCTACTATCACATGTCCCTTTAACTATTAGGGTTCTGCACACTAGCTCCGATATTACGAGACATGCCCTTTAACTATTAGGGCCTCGTGCACACTAGCTCCGATATTTACTAGACATGCCCGTTAACTATTAGGTTCGTGGCACACTAGCTCCGATGTTACTAGACATGCCCTTTTAACTATTAGGTGCTCGTGCGGGACAGCTGGGGCTCCGTATATTTACTAGCCATGCCCTTTAACTATTAGGGCTCGTTCACCCAGCTCCTGATATTTACTAGACATGCCCTTAAACTAATTAAGGGCTCGTGCACACTAGCTCCGATATTTACTAGACATCCCTTAACTATTCGGGCCGTTCACACTAGCTTCCGATATTTCACGAGACATGCCCTTTAACTATTAGGCTCGGGCACCTACCCGATACTTACTAACATGCCCTTTAACTATTAGGGCCTCGTTCACACAGCTCCGATTTTCTAGACATGCCCTTTACTATTAGGGCTCGTGGCACACTTCCCCCCCCGCTCCGATATTTACTACCTGCCCTTTAACTATTAGGGCTCGTGACACACTAGTCCGATATTTACGAGACATGCCCTTTAACTATTAGGGCCTCGTTCACACTAGCTACGTATTTACTAGACTGCCCTTTAACTATTGGGCTCGTGCCCAAGCTCCGATATTTACTAGACATTCCTTTAACTATTAGGGCTCGTTCACCTACTCCGATATTTTACTAGACATGCCCTTTACTATTAAGGGCTCTTGCACACTATCTCCGATAGTTACTAGACTGCCCTTTAACTATTAGGGCTCGTTCACACAGCTCCGAATTTTACCTAACATGCCCTTTAACTATTAGGCTCGTGGCCACCTCGCTCGATTGTACTACACATGCCCTTTAACGATATGGCTCTTCACACTATCTCCGATATTTACTAACATGCCCTTTACTTTAGGGCTCCGTGCACACTACTCCGATATTTACTAGACTGCCCTTTAACTATTAGGGCTCGTGCACACACTCCGAATTTACTAGACATGCCCCTTTAACTATTAGGGCTCGTGCACACTCGCTCCGATATTTTACTACACATGCCCTTAACAATTAGGGCTCCGTCACACTAGCTCCGCTATTTACTAACATGCCCTTTACTTATTATGGCTTGTGCACCCTATGCTCCTATATTTACTAGACATGCCCTTTAACTATTAGGCTCGTGCACACTAGCTCCGATATTTACAGACTGCCCTTTAACTATTAGGGGCCGTTCACACTACTCCGATATTTACTAGACATTCCTCTTTTAACTTAGGGCTCGTTCACACTAGCTCCGATATTTACTAGACATGCCCTTTAACTATGTAGAGCTTCGTTCACACTAGCTTCCGAGTAGTTACTAGACAATGCCCTTTACTATTAGGGCTCGTTCACACTAGCTCCGATATTTACTAGACATGCCCTTTAACTATTAGGGCTCGTTTCACACTAGCTCAGATCTTTACTAAGACTGCCCTTTAACGATTAGAGCTCGGTCACACATCTCCGATATTTACTAGACATGCCCTTTTAACATTATGGCTCGGCACACTAGCTTCCGATATTTACTAGACATCCCTTAACTATTAGGGCCATTCACACTAGCTCCTATATTACTATACCTGCCCTTTAACTATTAGGACTCCGTTCACACGAGCTCCGATATTTGCTAGACATGCCCTTTCACTATTCGGTCGTGCACACTAACTCCGATATTTATTAGACATGCCCTTTAACGATTATAGCTCGTTCACACTAGCTCCGATTTTACTAGACTGCCCTTTAAACTATCAGGCTCGTTTCACACTAGCTCCGATATTTGCTAGACCTGCCCTTTACTATTAACGGCTCGTGCACACTACTTCGATATTTGTACTAGACATGCCCTTTAACTATCAGGGCTCGTTCACACTAGCTCCGATATTTGCTAGACTGCCCTTTACTATTACGGCTCGTTCACCCTAGCTCCTATATTTGGATGCTTCTTGCAAGGACCATGTTTTAAAAACCAAGGGCCACGTAGAATTCATATTACGTTCCCTCTTGTGTTCCCTTATGTCTGTTTGCACTGCATGCTGCATTTCTGTCCGTTTTTTGCATTTGTTATCTATATAAATATATAGCAAACACTTGTGAGGGGAGAAACGGACACGAATGCATGCAAAAAATGACAGAAACGCATGTTGTGCTTTTGTGTCGTTTTTTTTCAATTTCCATGTGAACGAACCCTTATTGTCTGCTGTTTCCTGCTGCCAAAAAAGAGGAAACCCCGCTCAGCGTTAGCGACAGTGTATAAAAAAAACCTTCTAAGCAGGATGTTACAAACTGGGGGGGGGGGGGGGGGGGGGGGGTTTTTTTTTTTAAATTGCCTCACACTGGGGTTATTTGGTTTTGAAACTCACCATATAAATCCTGCTTGCAGAGAGAGAATGCGAACTTTTGTATCCTGTAGGGAACCATTAAATTAAAAACGACACCTTGCTGTTGTGTATTTCTTTTAAGGACAGTTTTGTGGGGCCACGTAATGTGCATCCTAGGGCGTACTGTCAGGGCCTGGGCCCCCCCGCGCGCTGGAGGCCTGCCCTGACCCCCTCTTCCCAACAAGCCTGCCAAAGACTCCTAAGCCGCGACCAGCCGTTTAGCCATTTTTAAACAGCTGGTCATGCATATGCAGGAAACATGTGGATCATCTGTTAAAAGACCAGACCCAAAATTTAGGTTCAGTTCTTGACTCCCGGTCGGTCCTTTTAAACAGCTGATCGTGATATATTTCCCTGCGGCTAAATGGCTGGTCGCTGGCTTGGAGATCTTGGTAGGCTTGTGCAGATCCTGCGTGGGGGTGGCGGGGCTAGTTACACCACTGTCCTACTGGCATATATGGGAGCAGATGTTCCAAGGGAGCTTGTTTGGTCATAGTGAGTGGTTGCCCATTTGACACAGAAACCAGAAATCCACAGAACTGCGAGTTCGTGCCGATAGAGGTTCTGCGGAACCAATTGAAGTTCAGAAATCCGATTGAATCTATTTTTTAATTTCAATAGAACTTTTAAATTTTTTTATAGAAACTTTTCATTGTCGAATAGAATTGTTGACGTTTCAAATGGACATTGTGATTAATGTCCAAGTTCAAATATTTTAAAAATCAGTTGGACTGTGGATTTTCATACTGTATTTCATATCAAACCAGATTAATTTCGAAACCGGAATTCCCAACTACCCGTTTGATCTGAGGTCAGAATCAAAGGGGACTTACAGCCCCTGCAGGGCTGGATTGAGGTCGGCAGGGGCAAGTAAACTGAGGGTGGACTTGGACGATAGGGTGTTAAGGAAGGTAGTTATTGTCACAGGGGAAGTGGGGGTCGGCAGAGTCGGAATCGTTCTCCCAGCTAGTCCTCCCAACAGATTTGCCATTTTACACCCAGGGTGACCAGTTGTCTCTAATACAAGGAAGGAGAACCCTAGGGCAAGTGACAGCGAAGCAGGTGGTAGTGGACTCATTATTAGAAGTAATCAGGGATACCTGCTTGCCCAGACCCTACATGCCAACAGTGTGTTGCTGAACCTGTAACCAGCGGTCTTGTTTACTTTTGGTGCCATGAACAAAGTCATAGGAAGAGATTCCTTAGAAAATGACTTTGACGAGCCACGTAAAAAGTACGGACCCTCATCAGTAGTATACCATGAAATACTCTCCCACAGCCAAGTGCTACATTGCGGAGACATGGAGATGTCAATCTGGGTGAGAAGCCTCTGTGTGAAGTGACACACTTGCTTCTCTGCGTCTGTGAACACACATGATGTATGGTAAGGATGTGGCCCATGACCAAGTGTAGCCAAGAGTTGCCAAGAACCAGACATGACATTTGGTGAAATGAGGTATGAAATGTGCAACTAGTTAATAACGTTTAATACTCCATTAACAACTGGAGAAAGATATGAGATAATGGTTACCCGTAGACCACACAGTGGGTGTGATCGTGAGTCAGCACGAATCTAGAAAAGCCATGCAGAAACACAGCTGAAGTGATTGGTAACAGAACCATTGGCAGTGAAGGGGGAATTTGTGACAACAGGAGTCCAGAACGTCCAAGAGCACAACAGTGTTGAAGTATGGCAACATGAGGTCCCAAGACGGTGCCACTAATTACCTAAGGGGATTGGGGGACTTGAATTGAGAGAGACTGGAAAGTTACAAACTGAGTCGCTGTAGATAAACGGCGCTGCGTGGGGATAGATTACTGTGTATAAATACATTACACGGAGCATACAATCAACTATCTGTGGCATTGTTTCACACATAGAACATGTCAGAGGAACCGGTGGACTACACTTAGACTTGAAGAAAAAAGCTTTAGGCTTCAAGTTGGAAAAGGGTTTGCATGTTGAGAACGGTAAGCTATGGAACTGTCTTCCAGTGGACGTGTAATGGCAGGTTCATTGGTCAGTTTAATAAAAAGCTGGTGCGTTTTAACAAACAGGAATGTTACAAGTTACTGGTATTGATACATAAAGTAGAGTTGGGAAAGGGTTTGTCACTGTGAGAACGGTAAAGCTATGGAACTGTCTTCCATGGACGTTTTTATGGCAGGTTCATTGGTCAGTTTTAATAAAAAGCTGATGAAGTTTCTCAAACAAGAATGTTACAATGTTCTGTATGATACATAAAGTATAGTTGGGAAGGGTTTGTCACTGTGAGAACTTTAAAGCTATGGAACTGTCTTCCAGTGGACGTTTTATGGCAGGTTCATTGGTCAGTTTAATAAAAAGCTGGATGGTTTCTACAAACAAGAATGTTACAAGTTACTGGTATGATCCATAAAGTAGAGTTGGGAAAGGGTTGGTCACTGTGGAACGGTAAACTTGGAACTGTCTTCCAGTGGACTGTTGTTATGGCAGTTTTATTGTCAGTTTTAATAAAAAGCTGGATGAGTTTCTACAAACAAGGCAATGTTACAAGTTACTGGATTGATACATAAAGTAGAGTTGGGAAAGGGTTTGTCACTGTGAGAACGGTAAAGATATGGAACTGTCTTCCATTGGACGTTGTTATGGCAGGTTCATTGTTCAGTTTAATAAAGCTGGGATGAGTTTCTACAAACAAGGATTTTACAAGTGACTGGTATTGATCATAAAGTAGAGTTGGGAAAGGGTTGTCACTGTGAGAACGGTAAAGCTATGAGAACTGTCTGCCAGTGGACGTTGTTATGGCAGGTTCATTGGTCAGTTTAATATAAAGCTGGATGAGTTTCTCCAACAATGGAATGTTCAAGTTACTGGTATTGATACATAGTAGAGTTGGGAAAGGGTTTGTCACTGTGAGAACGGTAACAGCTATGACTGTCTTCCAGTGGGAGTTGTTATGGCAGTTTTATTGTCAGTTTTAATAAAAGCTGGATGAGTTTCTACAAACAAGGAATTACAAGTTACTGGTATGATACATAAAGTGAGTTGGAAAGGGTTGTTCACTGTGAGAACGGTAAAGCTATGGAACTGTCTTCCAGTGGACGTGTTTGGCAGGTTTCATTGGTCAGTTTAATAAAAAGCTGGATGAGTTTCTCCAACACGGAAGGTTTACAAGTTACTGGTATTGATACATAAATGAGTTGGGAAAGGGTTTGTCACTGTGAGAACCGGTAAAGCTATGGAACTGTTTTCAGTGGACGTTGTTCTGGCAGGTTTCATTGTGGTCAGTTTAATAAAAAGCTGGATGAGTTTCTACAACAAGGAATGTTACAAGTTACTGGTATTGATACATAAAGTAGAGTGGAAAGGGTGTGGTCACTGTGAGAACGGTACAGCTTATGGAACTGTCTCCAGTGGACGTTGTTTATGGCCGTTTCATTGGTCAGTTTAATAAAAAGCTGGATGAGTTTCTACAAACAAGGAATGTTTACAAGTTACTTGGTATTGATAACTAAGTAGAGTTGGGAAAGGGTTTGTCACTGTGAGAACGGAAAAGCTTGGAACTGCTTCCAGTGGAACGTTGTTTGGCAGGTTCATTGGTCAGTTTAATAAAAGCTGGATGAGTTTTCTCAACACAAGGAATGTTACAGTTCTGGTATGATGACATAAAGTAGAGTGGAAAGGGTTTTGTTACTGTGAGAACGTAAAGCTATGGAACTGTCTTCCAGTTGACGTTTGGCAGGTTCTTGGTCGTTTAATAAAAAGCTGGATGAGTTTCTACAAACAGGAATGTTACAGTTACTGGGATTGATACATAAAGTAGAGTTGGAAAGGGTTGTCACTGTGAAACGGTAAAGCTATGGAACTGTCTTCCGTGGACGTTGTTATGGCAGGTTCATTGGTCAGTTTAATAAAAGTGGTGAGTTTCTACAACAAGGAATGTTACAGTTACTGGGATTGATACATAAAGTAGAGTTGGAAAGGGGTTGTCACTGTGAGAACGGTAAAGCTATGGAACTGTCTTCCAGTGGACGTTGTTATGGCAGGTTCTTGGTCAGTTTAATAAAAAGCTGGATGAGTTTTCTACAAACAGAATGTAACAGTTATGTGGATTGAATACATAAAGTAGAGTTGGAAAAGGGTTTGGTCACGGTGAGAACGGGTAAAGCTATGGAACTGTCTTCCAGTGGACGTTGTTATGCAGGTTCATTGTCAGTTTAATAAAAGCTGGATGAGTTTCTGCAAACAAGAACATGTTACAAGGTTTACTGGGATTGATACATAAAGTAGAGTTGGAAAGGTTTGTCACCTGTGAGAACGGTAAAGCTATGGAACTGTCTTCCGTGGACGTTGTTATGGCAGGTTCATTGGTCAGTTTAATAAAAGCTGGATGAGTTTCTACAACAAGGAATCTTACAAGTTACTGGGATTGAACATAAAGTAGAGTGGGAAAGTTTGTCACGGTGAGAACGTAAAGCTATGGAACTTTCTCCAGTGGACGTTGTTTATGGCAGGTTCATTGGTCAGTTAATTAAAGCGGATGAGTTTCTACAAACAGGAATGTTACAAAGTTACTGGGATTGATACATAAAGTAGAGTTAGGGAAAGGGTTTGTCACTGTGAGAACGGTAAAGCTATGGAACTGTCTTCCAGTGGACGTTGTTATGGCAGGTTCATTGGTCAGTTTATATAAAGCTGGATGAGTTTCTACAAACAAGGAATGTTACAAGTACTGGTTGATCATAAAGTAGAGGGTGGAAAGGGTTTGTCACTGTGAGAACGGTAAAGCTATGGAACTGTCTTCCAGTGGACGTTGTTATGGCAGGTGCATGGTCAGTTTAATAAAAAAGCTGGATGAGTTTCTGTAAACAAGGAATGTTACAAGTTACTGGTATTGATACATAAGTAGAGTTGGGAAAGGTTTTTCACTGTGAGAACCGTAAAGCTATGGAACTGTCTTCCAGTGGACGTTGTTTGCAGGTTCATTGGTCAGTTTAAAAAAAGCTGGATGAGTTTCTACAAACAGGAAGTTACAAGTTTCTGGTATTGATACATAAAGTAGAGTTGGGAAGGGTTTGTCACTGTGAGAACGGTAAAGCTAGGAACTGTCTTCCAGTGGCGTTGTTATGGCAGGTTCATTGTCAGTTTAATAAAAGCTGGATGAGTTTCCTACAAACAAGGAATCTTACAAGTTACTGGTATTGATACATAAAGTAGAGTTGGGAAAGGGTTTTGTCCTGTGAGAACGGAAACACTATGGAACTGTTCCAGTGGACGTTGTTATGGCAGGTTCATTGGTCAGTTTAATAAAAAGCTGGATAAGTTTCTACAACAAGGAATGTTACAAGTACTGGTATTGATACATAAAGTAGAGTTGGGAAAGGGTTTGTCCACTGTGAGAACGTTAAAGCTATGGAACTTGTTCTTCCAGTGGACGTTGTTATGGCAGGTTCTTGGTCAGTTTAATAAAAAGCTGGATGAGTTTCTACAAACAAGGAATCTTACAAAGTTACTGGTATTGATACATAAAGTAGAGTTGGAAAAGGGTTTGTCACTGTGAGAACGTGTAAAGCTATGAACTGTCTTCCAGTGGACGTTGTATGGAAGGTTATGGGTCAGTTTAATAAAAAGCTGGATGAGTTTCTGCAAACAAGGAACATTACAAGTTAGGGTATTGATAATAAAGTAGATTTGGGAAGGCTTTGTCATGTGAGAACCGTAAAGCTATGGAACTGTCTTCCAGTGGACGTTGTTATGGCAGGTTCATTGGGCAGTTATAAAAAGCTGGATGAGTTTCTGCAAACAGGATGTTACAAGTTACTGGGATTGATACATAAAGTAGAGTTGGGAAAGGGTTTGTCACTGTGAGAACGGTAAGCTATGGAACTGTCTCCCAGTGGACGTTGTATGTGCAGGTTCATTGGTCAGTTTAAAAAAGCTGGATGAGTTTTTCTACAAACAGGAATCTTACAAGTTACTGGGATTGATACATAAAGTAGAGTTGGGAAAGGGTTTGTCCACTGTGAGAACGGTAAAGCTATGGAACTGTCTTCCAGTGGACGTTGTTATGCAGGTTCATTGGTCAGTTTTAATAAAGCTGGATGAGTTTCTGCAAACAAGGAATGTTACAAGTTACGGGATTGACATAAGTAGAGTTGGAAAAGGGTTTTGTCACTGTGAGAACTGTAAGCTATGGAACTGTCTTCCAGTGGACGTTGTTATGGCAGGTTCATTGGTCAGTTTAATAAAAAGCTGAATGAGTTTCCACAAACAAGGAATGTTACAGTTACTGGTATTGATACATAGTAGAGTTGGGAAAGGGTTTTTTCACTGGAGAACGGTAAGCTATGGAACTGTCTTCCAGTGGACGTTGTTATGGCAGGTTCATTGGTCAGTTTAATAAAAAGCTGGATGAGTTTCCGCAAACAAGGATTCTTACCAGTTACTGGTATTGATACATAAAGTAGAGTTGGGAAGGGTTTGTCACTGTGAGAACGGTAAAGCTATGGAACTGTCTTCCAGTGGACCGTTGTTATGGCAGGTTCATTGGTCAGATTAATAAAAAGCTGGATGAGTTTTCTGCAAACAAGGAATGTTCAATTTACTGGTATTGATACATAAAGTAGATTGGAAAGGGTTTTTCACTGTGAGAACGTTAAAGCTATGGAACTGTCTTCCAGTGGACGTTGTTATGGCAGGTTCATTGGTCAGTTTAATAAAAAGCTGGATGAGTTTCTACAACAAGGAATGTTACAAGTTACTGGTATTGATACTAGTAAGTTGGGAAAGGGTTTGTCACTGTGAGAACGTAAAGCTATGGAACTGTCTTCCAGTGACGTTTTATGGCAGGTTAATGGTCAGTTAATAAAAGCTGGATGAGTTTCTACAAACAAGGAATGTTACAAGTTCTGGGGATTGATCATAAGTAGAGTTGATCAGGAAATGTTCACGTATATTTTTTTGCCTTTCTCTGGAGC
Source organism: Hymenochirus boettgeri (assembly GCA_019447015.1). Lineage (NCBI taxonomy): Eukaryota > Metazoa > Chordata > Amphibia > Anura > Pipidae > Hymenochirus > Hymenochirus boettgeri. Next base: position 364,818 of record JAACNH010000066.1, read on the forward strand.
AGATGTTAAGGTGGCCATACATACGAACGTATGGAATGACGGGATTACCGTTATTGTTCATATGTTATGGGCTTTTCCTGACCGACTGTAGTCGCCACTACAGTCGGGTACTGTATGCGGTTCCCACAGCATGTGTGCCGACAGATTCCAATGTGATCTGTCGGTACACATGCTGTAACAAATTTGCATGTGTATGGCCACCTTTAGGCAGGAATGTAGGTATTGCTGTTCTCTGTATAGCCAATAACAAATAGAGCAGTATCATAGGAACATAATACACATAAATAGTTATAATGTAGCCCATGAGCAGTTTGGAATTTTGTAAAAAAAATCCCCTGACATTAATGCTACACATCAGAAGCAGAAGCAAAGATATAATAATTATTAATATGATAAATATTATCATGAGCCGCAGAAACACTTAATTTACAGTCCGTTTAACTCATAGGGGATATGGTGCGAGGGTGGGATCCAAAAGCCTCTTTTCTAAAGAGGTCTTTTCTTGTCCTCCCTTTTTAACACTTTAATCGTCTATAATCTGAATATTAATGTCCATCTTGCTCCATGAGCAGATAAGCTTCTGGATTATACATATAACTCGAGTATAAACCGAGTTTTTCAGGCTGAAAAATCAGCCTGAAACTCGGACTCGGTTTATACTCGAGTCAGTAGCTTACCTGAGCATTCGGCAGCCGCACGATCTTTCTGTTACTGGCGCCGCCTTACTCACTGCCCGCGCCAAGCCCGGCGCCGGGCAGTGACTTCACCGGCGCGCCAGTACACAGAAAGATCGCGCGGCTGCCGGAATGCTCAGATACCGCACCGTACCTGCCAGGAAGCCCTTGGATGGAGGAGAGCCCACAGGGAGAAGAGACCACAGGGAGAAGAGACCACAGGGAGAAGAGACCACAGGTACAAACTGGGTGGGGGGTGAGGGGGCATTCAAGATGTTTGGGAACTACAACTCCCTGCATTTATTAGCTGGGAGTTGTAGTTTCCAAACATCTTGAATGCCAAGTGAGGGTGGCATTCAAGATGTTTGGAAACTACAACTCCCAGCTAAGAAAGCATGCTGGGAGTTGTAGTTTCCAAACATCTTGAATGCCACCGTCACTTGGCATTCAAGATGTTTGGAAACTACAACTCCCAGCTAATAAAGCGCTGGGAGTTGTAGTTCCCAAACATCTTGAGTGCCAAGTGAGGGTGGCATTCAAGATGTTTGGAAACTACAATTCCTAGCATGCTTTATAGCTGGGAGTTGTAGTTTCCAAACATCTTGAATGCCAAGTTTCTACCTCGTTTTACTGAGTCAACAACTTTTATTAGATTTTTAGCTGCAATTGGGTACCTCGGTTTTATAATACTCGGGTCGGTTTATACTCGAGTATATACGGTAATTACCATTTAGTGTTACATAAACATATTCTGCCATTCATTTGGAGGCTGGTCTAATGGTTTCCCAATATACCGCATGTGGCTATATAAATGATAAACGTTGACCTGCAATTGTAATATTTCTTCATAGTAAAACACTCCCTGTGCAGCTGCTCTTAAAGGGCATGTCCACTTCCAAAACTAAAATTTGCCCCAGTGCTGATCCCATTGTGTAGTTTAAAAAAATCCTTACCTTACACCTGATCTCATGGTTCTCCTGCAGTGTCTGTCCAAAATCCAGGAAACTGAAGAGTAGGAGCTGTCTGTGTGTCACATAGTCTCTGTTTCTTCCTTGTCCTCCCTGAAGACTGTGATATGCACAAGGGAGGCCTTTTCTCCCCTCCCAAACTAAAATTTAATCCACTACTGGCCTCATTGTAGAATCAAAAAAATACAAAGACACACATCCAGAATCCTTATGGTTCTCCGGCAGTGCATGTCCAAAGTCCAGGAAACTGAAGAGTAGGAGGTGTCTTCGTGTCCAAACAGTTTCTGCCTCTGATCTGTCCTATTAGTTGCTTCTGGCATATGCAGGGGAGCCCTTTACCCCCCCCTTCCTGACCCGGCTGCCTTTCATGTAGCGTTAAATCTTTTATATATATTGCAGGGCATCCTCTCCCATCCCCATCCGTTATATTGGAAGTTTAAAAATAGATCCTCGCTCCTGCTGCGTTCTCTATTGCTGGCAGCCACAGTAATAATTTTAGTTCGGGCAGGCAGAGAGCCAGATCAGAACATCGCTGGAGCGAGGGGCTGTAAGTAGAGTTTGGAATCTATTTTTACACATCTATCATATAGCGGTTAGGAGTGGGAGGGGATTCCCTGCAATATATCCAAAATGAATATTGAGAATGGAGATGCCCTTTAAGAGCCTGACCGGCATCCGCCTCTGTGATTGGCTGGGAGTCATTAATTAATTTACCAACTTCTTGCTTCCTTAAAAGCTCCACCCATGTTGTTTCTGACTATCTTGTTAACATAAATACATACTCCCCCTCCGTTCTTATGAACTATTTCATGTCTAAATAAGGAGCATCCTTTAATATTTACTGTCCAGTCATTCTGTACCCCTATTCTGTACCCCTATACTCTACCCCTGTTCTGTATTCCCTATTCTGTACCCCTATAGTCTACCCCTGTTCTGTATTCTCTATTCTGTACCCCTATTGTCTACTCCTGTTCTGTATTCCTATTCAGTACCCCTAGTCTACTCCTGTTCTGTATTCCCTATTCTGTACCCCTATTGTCTACTCCTGTTCTGTATTCCCTATTCAGTACCCCATTGTCTACTCCTGTTCTGTATTCCCTATTCTGTACCCCTATTGTCTATTCATGTTCTGTATTCCCTATTCTGTACCCCTATTGTCTACTCCTGTTCTGTATTCCCTATTCTGTACCCTTATTGTCTACTCCTGTTCTGTATTCCCTATTCTGTACCCCTATTGTCTACTCTGTTCTGTATTCCCTATTCTGTACCCCTAGTCTACTCCTGTTCTGATTCCCTATTCTGTACCCCTATAACTCACCCTGTTCTGTATTCCCTATTCTGTACCCCTATAGTCTACTCCTGTTCTGTATTCCCTATTCTGTACCCCAACTTCTACCCCTGTTCTGTATTCCCTATTGTACCCTATAGTCTACTCCTGTTCTGTATTCCCTATTCTGTACCCCTATAGTCTACTCCTGTTCTGTATTCCCTATTCTGTACCACTTGTCTACTCCTGTTCTGTATTCCCTATTTGTACCATATGTCTACCCTGTTCTGTATTCTATTCGTACCCCTATAGTCTACTCCTGTTCTGTATTCCTATTCTGTACCCTTATTGTTCACCCTGTTCTGTATTCCCTATTCTGTACCCCTATGTCTACCCTGTCTGTATTCCCTATTCTGTACCCCTATAGTCTACTCCTGTTCTGTATTCCCTATTCTGTACCCCTATAGTCTACTCCTGTTCTGTATCCTATTCTGTACCCTATTGTCTACTCCGTTTCTGTATTCCCTATTCTGTACCTATTGTCTTACCCTGTTCGTATTCCCTATTCTGTACCCCTATAGTTACTCCTGTTTGTATTCCCTATTCTGTACCCATTAGTCTACTCTGTTCTGATTCCCTATTCTGTACCCCTATTGTCTACTCCTGTTCTGTATTCCCTATTCTGTATACCCCTATTGTCTACTCCTGTTCTGTATTCCTATTCTGTACCCTATAGTCTACTCCTGTTCTGTATTCCTATTCTACCCTATAGTCTACTCCCGTTCTGTATCCCTATTCTGTACCCCTATTGTCTACTCCTGTTCTGTATTCCCTATTCTGTATACCCCATATTGTCTACTCCTGTTCTGTATTCCCTATTTGTACCCCTATTGTCTACTCCTGTTCTGTATTCCACCTATTCTGTACCCTATTGTCTACTCCTGTTCTGTATTCCCATTCTTGTACCCCTATTGTCTACTCTGTTCTGTATTCCCTATTCTGTACCCCTATTGTCTACTCCTGTTCTGTATTCCCTATTCTGTACCCCTATTGTCTACTCCTGTTCTGTATCCCTATTCTGTACCCCTATTGTCTAATCCTGTTCTGTATTCCCTATTCTGTATACCCATTGTCTACTCCTGTTCTGTATTCCCTATTCTGTACCCCTATTGTCTACTCTGTTCTGTATTCCCTATTCTGTACCCCTATTGTCTATCTGTTCTGTATCTCCTATTCTGTATCCCTATAGTCTACCCTGTTCTGTTTTCCCTATTCTGTACCCCTATTGTCTACTCTGTTTTGTATTCCCTATTCTGTATCCCTATAGTCTACCCTGTTCTGTTTTCCCTATTCGTACCCCTATTGTCTACTCCTGTTTTGTATTCCCTATTCTGTATCCCTATTGTCTACCCTGTTCTGTTTTCCCTATTCGTGACCCCTATTGTCTACTCCTGTTTTGTTCCCATTCTGTATCCCTATAGTCACCTGTTCTGTTTCCCTATTCTGTACCCCTATTGTCTAATCCTGTTTGTATTCCTCTCTGTATCCCTATAGTCTACCCCTGTTTGTTTTCCCTATTCTGTACCCCTATTGTCTACTCCTGTTTTGTATTCCCTATTCTGTATCCCTATACTCTACCCGTTCTGTATCCCTATTCTGTACCCCTATTGTCTACTCCTGTTTTGTATTCCCATTCTTGTATCCTATAGTCTACCCCTTTTTGTATTCCCTATTCTGTACCCCTATTGTCTACTCCGTTTTGTATTCCCTATTCTGTATCCCTATTGTCTACCCCTGTTCTGTTTTCCCTATTCTGTACCCCTATTGTCTACTCTGTTTTGTATTCCCTATTCTGTATCCCTATAGTCTACCCCTGTTCTGTTTTTCCTATTCTGTACCCTATGTCTATCCTGTTGTATTCCCTATTCTGTATCCCTATAGTCTACCCCTGTTCTGTATTCCCTATTCTGTACCCCTATTGTCTACTCCTGTTCTGTATTCTCTATTCTGTACCCCTATTGTCTACACCTGTTCTGTATTCTCTATTCTGTACCCCTATTGTCTACACCTGTTCTGTTTTTTTACCCCCTATGTTACTCTGTTCTGAATTCTCTATTCTGTACCCCTATTGTCTATTCCTGTTCTGTATTCTCTATTCCGTACCCCTATTGTCTACCCCTGTTCTGTATTCTCTATTCTGTACCCCTATTGTCTACACCTGTTCTGTATTCTCTATTCTGTACCCCTATTGTCTACTCCTGTTCTGTATTCCCATTCTGTACCCCTATTGTCTACTCCTGTTCTGTATTCCCTATTCTGTACCCCTATTGTCTCCTCTGTCTGTACTATTCTGTACCCACTATGTCTACTCCTGTTCTGTATTCCCATTCTGTACCCCTATTGTCTAATCCTGTTAGTATTCCCATTTGTTACCCTATTGTCTACCCCTGTTTCGTATTCCCTATTTGTACCCCTATTGTCTACTCCTGTTCTGTATTCCCATTCTGTACCCCTATTGTCTACCTGTTCTGATTCCCTATTCTGTACCCCTATTGTCTACCCTGTTCTGTATTCCCTATTCTGTACCCCTATGTCTACTTCCTGTTCTGTATTCCTATTCTGTACCCTATTGTTACTCCTGTTCTGTATTCCTACTGTACCCCTATGTCTACTCCTGTTCTGTATTCCCTATTCTGTACCCCTATTGTCTACTCCTGTTCTGTATTCCCTATTCTGTACCCCTATTGTCTACTCCTGTTCTGTATCCCTATTTACCCCTAGTGCTACCCTGTTCTGTATTCCCTATTGTACCCTATTGTCTTCTGTTCTGTATTCCTATTCTGTACCCCTATTGTCTACTCCTGTTCTGTATTCCCTATTCTGTACCCCTATTGTCTACCCTCTGTTCTGTATTCCCTATTTCTGTACCCTATTGTCTACTTCCTGTTTGGATTTCCCTATTCTGTACCCCTATTGTCTACCCTGTTCTGTATTCCCTATTCTGTACCCTATTGTCTACCCCTGTTTGTCCCCTATTTGTGACCCCTATTGTCTACTCTGTTTCTGTATTCCCTATTCTGTACCCCTATTGTCTACTCCTGTTCTGTATTCCCTATTCTGTACCATTCTACTCTGTTCGTATCCCCATCTGTACCCCTATTGTCTACTCCTGTTCTGTATTCCCTATTTGTACCCTATTGTCTACTCTGTTCTGTATTCCCTATTCTGTACCCTATTGTCTACTCCTGTTCTGTATTCCCTATTCTGTACCTATAGTCTACCCCTGTTCTGTTTTCCCTATTCTGTACCCCTATTGTCTACTCGCTGGTATTCCCTATTCTGTATCCTATAGTTACCCCTGTCTGTTTTCCCTATTCTGTACCCCTATTGTCTACTCCTGTTTTGTATTCCCTATCTGATCCCTATTGTCTACCCCGTTCTGTTTTCCCTTCTGTACCCCTATTGTCTACTCCTGTTTTGTATTCCCTATTCTGTATCCCTATAGTCTACCCCTGTTCTGTATTCCCTATTCTGTACCCCTATTGTCTACTCCTGTTTTGTATTCCCTATTCTGTATCCCTATAGTCTACCCCTGTTCTGGTATTCCCTATTCTGTAACCCTATTGTCTACTCCTGTTCTGTATTCCCTATTCTGTACCCCTATTGTCTACCCCTGTTCTGTATTCCCTATTCTGTACCCCTATTGTCTATTCATGTTCTGTATTCCTATTCTGTACCCCTATTGTTACTCCGTTCTGTATTCCCTATTCTGACCCCTATTGTCTACTCCTGTTCTGTATCCCTATTCTGTACCCCTATGTCTACCCTGTTTCTGTATTCCCTATTCTGTACCCCTATTGTCTACTCCTGTTCTGTATTCCCTATTCTGTACCCCTATTGTCTACCCCTGTTCTGTATTCCCTATTCTGTACCCCTATTGTCTACTCCTGTTCTGTATTCCCTATCTTGTACCTATTGTCTACTCTGTTCTGTTATTCCTATTCTGGACCCCTATTGTCTATCCTGTTCTGTATTCCCCATTCTGTAACCCTATTGTCTACTCCTGTTTCTGTATTCCCTATTCTGTACCCCAGTCTACTCTCTGTTCTGTATTCCCTATTCTGTACCCCTATTGTCTACTCCTGTTCTTATTCCCCATTCGTTACCCCTATTGCTACTCTCTGTTTCCATTCGTACCCCTTGTCTACTCCTGTTCTGTATTCCCCTATTCTGTACCCCTATTGTCTACTCCTGTTCTGTATTCCCTATTCTGTACCCCTATTGTCTACCCCTGTTCTGTATTCCCTATTCTGTACCCCTATTGTCTACTCCTGTTCTGTATTCCCTATTCTGTACCCCTATTGTCTACTCCTGTTCTGTATTCCTATCTGTAACCCTATGTCTACTCCGTTCTGTATTCCCTATTTCGTACCCATTGTCTACTCCTGTTCTGTATTCCTATTCTGTACCCCTATGTCTACTCCTCGTTCTGTATTCCCTATTCTGTAACCCTATTGTCTACTCTGTTCTGTATTCCCATTCTGTACCCTATGTCTACTCCTGTTTGTATTCCTATCTGTACCCATTGTCTACTCCGTTCTGTATTCCCATTCTGTACCCTATAGTCTACTCTGTTCTGTATTCCCTATCTGTACCCCTATTGTCTACTCCTGTTTCTGTATTCCCTATTCTGTACCCTATTGTCTACTCCTGTTCTGTATTCCCTATTCTGTACCCCTATTGTCACTCCTGTTCTGTATTCCCTATTCTGTACCCATTGTCTACTCCTGTCTGTATTCACTATTCTGTACCCCTATAGTCTTACTCCTGTTTGTATCCCTATTCTGTACACCTATTGTCTACTCCGTTCTGTATTCCCTATTCTGTCCCTATTGTCTACCCTGTTCTGTATTCCCTATTCTGTACCCCTATTGTTACTCCTGTTCTGTATTCCCTATTCGTACCCCTATTGTCTACTCCTGTTCTGTATTCCCTATCTGTACCCCTATTGTCTAATCCTGTTCTGTATTCCCTATTCTGTACCCTATTGTCTACCCTGTTGTATCCTATTCTGTACCATTTACTCCTGTTCTGTATTCCCTATTCTGTACCCTATGTAATCCGTTCTGTATTCCCATTCTGTACCCCTATTGTTACTCCTGTTCTGTATTCCCATCTGTACCCCTATTGTCTACTCTGTTCGTTTTCTATTCTGTACCCCTATGTCTATCTGTTCTGTATTTCCATGTACCCTATTGTCTAGTGACCTCTATAGCTGTGACCTTTCCATTCTGTGGGATGGCTGCACAAGTCGCAGCTTTTTTTTACTATAGCAGCGATTTAAATCGTTTACTTCTTGCCCTTAAGAAAGATGGCAAAGCAACGCACTATAGGAACCCCCCCCCAAGCTAAATAAGAACTGGGTTGGCTGTCGGGATGAAGAGGAAGAGGTTCCCTTTGTACTGCGCTGTGAGTGGCTGGAAATGGCCGCGTGACTTCCAGGACAGGAAGAGGAAGTTATATGACTGTGCCCGGCTCTTTTTAGGGGAGTTAGGAGAGGAGGAACTTAATATTCTGTTACTTCTGCAGGAATAGGTAAAGATCTTGCAAATGTATTGTACTGGGGACTATATATGTGTGTGTGTAGGTATATGTGTGTATGTATATATCTACATGTGTATGTTTATATCTACATGTGTATGTTTATATCTACGTGTGTTTGTGTGTCTATGCATATGTATGTGTCTGTATATATCTACATGTGTATCCGTATGTATGTGTGTCTGTATATATCTACATGTGTATGTTTATATCTACATGTGTATGTGTGTATGTTTATATCTACGTGTTTGTGTGTCTATGCATATGTATGTGTTGTATAATCTACATGTGTATGTATGTATGTATGTGTGTCTGTATATATCTACACGTGTATCTGTATGTATGTGTCTGTATATATCTACATGTGTATCTGTATGTATATCTATATCTACATGTGTATCCGTATGTATGTGTGTCTGTATATATCTACATGTGTATCTGTATTGTCTGTATATATCTACATGTGTATCCGTATGTATGTGTCTGTATATACTTACATGTGTGATCGTATTTTGTGTGTCTGTATATATCTACATGTGTATCTGTATGTATGTCTATATCTACATGTGTATCCGTATATGTGTGTCTGTTATATCTACATGTGTATCTGTATTTTTGTGTGTCTGTATATATCTACATGTGTATCTGTATGTATGTCTATATCTACATGTGTATCCGTATTTATGTGTGTCTGTATATATCTACATGTGTATCTGTATGTATGTGTGTCTGTATCCGTATGTATGTGTGTCTGTATATTTCTTATGTAAGTATAGGAATGTCGGAGTGCTAACTGGTCCTGCCTATTGGTATTCTAGATCTTTGTTGTCCCATATAACTTTATCTGGATAGATATAAAAACACTTGTATTTAAATATAGGCAGTGTGCAGCTCTGTAAAAACCGTTCAGGCGGTTAGGTATGACAAAAACAAACATGAAAGGATGTATAGTTTCTCCACATGGTGTAGTGATCTAACAAGACAGACCACTAAAAAGTGTTGGGAGATTGTGATGCCTATAAACATTAATTGTTTGCCAAAATGATTATTTGAAAGTTATTTAGTATGTGTACTTTACCATAATTACTAGTGCAGAGCTCCACCTCCTTCTCTTTACCGCTTACACCCTTCTGAAACAGGACTGATGTGGTTGGATACAGAACAACTTGCAGATTTATTTTTACCTAATACTTTATTTTACAAAATTTACTAATGCATGGAAACTTGAAGTACATGTCATATATTATCTCTAAATAACATGAATTGGCTTTCCTTCTAGTTGTCAGAATGCTGTTTCTTTTTCTCCTCATTCCACTAAGTGCTGGACATGCTAGCTCAGGGGACAACGAGTGGGTGAATCTGCCGAGCAAGTGTGAAGGTATCAGTGCAACATGATTTATGTATAAAGGGCAAATTTGCTATCCGAACAAGTAAGGGTTGAAGGGTATCTATACTTCCAAAAATCACATTTTCAAAAATGATACGTTTTTCACTTGTATCAGTGTTTTTTGTCTGATTCTGTTTTCTTTCCATTGCTTCTTACAAATAATCTCCTTAATGGGAAACCAAACACTACGTAAGGAGAATGTGCTGTTAGTAACTATTGATTTGATTACAAAGGCATTTTCTCAGTGCATCTGAATGTGTCCTGGCACTCCACCTGTCCCACTTCTCGGCCTCTTTTTCAGTGTGTAAGTATGTGGCAGTTGAGCTGAAGTCTTCATTTGATGAGACCTCTCGCACCCATGAAGTCATTGATACTCGCTATGGTTTTTTAGAAGAGGACAAGAAGAAGAAGAAGATTAAATATACTAAATCGTAAGGATGTATAATTGCATATTAGATTTTGTTTGTGTACTATGGTTTGTATACACAGTGCTAGTAATCCAAAACGGAGTAAAAAAACCCTGATTTTTTTTGATGTTAGGAGCACTTGCTTAACATTAAACATTTAACGACAAAGCAGGACTAAAAAATGCCTTTACGGATTCATTAGCTAGAAGACAGCTCACTTCTATAGAGGAGATACATCCCAAAAAATAGGAAGAATTAAATAGCAGACGAATAGAAAGAACAGGTATTGGCTCATTCAAGCTAAATTAAAGATATAGATGTGTATAAATATAACATAGCTTTATTCAAACAAACAATGCAATTTGGTCAAATACAGGCTGTGGTCAGGATGTACAAACCTTCCTAAAACAGGATCTGATGCATCCAATCTGACAGGATTAATTTAGGAATGTAATCCAATTAAAACAGACTTGTATATGCTCTTGACTCAGCTGCTCCCTCTTGTGCAGTCAAGTTGCAGTGTGGATAACCCGTGTCCAGGTTTTCATCTTCCTCAGAAAAAAAAAAAAAAAAAATATACATATTTAAGTTAGCTTCCCATGTTGTTGGCAGCTGAAGAATTTCAGTGTGCGAGTGCTTGTCATAAGAAATGACTACTGTTTGACCATTATCTGCCTGGTCTTCTTTCCCACTTTATATATAGGTTTGTATTGTTGTATTTTGATACAGATATTACTTATAAAGTATTATTGCTTAGTGAGCGAGAGTGGATAGCCCTTATGATTACTCTCAGGTGGAACTGCTGGACAATATTTCTTTTTCCAGGGATATCCGCCTTATAGAGGTCATGGAGGGTCTGTGCTCACGACTGCTAGAATATAATCTACACAAGGAACGGAGCGGCAGCAACCGGTTTGCCAAGGTATCTGGACAGTTAGTGAGCATGTGTCTTAGAACAGGATCTGCTCAAGGATATTGTATGTGCTGGTGCTGTACTGTATCTGTGCATTTTATTGTTCTAATTGTCTTTTCATTTGTTTGTTTTTTGTTCAGGGGATGTCTGAGACCTTTCAGACTCTCCATCATTTGGTCCATAAAGGAGTGAAGGTTGTGATGGATATTCCCTATGAACTTTGGAATGAGACATCTGCAGAAGTAGCAGATATGAAGAAGCAGGTATGAATTTCAAAATCCAAAGTGGCAGTTAGCAGGCATCCATATCGTGTCTCTGGGATCTTCACTGCCTAATCAGCAGAGAGTATAGGAAGGTTGTAATCTATGCATCAGGCACTACCATTACTGAATAGTACTGAGGTTGGCAATAATTGAAGCTTGGCAGACTTTTTTTTTTTTTTTACAATGCCATATATCCTATAAACTCCCACATCTTGTTTTTTTCTCTGTTTTATGAAGCCATCTATGCGTAGAGTAAAAGTGGCCAAGCACTTAATAGATGTTAAGACATAAACGTCATATTGTTCCTAATGTCAGGTGCAGCAGTTTCCCTTTTACAGGAACATCAGAAAGTGTCTGAGCAGCAAAAGGATTTCCTACAACTTCAGTGTCAAAGCTCTGCCCCAAACTCATACTGCGTTTTATCCAATGGGAAGAAGCTCTTCTTGCAGAGTGTGTCTTCCCATTGGTTAGGGATTTAATGCTACCCTTTGCCTTATATTCACTGTAATATAATGGGTATAATAGATACAGTTGGCAATGAGAAGATTAACATGAACATTACATAATCCAGGATTTCTTTAAAATAAATATAATGCTAACAGGCAATGACAAAGAGACTCATGGACATCATAGGGGAGGAGAGAGAGTTGTGGGAAGTAGCCAGGTTTAATAAACATGTTCAAGGGCACACAGTGTCAGGCAATGAGAGTGGTTATATAGATTCTGACTTATCTACTTTTTTTTTTTTTTTTTTTGACCCATTTATTGAAAACTGGGATTTTTCTTTGATCTAACCATTTTCATTTCTTTTTTTTGCACCTAAGTGCGATGTGATGGTAGAAAACAATGAAGAGGTCATTGAGGATTGGTATCGCAATCACCAAGAAGAAGATTTAACACAGTTCTTGTGTGCAAGACACGTGCTCCGAGGGCAAGACCAAAGTGAGTGCCAGGGAGCTGATAACTATCGAATGCAGAGTTAGGGGCAGTTGGTAGAAAAATATTTAAAGGGTATGTCCATGCTAAAATTAACAACTTTCTATAGTGTAGGCATCCCCCTCCCAACCCTAACTGCATGCTTTAAATTCAATCCCTCGGATTCAGCTTCTAATGCAACTTCGGTGATCAGAGTTAGAGATTTACACGCAGGAAGGCTTCTACTCTTCACTTTCCTCAACTTTGACTAGACACTGCAGGTGAGCCATATGGAGCAGAGGAGAAAGATTGGTGTTTTTTAACACTACACAGTGGGGCCAGCATGAGGATAAATTTTAGTTTTGGGGGTGGACATGCCCTGTAATGGGGAATCACTGGGTTTGCTGTAGGATAAATGAGGGAAGGAAGGAATATTGTGTTGTGTGTCATACTATGTGAAAGTAAAAAGCATGTGGTGTGGTATATACATGTGGGACTAATTGAAATGCAAATGTACAAGTAGATGGAAATGTGCAAGTAGCAATGTTGTGGCTTTTTATTGGTGAACTCTGTTTGTCATCTGCAGGTTGCCTTTCTGAGGACTGGAGTGCTAAAAAAGGTGACCCTGCATCTTCCACTGGGAAGAAAAAGCAGAAGACAAAAGGAGAAAAGACAAAGAATAGCAAGAAAGGTTCTATGGAACCCAAGGAGAAAAGCAGGAAGGATTCCAAGAGAGCCACAGAGGATCTATAGCACCAGTGGAATCTCCTTCCCACCCTTTGTGGATTGCCTCTCCATACAGTATTGTGTGATCTGGGTATTTTTTGTATTTTGCAGATGAAAGACTTTTCATGAATGGACATGACTCTTGGAGAAACATGGCTACAATATCTGTTTTGTGACAGCTTCCCTATTTAGCTTGGTGCAGTCCAGGTCCCTTCAGCCATTAGCCATCCATTACTTGCTTGTTATTCCAGCTTTCGCTGGGTGGATCTAGTGCAATCCATTCTCTGTTATATCCTTCAACTATCCCCCTCCCAAGTTAATCCTTACAGTTACATCATTACTGGTTTTCCTCGCTATTCTTCCTCTCTCCTCCCTGATGTTCCTGGCCAGTAAAGAGTTCCTGAAGGTGCCGTGGCTGCTTTCTGTTTTTCTCTAATTCCTGCTGTAGCTTGTTGGGATTGGACCCCGGCTGTGAATCCTCTTTACTAATCAATGTAGACACTTTTCCCCCTTTTGAAATCCACACCGGGCCCCTCCTGTGCAGACTTTCTGGCAGCTTTATATTTGTAGTATCTTTTTGTCTTCCGTATTTTTGTTTCTTTTTGCCGTTCCTCTATTTGGCTCTATGAAAGCCAGAGCATTTGTTTTTATGTTGTTCTAAACATTGGGTTGTGTTTAAGAAGACAATGTAACCCCAGAGCTGATTCTGGACTGTCCCTAGTAAAATGAAGAGTACAACATTTACTTTTTGCACCTCAACCAATGAAATCATAATTAGAGATTGTTTTTAATGAAAATGTGTGTTTTATAAATATTATTTGTCTACATAACATTACATAAGTAAAACACCAGAAACAAACCTAAAGGCGACAGGTGCACCTGGCCAGACTGTAGGCTTTCCTTTAGTCTGTAAGAATAAGGTCCTGTACTTTGTACTGCCTTATGGAGCTCTCTCTCCACATGTAATTCTCCCTCTTTACAAAGCATTGGTAAGGCCTCATTTGGAATATGCAGTGCAATTTTGGAATCCTGTGTACAAAAAGGACATCTTGGAAATGGAAAGGGTTCAGAGAAGGGCAACTAAATTAATAAGGGGATTGGGGGAGCTTGAATATGAAGAGAGACTGGAAAAGTTACAATTATGTACGCTGGAGAAAAGGCTCTTGCATGGGGATATGATTACTGTGTATAAATACATTAACGGGCCATACAATAAACTATCTGGGGCATTGTTCACCAATAGAACATGAGGACATCCCTTAAGGCTTGAAGAAAAGAAGTTTAGTCTCCAGGTTTGGAAAGGGTTTTCCCAGTGAGAACGGTAAAGCTATGGAACTGTCTTCCATTGGATATGGTGATGGCAGGTTCACTGGATAGTTAAAAAAAAGAAAGCTGGGTGAGTTTCTGAAAGCAAGGAATGTTGCGGGTTACTGATATTGATATAGAAAGTGGAGTTGATCCATGGAAATTTGCAATTGCCACTTGGTGCCAGGAAGGAATTCTTTCCCCTTTTTTAATTCTGGCTGGTGTTTTTTGCCTTCCTCTGGATCAACAGGCTGGAAATGGGGGTATTGCTGAGTAGGTTGGACTGGATGGACATATGTCTTTGTTCAGTCTCATATACTATACTATATATTGTACTATACTAAACTATATACTATACTATGTTTTTTGCTTGATGCTTTGCTTAGTTTTAAAATCAAATAGCTGGGTCATTAGATTGGTGACTGTGCCCAGAGTAACCTTAGCATTATTAGATTATTGCAGTTCATAGGCAAGACTTGTAACCTGTAAGGTTCTTTGTGTATACAGATGTATATACTTTAAACTGCCAGGAGCTTTAAAAATCAGTTTCTGTAGTGGTCCAATTTTTGTCATGCTCTGGATACTGGATTTCCCGAGCAGAGATGAAAGGGGCTACAGAAAGATCATGCCATTGTCCATGTTACAGAGATTATGTAATGGCAGCTGCACACAGATTAGGGTTAAAGAAAAGTCCACCAAGTGAAGCATTGGTATATATAGATGTAATTTGGTCAGACATTCAGGGTGGCATACAGAACCATCTGGTTCTGTAGGGAGGCAGGCACAGTGTAAGCCAGGCCATGAGTATGAGGGGTAGAGCCAGTTGAAGGAGCCCTATAGTCTTTTTAGTATCTTTATAATTGGTGCACTACAATGTAATAGCACACTGGTTATGAGTATATTTTATACAAGCAAATATAATAATAGATGTATATAGCTAGCAAAAGTGTGCACAGTGGGAATTATGTTGAAGTATGTGTAGCTATATGTGGATACGGAAAATCTTTATTCACCCTACTATAAAATTTCATGGTTTTACACAAAATACAGAGGCAGAAGGGAAACCTATTTGGTGTACCAGAGGGGACCCCCACTAAGCAAAAGGCTAAGGACTTGCAAGCGAGCGTCTTCATCCCAACCATTAATAGTGACTGCCAATTCAAATTGTTCTAGCCAATCAGTCCACTCCCTAGTTAACCCATCAAATGGATCAGGTTTAAAAATAGGTTCCCAGTTGGGCCTGGTAACATAGTAATTAAGGTTGAACAAGCATAGTAGGTCCATCAAGTCCAACCTATTCACCCTTTTTTTTTTTTAACCTACCTAACAGTTGATCCAGAGGAAGGCAAAAAACCCCAGATAAAAGGGGGAAAAAATTCCTTCCTGACTCCAAACGGCAATCGGAAAGTATCCCTGGATCAACCATATCTATATGCATTATACCAGTAATTCTCAATATTATATAGTATCCCCGTACCAACCAGAACTACAGTATATGCATTAATACCAGTAATTCTCAAATTTTTTAGTAGAAACTTATCCAGGCCTTTTTAAAGCTATTCAATGAACTTTCCATTACCACATGCTGGAAGAACGTTCCCCAGTTTCACACCGTTCTCACTGTAAAGAAACCTCTCCTAACCTGAAGATGAAACTTTTTTCTTCCAACCTTAAAGGAGTCCACGTGTCCTCTGATATGACCTATTAGTGAACAATGCACCAGAGAGCTCATTGTATGGGCCATTAATATATTTGTATAAGGTTATACATCCCCACGCAAACATCGTTCTCCAATGTAAACAGCCCTAACTTGTCTAATCTGCCTGCATATTCAAGCCCCTCCATTCCCCTTATTAATTTAGTTGCCCTCTCTGAACTGCTTCCATTTCCAAGATGTCCCTTTTGATATGGGATTCCAAAACTGCACCGCATATTCCAAATGAGGCCTTACCAGTGCCTTGTAAAGAGGGAGAATAATATTTTTCTCTCTTGAATCTATTCCCCTTATACAAGACAATATCTTGCTGGCTCTAGCCGTTGCTACCTGGCATTGTTTGCTATAGCTAAGTCTGTTATCTACCAGAACCCCCAAATCTTTTTCTATTACAGATTCACTTAACACAGAGTTATTATGGTGTAGATGGCACCCGGGATTATTAAATCCCAAATGCATCACCTTACATTTATCAACATTGAATCTCATCTGCCATTCTGCTGCCCATTGTGATAATCTATCTAGGTCTGCTTGCAGCACTTGCACATCATTGGAAGTTTCCAAAGCTCTGCCTGGTAGATGAGCCCATTAGGGATGTGATGTAATTTATATATTGGTGCTGTCTCCAGACTTTACCACCATTCATGGA
Organism: Hymenochirus boettgeri; assembly: GCA_019447015.1. Classification (NCBI taxonomy): domain Eukaryota; kingdom Metazoa; phylum Chordata; class Amphibia; order Anura; family Pipidae; genus Hymenochirus; species Hymenochirus boettgeri. The sequence goes on from JAACNH010000066.1 coordinate 381,607, forward strand.
AACCGTTCACGTCAGCTCCGACGCTTCACTTTGACAAACCTACGGAATGCAGGGATGGGGAAGAAATCCATGGAGGACACTGTGCTGCAGGAGGCTGAACATATGATTGGGATCCTATATGAAACAGGAGGTAGGTGGATTCTCATCACTATTCTACAGAAATGTACAGCCTGGATCTTCCTATCAATGTGCTGGGGGTCTGTAATCCTAACACCCTCTGACTCTCCCCACAGGGTCTGTCAGAGAGAGAAATCCCCCTACAGTCAGTCATTAATTCATGTTAGTATTTAACACTAAGGGGGGCTAGGAATCCACTGACATGTACAGTATACAGGGAACTCTGAGATAGATGACAGATAGATATACAGATAGAGATCGCCAGAATAGATTACAGATAGGATATACAGGAAGATATATACAGATAGACCACATACAGATAACAGATAGATAGACAGATAGATAGACAGATAGATATACCAGCTAGTAGACAGATAGATGGACAGATAGATATTACATATTAGAGTATACAGATAGATCTACAGAAGCATACAGATATACAATAGATAGGACAGATAGATCGACAGTAGATATTACGCAGATAGATAGAAGATAGATGTACAGATAGATATACAGATAGCCATACAGATATAAAAAACAGATAGATAGACAGATAGTTTACAGATAGATTACAGATAGACAGACAGATATACAGATAGATAGACAGATCGATAGGACAGATAGATATAAGGATAGATAGACAGATAGATGTTACAGATAAGATATACAGATAGACATACAGCTAGACAGATAGATATACAGATAGATGTACAGATTGATTACAGATAGGGACATTACAGATAGACATTAAGATATACAGATAATAGGACAGATAGAAGATACAGATAGATAGACAGATAGAGTTACAGATAGTTATACAGATAGATAGACAGCTAGATATACAGATAGATGTACAGATAGATATACAGATTTAGAAATTACAGATATACAGAATAGATATACAGATAGAATATAGATAGACAGATAAGATACACAGATAAGTATAGATAGATGTACCAGTAGATATACAGAGATACAGAAGATAGACAGATATATATATTAAAGATATAAGTAGGATGTACATAGATATACAGATAGCTTGGGAGTTTGGCATTTGGTGTCTCCCTTTTGCCGTTGTTCCACATTTTGGTTGTTTTACTGTGGTTAAAATGAATTTAAGAGTACACTATACTCAAAACCTTAACTAATAAGAAATGGAAAGTACTGGGGCAGGGAGATCGGATGAGTTCTACTCACCAATATGTTTCGTGAGGAGCTACAGCACATACCGTTTCATTCGCAGGTTAGTCCGGACTCTTCCTGTATTAAAAATAGAGCTGGAAGCCAGGAGAAGAAAAGAAACTGGGAACGAATCGTTTTCTTTGGCTGTGTGCTCCTCACAGAGGACACCATATTGGGCAGGTAGGAATTACAATATTGGGAGGTAGGACTTACCAATCCGAATCCCTGTCCAAGACTTCTCAGTCCAGTTCTTTCAGTTTAAATGTTTTCAAAAAAACTTTATACAGCTCTTTTAATAAAGAATGTGTGTTCACTTCTATGCACCTGTGTCCCGATTTGTATACCATAAGACTTGAATGAAGTGCAAAATGGAACAGGAGTGGACACAAAACAGACCAAAGTAGTGCAGGCGATTGTTACACGTAGGGCCATATATTTATAATGCGTGGTAGGTGGTTAGTTTTTTAGCGGCGGTAGCGCAACATTAAACCATGGATTTAACAATCGCTAAAACGAAGATTTAATGTGTGATATTTTCCTACAACCAGGAATTGAGATTTAATATCCCATGGAATAACATTACAATAGTTTAATGTACCACATGGCTTTACTACGCATGGATTACTACCGCATGGTATTTATACGCATGGTATTTACTACCGCATGGTATTTTACTACCGCATGGTATTTTACTACCGCATGGTTATTTTAGTACCGCATGGTATTTTACTACCGACATGGTATTTTACTACCGCATGGAAGTTTAGTACCGCAGCATGGTATTTTACTACCGCGCGTATTTTACTACCGCATGGTATTTTAGTACCGCATCGGGTATGTTACATACGCATGGTATTTTAGTACCGCTGGTATTTACTACCGCATGGTATTTTTACTACCGCATGGTATTTTAGGACCGCATGGTATATGTACTACAGCATGGTATTTTGCTCCGCATGGTATTTTACTACCGAATGGTTTATTTTAGTACCGCATGGTATTTTACTACAGCATGGTATTTACTACAGCATGTATTTTACTACCGCGGGTATGTATACAGCATGTATTTTTAAAACCGAGAAAACTACCATTGTTATTGGAAATACATGACAAAAATATATTAATACCATACACAAAACTGCACATAATGCTAAATATATGTATGTCACCGTTTATCTAAATAGTATATTGCTATCGAAACCCAATTCCTATATAATTGGGTCCATGCTCTAAGTATCCTTTATTGCAAGAGATAACTCACAACGGGAGAAGCAATATCCCTTGCTAAGGGGAAAAAACAAGTAGAAACCCCAAGCTAACCGATGTAATACGGGGTGGGGTAAAAACAAAGAGTTTTAAACTCAATTTGCATGCCATGCCGCCAGCTTCAGCGTTATATGTACAATTTGCGACCATACATTTTAGGGCTGATGTGGTAATTAACTGATGACGGCGGTACCGCGCGTTTATAATTATGGGCCATAGCGGGAACTGCAGTCCTACGATGTCAATTTTAAAAATTTTAAAATTCATGCAGAGAGTGGAAGTATGCATATGGATAGTGGGACCCGCCTTAATATTGCATTTTGTGCTAATAAATTGCTTAAGGATGTTTAAAATATGAACATGACTGGTTCCTATTCACCGCACTATCCTCTCTCTGCACCATGTTTAACTGTGGTCTGTGGTTTCACATACAATTGACCTTTATTAAAAAGAGCAATTCAATCCTTTAAAATGACTCCAGGATCATGCGTCTAGCTGCAGTCTTCCAAAGTTACAGCAGTAACTGCACCAAGACAGCAGTTTGCTCAGCCCCCACTCCGCAGGCACTAAGGAATGCTCAGTGTATCCAAACTGCCGTAACAGCGCGATCATCTGCTATATCATCTGCTATATCATTCATCAAAGTTTCCAAACCCCAAATTTCTATCATTTTTAAAGGTAGCATAAGCCTGTGAAAAGAAAACAGGTGAGAGGAGTCAGAGTGGGCAGGCAGATAATGGTTGAGGTCTTTGTCTTTAGACAAGATCTTTGTGGGGGGCTGGGGTTTTTAAAAGCACATTGGATGTGTACGGTCACCACACTTCCTGGTTTTTCCTGGTCAGAGACCAAGTTTTAAAAGCCGATGTGGGGGGTAATAAGCCGCGCTGGGTGGTAATAATATGAGTTAAAAATCATTTCGGGTATCAGTTAGCTACTTAACTCCATTAGCGCCGTGTTGCACAGGTTACACAAAAGACAACCGGCAAGCCTGCCGCTTGCATGCAATATCATGTCTGCACTGCTTGTAGCACATGGTTTTACGCGTCGAATAGCCAGCATTAAAATCAGGGCTGGCTGCAGTTAAATCCCTGTAGGAATTTAACCCACGTGCACTACAGCACTATTGATCGTGGAAGGGGGATGTGACAGAAGACATACAGGATAGAATACAGATATAACAGATAGATAGACAGATCGAGATACAGATAGATAGACAGATGATGTACGATGTTATACAGATAGATAGACAGTAGAATATACAGACTAGATGTACGATAGATATACAGATAGCATTACAGATATAAGATTAGATATACAGATAGACATATAGATAGACAGATAGATAACACAGATATTATTAGAAGAGTACAGATAGATTACAGATAGACAGAGAGATAGCCAGATAGATGACAGAATACAGATAGTGTACAGATAGATATACAGATATAGGTGCGTTTGCATTGTGTATCCTTTTGCCTGTTGTCCACATTTGGTGTTTTTTACTGTGGTTAAATGAATTTAAGGATAACATACTCTAAACATTAACTAATAAGAAATGGAAAAGACCTGGGGCAGGGAGATCGGATTTAGTTTTCCTACCTCCACAATATTGTTTCGTGGAGGAGATACAGCACCTAAAGTTTCATTCGCAAGGTTAGTCCTTGACTATTTCTGTATTAAAACAGAGTGAAGCCAGGAGAGAAAACTGGCAGAATCAGTTTTCTTTGGGCTGTGCTCCTTCACAGAGACAATATGGGGACGGTAGGAATTACAATCTTGGGGGTGAGGAATACCAATCCTATATCCCTGTCCAAGTACTTCAGTCCAGTTTAAACTGTTTTTCAAAAAAAAACTTTATGACAGTCTCTTTAATTAAAGAATTGTGTTCCACTCTATGCACCTGTGTCCGCGTGTCTACCCATAGGAATTGAATGAAGAGTGCAAAGGACAGGACGTGGAACAAAACAGACCAAAAAGATGACAGAAGGCGCCAGTAGTGAACCACACTGCGATTGTACACGAAGGGCCATATTTATAAATGCGTGGTGTTAGTTTTAGCGGGTTAGCGCACCTTTAAACCATTGGTTTAAACAATCGCTAAAAGAAGCTTGCTTTAATGTGTGAGTATTTTTCCTACAACCAGGGATGTAGATTTAATATCCCATGGAATAACATTACAATAGTTTACTACCACATGGGATTTGACTACGCTGTCTTTAATACCGCATGGTATTTGACTACGGAATGGTATTTACTACCGCATGGTATGTAACAGCATGGTATTTTAATTACCGACATCGGTATTGTAGTTTACCGCATGGTATTTTAACTACCGCATGCATGTATTTTACTAACGCATGGAATTTTAGATAACGCCATGGATTTTACTACCGATGGTATTTACTACCGATGGTATTTTAGTACCGCATGGTATTTTACTATCGAAGGTCATTTAGTACGCATGGTATTTAACTACCCGCATGGTATTGTACTACCGCAGGTATTAGTACCGCATGGTATTTTACTACGCAATGTGTATTTGCTACCGCATGGTTTATTTTACTACCGCAGGGTATTTTTATGTACCGCCATGGTAGTAACTTACAGACATGGTATTTTAATACCGCATGGATGTTAACTACCGCATGGTATTTTAACACCGCAGGTATTTAATAACCAAAAAATACTTGGATTTGGAAATTACGTTTGACAAAATTATATGCATACTCAACACACAATGACAAATGCTACAATATATGTAATGTCAACACCGTATCAATTATAGTGTATATTGCTTGATCAGAAACCCAATTCATATATAATTGGGTCCCTGCTCAAAATATACTTGATTGCAAGAGAAACTCACAAAACGGGGAGAGACGCAAGATCAATTGCTAAGGGGAAAAAACAAGTAAAGAAGAACCCCAAGGCTAACCTGATGTAAATATCGGGTGTAGTAAACAAGAGTTTTTTTAAAATCAATGTGCATTATTGCCGCGCAAAATAAGGCGTAAGTACAATTGCGACCCATCATTTAGGGCATGATGTGGGGGAATGGACGGGAGGGACGGGCGGGACCGGTCCCGCGGTGGGAGAACATGAGGGGCCAGAGGGGAACGGGGGCCTATCGAGGGCAAGGAAAAAGAAATGTCAGTGCAGATTGGAAATAGGGCAGAGGGAGTAGGGGGACCGCTGCCTTAAATAGCAGTTTGTGACGAAATAAATCTGGATTTACAGAAGGTGGAGAAGGCAGGACCAGTACGGGGTCCTAGGTCACCGCACGATCCTCGTCTCGGCACCATGGTGGGTGAAATGTGGGCCTCGTGGGTTCCCATACAAATTGACTTTATATTTTTAAAAAGAGCACATTTCAATACTTTAACAATGACTCCAGGATCATTGCTTCTAGCTGCAGTCTTTCCAAAGTACAGCAGTAACAGCACGAAAGACCAGCAGTTGCTCAGCCCCCACGTGCCGCATCACTAAGCATGCCTCAGTGTATCCAAAATGCGTAACCGTTAGCATCATCTGCTATATTCATCTGCTCTATCATATCATCCAAGTTCCAACCCCAAATTTCTTAATCATTTTAAGGTTAGCCATAAGCCTGAAAAGAACAAACAAGGATGGAGGAGGGGGCAGATATGGTTGCAGGTCTTTGTCTTTTAGAAAAGCTCTTTTGGGGGCTGGGGCCGGGCTGGGGGTTTTTTTAAACAGCACCATGATTGTTGTGACTGTCACACACTTCATGGTTTGTCTGACTTGTCAGAGACCAAGTTTAAAAGCTATGTGCGGTCGTAAGTAAGCCGCTGGGGTTAAATAATTGGAGTTTCAAATTCATGGTTCGGTATCCAGTTAGCAGGACTTTAACCTGCCATCATTAGCGCCGGGTGCACAGGTTACACAAAAAGACACCCGTGCATCTTGCCCGCTTTTTGCAATCAATATCAGGTTTGCACTGCTGGTAGCACCATGGTTTTTAACGCCGTCTAATAGCCAGCATTAAAATCAGGCTGCCAGTTAGTTAAAATACCTTGTAGGATTTACCCACGTGCCACTAAAACGCACTAGTGAATCGTTGGACAGGGGGATGGCCCGCAGCCATAGCAGCTCTGGTAATCTCAACCTATAACTTTGACCCAGAGAAGCTAGAGGACATCCATTATGGGACTCTGTTTGAATGAAATATTGTTGAGCGGACACTAGTATGAATGGGAAGACCACGTTAAACTGATTAAGAACCTCTGGGGGGTGGGCGTAATGATGCCACACTGATGACACTCGTCCCAGCAGGGGGCATGCTCCAAAACCTGAGGACTTGGACAAACCCAAGGGTGCTGGAGATGTCAAAGCTGCACAGTTGCTAGCAGGGGAAAAACAAAACTTATACTGCCTGTGAATTTGAAATAGATATCTTAAGGAATAAGGTCATGGAAAGGGCTCTGTGTTTTAATAAAGGTCAATTTTGTAAGGGGAAATATTATCCACTCATGTATCTGATATGATGGCAGCATATCCCACTTGTATGTCAGCCGATGCTTACCGTGTTTGAACCATCCCAGCGTGGTAAAGCCTTGCTCTCTTCCCGCATTGTCAGTCACTTTGGATTGGGTTTAGTGACGGGGTGATGGGGCTCTTTTAGTTCGATGTGTGTTGTGCTTCTGCTTTAGTGTTAAATTGGTTTAATCCTTTTCTAGTGGTCCCTTCTCTCCTGCGGGTTCTCATTGGTTATTCCAGTGCTGCCAAAGACTCCAGTTTCCATTCCAAGCCATGGAGCCCAAAGGTCCCATGCAGAAAAGTGGTGAGAGAGAGACAAAAAAATAATAAGAAAGATTATTAGAGTTTCAACATTCTCATATTCTTTAAGTAAAAGAGAGAAAAAGGGAGAGAAAACTTTAGGGAAAATAAATTATAAGTTGGAAAAATGTGATTTTTTAAATGACCAGGTTCCTTTTTTAGGAATATATATCCAGCAAGGGCATGCAGATGGATACAGGAAGGTTTCATATGTCCTGAATTGGTCCCCTCCTTCTATCAATTTCTTCAGAGGTTCTCAGCTGGTGCTCAATTTTACAGAGCGTTTTATTGAGAAATTTCTCCTCTGTAGTAGCTCCGTTAACCCAACCCTTCACCACGAAGATATTTGGCCTATGGAAGCCGATGAAGCCTTTGAAAGTCTCAACAAAGTTCTATACGGATCCTATGCCTGATAATCCCTAATCTCGGTATCCCTTTGTAGTTCGAGCTTGAGCGACTGAACCTTGTGCCTCTTACTCCTTTGAGGACGTGAAAGACTATTGGTTAGGAACTTCAACATCAGGTTCAGTATTAACTGCGAATACAAAAATTTAGATTAGAACTACATTGGAAGAAGCACAAGTCAAAGAGGGTGAATTCTAAACAAGATGGGCACTCTTCTTTTCTAGGTTTAAATTAGAATTGCTTATAGACCTGTTTCTAAAGAATGTGGAAAGCAGACACATTTCTTAGGAACGTCCCTTAGTCTGATATATGCAATGAGAAATTATCAAACCCATTGTTCCAGTGGTTGTATTCTTGGAGCACTTACCACTGTCAGGCTACCTGACTTACGAAAAGCCTAGAACCATTCTAGAAATTGAAGCTTGTCTGTTCAACCTCATAATCGCTTATGTGCCATTAACCTCTTCATCTAAGGTTTTCCCGACTCCAACTAGCAGGGCATCCCGGGAAAGGAAAACTTTGTCTCTGTTAAAATCAAAATGTATGGTGACCTTCATGTCTAAAGATATAAACGGTATATTCATGATTGTGCAATTTGGGCCGCAGTAAAGTTTCCCAAAAATGGATTTTATTGCGATTGCTATAAACCTCGGGAATCAACAGTAATTTGGGTATTGATCGAATGTTTGTACAATGGCTCATTTCATTCCTCTTCCAAACCTTCGCTGTGTCAGCTAAAGAATTATTTCACCCGTGTGGAGTTGAACATATTTTTGACTTCATGGTATCCCTGAAAATATTGTGTCTGAAGGCGAGCCTAGCCTGGTATTTTTTGTCTTTTTTAAGGCTTTCATCCCTAGTCCTAAGGCCAGATGACAAGACCAATCAGTCTTTAGGGGCAATATATGAAGATGTTGTTGCAGGTTTTTTGGTGGTTTGGATTTCTCAGGAGGAAATGGGCAGAAAATTTACCCTTTGCAGAGTTGCTCTGGATAAAAAGTTTCTGGATTCATGGTGGGTACAAAACTCACCAATACTTACTCGATTGGAAGGGATACGGACATGAAGAGAGGTTGGTCGTTGGGTACCTGCTCGTATCGGTTCCATGCAGCCAAGAGCAGCTCTTAAATTTACAATAGTTTGGTTGTAGTTTGTCCCCCAGAAACCTGGTTCTGGGGGGTCGGATTGGCCCTTATAAGAGGGGGCCGGTAATGTCATAATGTCAGGCGACCCCGCTTACCCAGGCTCGGGTTCTGGTGGCGGTTCATGCGCACCGGCCTACAATGGTTCTTGAACCATCCCAGCGTGTTATAACATCTGTTATTCTTGATGTCGTCACTGTGGATTTTGTGTGAAGTGGAGGTGTGGCTCGTTAAGATCTTGTCGTGTGTTTTGTGCTTTATGCTTTAGTCCCGTGAATTAGACTATTTGTGTTAGTCCGGTTCCTTTCTATGGGTTGATTGGACTTTTCGCCTGGTGCTTTTCTCGCCATTGGTATTCGTCCCGTTAATTCTCATCACCCTCTTCCTCTCTGCGGTATAGCTTGGTTTACCCTGCCGTGGTTGCGATGTTGATCTAGTTTATTCCGTGAACCAATACCTGACTCTCCTGTCTTCCGCTACGTTTGTTTCCAAACCTGTCCTGACATCCTGCCGTCCTGTCCTGACCTGACCTCTTGCCTACCCCTTCGACGAATTTGCCTTACCCTCTTGTAACTCACCTGCTGACTGACCCTCTGTGTTTTGATACTGGCTCTGTCCCGACATCCGACTTTGCTTAGACTTTCTTTTTCGTTCGGTACCACGCTGTTGTCCAGCTCTGGAAGCTGGTTGTGCCCGGTCGTCAGTAAGTTCGGTCTGATTCCTCGGTATTCTCAACCTCATCTCAGATTACCCACAGTCTAAGTCCGGGGGGGACTCAACTCCCAAGTATGGTCACTCTGTGATTTTAGATTGTTGGGTGGTATTAGCCACTCTGTTATCTTTATATTAATGGGAAAAATGATCCAATCTTTATCTCTATATTTAAGGGGAGGGTATTATTCATTCAGTATCTTGTATATTAAGGGAGTATTTATACAATCTGTATTTATATTAATGGGGATATATCCAATCTGTTATGACTCTATATTAATGGGTGTAATCCTACGTATCTTTATATAAGGGGTATTATCCAATCTGTATCTTTATATTAATGGGGTATTATTCATTTCAGTATCTTATTTAATGGGAGTATTATTCCAATCGTATCCTTTATATTAATGGGGATAGTAAAAAATCTGTATCTCTATATTAATGGGGTATTATCCAATCTGTATCTTTATATTAATGGGGGTATGATCCAATCTGTATATTTTATTAATAGGGTATATTCTTCAGTATCTTTATATTAAATGGGGTATTATTATCATGAGTATCGTTATTAATGGGAGTAGGAAGCCAATATCCAAAAATCTGTATCTTTGTATATTAATGGGGATATATCCAATATATCTCTATATTAATGGGGGTAGTAGCCAAATAGGTACGTTATAGAATGGGGGGTGGTTTATCCAATCTGTATCTTCTTATTAATTAGGGTAGATTCATTCAGTATCTTTATATATAATGGGGAATTTTCATTGAGTTCTTTTATAATGGGAGTAGTATCCAATCTGTATCTTTATATTAATGGGTCTTATCCAATCTGGATCTCTATATTAATGGGGGATATTAGCCAATCTGTGATCTTTATAATAATGGGGATATTATCCACTCGCTATCTATATATTTAATGGCGGGTATTATCTAATGTTGATCTTTATATGGAAATGGGGTACTATCCCAATTGTATCTTTATATTAATGGGAGTAGATCCATTATGAATCTTTATATTAATAGGTTTTATTCATTTTTCAAGTATCTTTATATTAATTGGGAGTATATCCAATCTGTATCTTTATATGTAATGGGAGTATTATCAATCTGTATCTTATATTAATGGAGTATGATCCCATCGGAATCTTTATATTAATGCGGTTTTAGTCATTTCAGTATCTTTATATTAATGGGGGTGGGTATTTCATTCATCCAGTCATGGTAACATCGTTGTATTAGTTAGATACAATGGACCGTGAAGTTTTAGTTGTGATTGAAGACGTTTCGCTAGTCATCCGACTGGCTTTCTCAATTCAGAAGATTGTCACCATGTAAATGAGAATCTGTGGCAATTATGTAACCCTGGAAAATCCCAATTAGCAAATCACAGCCAAGAGTTGTTAAGGGCGCGTGAATTGGATAGTGGCTAGAGGTTGTTTGTTATAGGAACGACCAGAAAGTAAAGTGTAAAAACAGCATTTGTACATGGCAGACAGATGGGGTCTGAAACCCCCACCTCGATTAGCCTTGGTTTCCCCTTTATTTTCACATAAATGGCCCTCCCTTAACACTCTCTTGAACCAGTCAAGTTCAGTTGCCAAGAGTTGACATTACCGTCTCAATGAATTATCCACTCTGTAGCTGTATAAAATAGTTCTCTCCTGTTTCCCATAAGGAGATGGCACCTCCCGCGTACTGCCAGTATCGAGTCGGTGCAGCGGGCGGAAGTGAAACCCCTTTCCTGCCAATTTCCATCCTTTACTTGCATTTATCTCCCCCAGATCATTTCCCTGTTATTGGGCCTTGTTCAGTGTGCTCCTTTGTAGTTATGTTGATAGCCCAATACCTCCCCTGGCTTGTTATTGCATTTGGCCTGATATATTTTGAGCAATCTCCGCTCTTAGATGGCGAAAACAGTTCAGCTCTTTTATCAGATTCATTATTGTTCAGTGTGCATGCAATCTTTGGTATCAATATTTGTTGGATGGTAACCTGCTCATAGCGATGAAAAAAAAACCTGAAATCCCTGTTCTGCTCAGGGAGGATCTCTGTGTGGTATGTGCTCTGCAACTTCCCTGTGGTTACGTGCATTGAGTGGATTTTACCCAGGTGGATTATGGGTTGGCCTACAGGTTCCTTTCAGTAAATCACCCAGAGCACAGGCAAAGGGATGAGGTGAAAACACAGCGTTGTTATGTTTGCAAATTGCTCTGTCTATTTTATGACCAGGGTTGTCAGACGTCGGATTTGGCAGAATTGTCTCGACTGCTGGGACAAAATCCGCGTCCCTCAGTCAGGCCAAACAACCTTCCAAATCCGGCCCGACAGCCACGCCCATGAACGCCCAGTTACACCACTAATCCACCTCCCCCCATTGCAATCATGCCTCTAACCCACCAGACCATCTCCGCCCCCTGCCCACCCCTAATGTACATTGCCCCACTCCTTGCCCATGGCCCCACCCCCTGCCGCTCAGGGCGGAGAACAATCTGGCAACCACTGATGGGGACAGTATTTGCTGGAGACTTTAAATACCTCCGGGAGATTTGTCCCAGAGTGTGTTGCGGCCCGGAGTTAAGTCACCGTAACGGATTCTCTCTGCTCGGTAACAAGTGTGACCTAGTAGTTTCCTTCACCTGCTTGTGTGTGAGTTCTCATGAAACAAGTAAGGAACCTAAATAATATTTGGCACAGCACAACATCATATTACAAGTGTGTTTTAGTTACATAAACCCTGAGGTTTCTCTCTTCTCTGGGGTTCCATTACCCTGCTTATACTCCATGATTCTCCTCTCTTTAGCTAGTTCACAGTCCCCCACCGGACCCCCTGAACACAGGGCCCTAGAGGCAACTTCTGTGCGGATCCGCTTTACAAAGGTTCCCCTGATTTCTTCACTCTTTTCCCCAAGTTGCAGTTCATCTAATTGACATGGAATCGCTGCCTTCCAATATCAACACACCACTAGTCGCCATGTTACTAACACTAACCAGCTGTGCCGAGGACTGTGTTGGGTTTGTAGGCACGTGGGGTCCAGGACCGTGTGGCCCAGAAACCCAGCAACATCCTAAGTAAGGCAGGGATCATGCCTGATGAGTTCATCTTCTGGTGAATTGGGATATGTTGGAGTGTGGTGTAATGGTGAGTGGTTGTGGTGGCTCCACAGTCACAGTACTGTTAGTTAGTATGTTAAGATGAGAAAATAGCGCCGTGGCTCTGTAAATCTCCCATATGGTGTCGCTTTATTTAGCTCGGGGATTTGGTTTCTCCTCATCTGGACCGTCTTTATTCTTACCCCCTCCCGTGTGTACTTGTATTTATTCAGCCTAATTAGATTCCAAGCTCTCTTGGTTCAGATCTCTTCCCCCCTCAAATGTCCATTTATTACACTTGGGGTAATTACTTTATATTATTCAGTTTAAGTGGTGTTACAGTGCTGCATACCCAGATACATGTTATATATGGGCGCACGGCGGCTCATGGTTAGCACTGAAGCAGAGTTTCGATACACACCTTGGACACATCTGAGATTTTGTATGTTCTCCCCGTGCTTGGGTGGGTTTCCTCTGGGCACCGGTCTCCGTTCCTCCCACATCATAAAGACATACTGATATTTTGTTGTATGTGTCAATAAAGTGCGTTAGATTGTAAGCTTTCTTGGGCGGCAGGGCCTGATGTGAGATGTATACTGGACTTGTAAAGCGCTACGAAGATTTGGTGATATATAATAATAATAATAATGGTGCTAAATTGGCAGTGAGTTTCTCTACCCGGTTCCACATTGCCACGTCCAAGACATACGACAGTCTGATGTTCCGTATCAATGCTCAAGGAATCCAGCTGTGATCTTCATCTGTGCGTGCTCCGGTTGTCTCCATAGAATGCAGCACCCGGGCGGCTTTGGCCATCGGCATACTGATCGGAAGGAAGCCCCTCGGCTGCCACACCCAGAGAATCGTGTGCGATATACCCTGTCCACCATTTCCCGTTCACTTGCTCAAACTTACTGGGAAAAATCACTAGTCAGTACTTGGGGATTTTGTATAACTTGTGTTCCCAGCTGTCATTTCGCAGTTGCCCTGCTTATACACACCACACACAAGCTGAGGGCCAATCACCTAAGCAACATAAACAACCCACAACCCACCCACCAAGCACAACACGGCACAGGCTGAGCGCAACAGCCAACCACTGGGCAGCCTGAAGGCATGGCCATGAAAACATCCCAGGTACAGATTAAAAGACAATTGGAAGGGGGAAACAGCTGCACAGTGTCTTAATGTTCTAATACAACACCCTCTTGGGCAGCATAAGGTGATGAGAAGTAGTGTGAGGGGGGAGACAATTTGGGGGGTTTGTGGGTTAACTTTAAAGTAACCCAGAGTCAGTTCAACTCATAGATTGGTCGCACAGAGGCGATTGTATTTCTGCCTAACAAGCCCATCCTCCCTCCTTACAGACATGCCATGGCACAGTACGAATGGGAGGGGGCCGGTTACACTAATGTGCGACGACACATTCTACATAGGACACCATAATAGAATGCAGAAAGGGAGCTGTCCCCAAGAGTCTAACAAGAAGCTGGGGGATTAACAGTCCCAGGGCTGGGGTCTCACCATCTGGCCATTCCCTGGGTGCAAGTGCTAGTAAGGAAACACTGGAGTTTGAGTTCAATAACATTTGGAGAGCTGCGGTTTTCCTATCCCTGAACACAATTTAAATAACGTTCAGACAGCTCCATGGTTAAGTTTTCCCACAGTGATGTGGACTGAGCCACATACAAGTACCCACAGTGAGTGTGACTGGCCACATACAAGTTACCACAGTGAGTGTGACTGGCACATACAATTTACCCACAGTGGAGTGGCATATTACACAGTGACGTGGCACTCGACGTTCAACTAGTTTACTTGCAACAAGTTTACACACAGTGAGTGTGACTGGCCCATACAATTTACGCACAATGACGAGTGACGGCACATACAAGTTTACCACGTAGGTGAGACTGGCACACTCAAGTACTACCGACACGTGATGGTACTGCAACCTACAAATTACCACAATGAGTGTTGGACTGCCACCAGGGGCGGATCTAAGGTCTAAGAAGATCAGGGGCATCTGGGCAACCCATGCACCGCGCCAGCGGCGGGAAAAATCTTTTGGGCCACGCCCCTCTTTCTCCGGCCCCAATTAAGGTCAATGGCAGACACCGGACGAATCAAGATACTAATGGAGATGGCCAAAAAGACACAGACAGACAGATAGATAACCACAAAAACATAGACACACAGCCCGAGTAGTGATGAGAACAACAGAAAGGACACGATGAAATAGACAGACCATAGATCTAAAGATTGGATAGAGAGACACAAATATATGACACAAAGGCACAGTCAAACTGCAATCATCTTATTAACTGGTAGTCAATCTGCTGGTAACTTTTCAACACTGTAATGTGTGTGTGTCGAGTCGTGGTGTATCGACGCGCTGCTCATTGCAGCCATAAAAAACACCTTTGGCCAGGGAGACCTTCTGTACATTTTTAACATGCGACCGCTACCCTATCTTTCGTGTCCCTCTCTCTCTCTGTATATCTATCTATCTACTCGGCATCTATCTATCTATCAATGCTATCCTATCTGTAACTCCTGAGCTATCCTATCTATAAACTTGCTATCTACTACTACTATTCTATCTACTCTATATATCTATGTAGCTATGTATTCTATCTAACTCGCTATCTTATATCTATGCTAACTCTGCTATCTATCCTATCTATCTAACTCTGCTATCTATCATACTAACTCTGCGATCTACTATCTAACTCTGCTATCTATCATCTAACTCGCTCTAGCTATCTACTAATGCGTATCTAATCTATCTAATCTGCTATCTATTCTATATAATCTATCTATCTATCTCTGCTATCTTTATCTATCTAACTCTGCCTATCTATCTATCTATCTTAACTCTGCTATCAGCTATACTATCTACTCTGCTATCTTCTATCTAGTATCTATCTAACTCTGCTATCTATTCTATCTATCTTGATCTATCATCTACTCTGATCTATCTATCTACACGTGTCTATCTGACCTAGCTCTTAAATCTAGCTATCGAAACTGCTGCGATATCTGGCATGTATCTATCGATATCAGCATCGCATACGTGATCAATAAATAACCGGCTACTAATCTAAATATACAACTACTAATCTATCATGCGTGAGCTTGCAACTATCTCATCAATCTGCGAGTGCAGATCTATATACTAACATCCGTGATATCTATTAACTATCTAACTCTGCTACTACTATCTAGTAGATCGCAACGAGCGTGCTAGCTATAGCAGCGAACTGGGACTCGATCTATCTAACGCTGCGTATCGTCGATCTTGAACCCTATCTGCATAGACTAATCTGCGTCTATCTATATGATCTACATCACTCTAGTCTTATCTACTTCTAGGATCCTATCTGATCTATCTGCTGATGACTTCTCCGAGCTATCTATACTACTCTGATCTATCATCTATATATCGATCGATCTATCTAAATGGCAGCTCTGCTTATCCCTACTGCTATTAAAGTCTAATCATCTACTAAGCTTCTAGCTATCTACAGCTCTAGCACAAACAATATCGATCTAGCTCAGCGCTAGACTATGCGAAAGTCCCCTATATTAACGCGTAGCGAGCGCATGTTCTAAGACGAGCGAGAGCTGCGAACGCTCTGCGCTATCATCGACATCAGCTAGCTATGCTAACTCTGATCAGAATACATCAACCTGACTGTTAGAAAACATCTAGCATACTCTGCCGATCGCATTATCGCAACTCATCGAGACATCGGCTATAGGGTCTATCGAACTAACTCGCGCTAGGCTCGATCGATCGATCGAGCGAGCGACTGAGCTATGCTATCTCTGCTACGATAGCTACGATCCAGCGACTAGCGATACTCTGCGACGATATGTCGTAAACTCTGCAGCGAATCTATCTAACTCTGGCTATCTATGACTATCTAACTCGGCGACAGCTATCACAGTCTAACGATCTACTCGCTATCATCTATCTGTCTATCTATATCTATCTATCTATCTGCTATTTTATCTATCTAACTCTGCTATCTATCTATCTATATCTATCTATTGCTATCTATATCTATCGAATTATCTATTATCTAACTCGTGCGATCTATGCGATCTACGTACACAACTCTGCTAGTAGGCATCAAACCTGCCTACTATCGACTCTCTATCTATCTATCGACTATTATCTATCTAACTCGCTATCGAGATCTATGCTAGTCTACTTATGCTAGCCTGACTCTGCTATCTAAATATCTAACTCGCATCTATCTATCTATCTATCACCTCTGCTCGGTCTATCTATCTATCTATCTAACTCTGCTATCTATCTATCTAATCTATCTACTACTCTGCTATTCTACTATCATCGATCTTATCTAATTCGTATCTAACTCTGGCTATCTATCTATCTTCTTACTCTATCTATTGCTATCTATCTATAACTCTGCTAGCTTATCTATCTACTACTCACAGCTGCTCTACTAGTTATGCTACTCGATACTACTCTAAGATCCTATCATCGTGCTATCTATGCTATCGTAGTAAGGAGCACAGCGATTGTGCTAAGGCACGTATCTGTCGAGGATCGATACTAAGGCTTATCAGCGTCGTCTAGGCAGATCTAGCTACTAGCTCTCGATACTATCATTATCTATCTAATGCTATACTATCTTAACGTCTATCTATTACATCTACGGCTATCTATCTACATCTTATCTATTTCTTAAAGCACATCAGGCTCTGCTATCTATCTAATCTGTAAGACAGTGAGACACCAGGACAAGTTTTAGTAGAGTAGGGGAAGCCGGCAGACGAGCAGAGGCCGTCTGTAATGTTCATGGGCGTCGGCTGCGTGGACGTCTCAGCGCCGGCAGCGCGTGACGTCACGCGCCGAGCGGAGTCCCGACCTGGGAGTCCAATACTAGGGGCCAAAGTCCGCAAAGTCGTAAACACCCATTCGGGGCACTTTTAACAATCCGGGGCACGTGCCCGAATGTTTTAAGCTAGTACCGCCACTGAACTACGCACATACAATGTACCCACAATGAGGTGATTGGCACATACAATTTACCCACACATTATTTGAACTGGCACAATACAAGTTTACCAACAATGAGTGGTGACTGGCACATACAGTTTCCCACATTGAGGGTGGACTGGTCAGATTCCAGTTTAAACACACAATGAGTTGTGACTGGCCATACATGTTTAACCCCAAGAGTGTGACTGGCAAATACCCAATTAACCCACAATGAGTGTGACTGGCACATTCAAGTTTAGTCACAATGAGTTGTGACTGGCACATACAATTTACCCACACTGAGTGTGACTGGCACATACAAGTTCAACCACAGTGAGGTGTCACTGACACTAAAAGTTTACCCAAATGAGGTGAATGGAACATTCAGTTTACCCACAATGAGTGTGAACTGGCAATACATTACCACAATGATGTTGATAGGCACATACATTACCCACAATGACGAGTGACTGTGCACATCAAGTTTCAACCACCAGTAGTGTCACTGCACACATAAAAGTTTACCCCCAATGAGGGGTGAATGGAACATTCACGTTTACCAACAATGATGGTGAACTTGCACATACAAGTTTACCCACATAATGAGTGTGGACTGGCACATTCAAGCTTAAACACAGTAGTGTGACTGGCAGCATACAAGTTTACCAACTAATGGCGTGGACTGGCAATACAATTTACCCACAATAAGTGTGGGCGATCGGCACATACAAGTTATACCCGTTATACAGAGTGTGTGGACTGGCACACATTCAGTTTACCCACAATTGCGTGTGACTGGCACTACAGTTTACACCCACATTGAGTGGCCTGGCACATTCAGTTACCCACATTGAGTGTGTGACTGGCACATTCAAGTTTTTAACACGTGAGTGTGATTGCACATTACAGTTTACCCAATTGGTGGGGACTGGCACATTCAAGGTTACCCATAAATGACGTGTGACTGGACATACAAGTTTACCCACAATGAGTGAGTTGACTGGCACATACAATTTACCCCACAATGAGTGTTGACTGGCACATTCAAGTTTACCCACAATGAGTGTGACTGGCACATACAATTCACCCACAATGCATGTGACTGGCACATACAAGTTAACCCACAGTGAGTGTCACTGGCACATACAGTTTGTTCCACAATGGTGGGACTGCACATTACAAATGTTTACCCACAATGAGTGTTGACTGGCACATTCAAGTAATTTTTAGGCCACGCCCCTTTCTCCACCCCCAATTAGGCCACACCCACTATGTACTTATAGAGATTACAAAAAGATACAGACAGATAGACAACAACAAAACATAGACACACAGCCGACCGTGATAGTGATAAACAGACAGAAAGACAGTGAAATAGACAGACAGAGACAGAGTATCAGAGAGTTGGACAAAGACACAAATTAATGACACAAAGCACAGTAAATGGCATTTCATTATATACTGGTAGCAATTGAGTCATTTTAAACTTACTGTGTGTTCAGTTGTAGTCAGAACGCTGTGGCACCACACTTGCCAGGGACGTCTCTGTACCTTCTCAGGGATCATCACCCCTATCTATCTGTCGTGTCTCTTCTCCTAATCTCTCTCTCTTGTATATCTATCTTATCTCCCTCTCTATCTCTGTATCTATCTAATCTGTCCTCTCTCTGTATATCTATCTCTATCTGTCCTCTCTCTCTCTGCTATATATATCTCTATCTGCCTCTCTCTCTTATATCTATCTCTATCGTACCCTCTCTCTCTGTATATCTATATCATCTGACCTCTCTCCTCTATCTGTATTATCTCTATCTGTCCCCTCTCTTATCATCCTATCTGTCTATACTCTGTATTATCTCTATTCGTCCCTCCTCTAGTATATCGTTCTATCTGTCCCTCTCTCTCTGTATCTATCTCTATATGTCCCGCTCTCTCTCTGTATATTATCTCTATCTGTCCATCTCTCTGTAGTATCTTTATCTGTCCCCTCTCCTGTATATCTATCTATCTGTCCCTCTTCTGTATATCTATCTCTATCTGTCCCTCTCTCTCTGTAGATCTTCTCTATCTGTCCTCTCTCTCTGTATTCTATCCTCTATCTTGTCCCTCTCTCTCTGTAATCATCTCTATCTGTATCATCTCTCTCTCTGTATATCTATCTCTATCTGTCCTCCTCTCTCTGTATATCTATCTCATCTATCTCGTCCCTCTCTCTCCTCTGTATATCTATCTCTATCTGTCCCCCTCTCTCTGTCTATCATCTCGTATATCGTCTCTATCTCCTATCTATCTGTATATCTATCTATTTATATCTGCCTCTTGTTTTCTATTTAACTATGTCTATCTGCTGTTGTCTATTTTCTAAGTCTCTATCTTCTATCTACTGTAATGTATCTATCTATCGATATCTAACTCTGCTAGTCTTATCTATCTATGTAAATGCTATCTATCTGCTATCTGACTATCTATCTCTATCAATATCTAAACTCTGACATTCTTCTGATCTATCTATCTATTCAAACTCGGTATCTATCTATCTACTTCTGCTATCGTCTATCTATCTACTAACTCTGCTATTTCTATCTATCTACTAACTACTGACTATCCGTCATCTATCTATCTATCTAACTGCTGCATCTGATCTATCTAGCTATCTAATTCTGCTAATCTATCTATCTATCTATCTAACTCTGTCTATCGATATCTATCTATTCTAGTCTATCTATTCTAATTCTGCTATAGCTATCTATCTAACTGCTATCTATCTATCAACTCTGCTATCTATCTATCTATCTATTATCTATCGCATCTATGTTATCTATCTAACTCTGACTATCTATACTCTGAAGCTAATCTCCTATTCGTCTATCTATTATCTAACTCTGCTGATCTATCTATTATCTATCTATCTAATTTCTGCTATCTTCTATCTATCTCATCTAACTCTGCTATCTATCTAGTTAATCTCTTCTAGCTATGCTATATCTGCTATCTATTCTATCTATCTACATCTAATTCTGCTATCTATCTATTATACTGCTATCTATCTAACCTGCATCTATCTATCGTATCTTCTAACTGCTAGCATATATCTATCATCTATCGAGCTATCTAATTATCTACATCTATCTATCTAAATCTCTGGTAATTTCTATCTACTATCATAACTCCTGCTATCTATCTATCTATCTATCTAAGCATCTGTCTCGTATCTATCTATCCGTCTATCTATCTATCTAACTCTGAGATCTATCTATCTAACCTATTGATATCTGTGCTACGCTAATTCTACTCTGTTCTGTCTATCTATCTATCTAAATCTGCTATCTATCTATCTAACTCTGCTGTTATCTATCGATCTAACTCCTATTATCTATCTAACATCTGATATCTGGTCTATACTATCTATCTAACTCTGCTATCTGTTAGCTATATTATATATCTCTAACTCTGATATCTGTCTATCTATTCAATTCTGCTATTCTGTTATTACCCATCTAATTGCTTATCTATCATATCTATCTATCAATTCTGCTATCTGATCTATCTAATTCTGCTATCGATCTAATTCTGTTCTATCATCTATCTAATTCTGTTTCTATACTATCTATCTATCTATCCACTAATGCTGCTATTATCTATCTAATTTGCTAATATTATCGATCGATTGAACGCTAGCCATTATTCTGCGAGCTGTAGCTAGCAATCATCGAATCCTGCCTAATCGATCTATCTATCTAGCGACTCAGCTAGCGAGAAACGATCGATGCGAATCTGCCTATCTATCTATCTATCTAACTGTTATCTATCTATCTATCTATCTAATTCTGCTATCTATCTATCTATCTATCTGCTATCTATCTATCTATCTAATCCTGCTAGCTATCTATCTATCTAATCCTGCTAGCTATCTATCTATCTATCTATCTAATTCTGCTATCAATCTATCTATCTATCTAACTGCTATTTATCTAACTCTGCTATCTATCTATCTAACATCTATCTATCTAACTCTATCTATCTAACTGCTATCTATATATCTCTGCTAGCTATCTATCTAATCTAACTGCTATCTATCTATCTAACTGGCTGCTATCTATCTTATCTGATATCTAGACTCTGCTGCTACTGCTACAGTGCCACTGCTACCTATCTGGGCTCCCTCCTGAGCCCCGGTTTCTCTCTCGCGCGCCGGCGCGCTGGTAGGACGTCAATGCATGCGCCGGCTGCGCGACGTGCCCATAGGTTCGCGCAGCCGGGAAATTCGGAAGTTCGGGGCACAGGCAGTTAAAACATTCGGGGCACTTTGCCAAGCATCCGGGGCACATGCCCCGAATGTTTTAACGTAGATACGCCACTGGTGAGTGTCACTGACACATAAAGGTTTACCCACAATGCATGTGACTGGCACATACAAGTTTACCTACAATGAGTGTGACTGGCACATTCAAGTTTACCCACAATGAGTGTGACTGGCACATACAAGTTTATCCACAATGAGTGTGACTGGCACATTCAAGTTAACCCACAATGAGTGTGTGTATTCCCGATTCTGTACCCTTGCTAGTGCACTCTATGCGTGACCCTTTCCAATTATGTGGATGGCTGCACAAAGTCGCAGCTTTTTTTTACTATAGAGCGATTTAAATCGTTTTCCTTCTTGCACTTAACAAAGATGGCCAAAGAAGCACTATAGGAAAACCCCCCCCCCCCCCAAGCTCTAAATAAGAACGGGGTGGGCTCTTTGTCGGGATGAGAGGAGCGGTTCCCTTTGTACTGGCTGTGATGGCGGAAATGGCCGGTGACTTCCGGACAGGAAGAGAGGACGTTATAGCCTGTGCCCGCTCTTTTTAGGGGAGTTAGGAGATGGGAGGAATTATATTACTGTGCTATTCTGCAGGAATAGGTGAAAGATCTTGCAAATGTATTGTACTGGGGGACATATATGTGTTTTGTGGTTGAGGTATATGTGGTGTATGTATATATCTACATGTGTGATGTTTTATATCTACTGTGTAGTGTGTTTATAATCTACGTGTGTTTGTGTGTCTATGCATATGTATGTGTCTGTATAATTCTAGTGTATCCGTATGTATGGGGTGTCTGTATATATCTACAGTGTATGTTTATATCTACATGTGTATGTGTGTATGTTTATATTACGTGTGTTTGTGTGTCTATGCTAGTATGGTTGTATATATTAACATGTGTATCTGTATGTATGTATGTGTGTTCTGTATATATCTACACGTGGATCTGTTGTATGTGTCTGTATAATCTATATGGTATCTGTAGATATCTATACTACATGTGTATCTGTATTTTGTGTGTCTGTATATTACTAATGTGTATTGTATGTATGGTCTATATCACATGTGTATACGATGTATGTTGTCTGTATATCTACTGTGTATCTGTATTTTTGGTGTCTGTATATATCTACATGTGTTCTGTATGTATGTCTATATCTACATGTGTATCCGTATGTAGTGTGTCTGTATATAATTACATGTGTATGTATTTTTGTGTTGTATCCTGTATATATCTACATGTGTATCTGTATTGTAGGTCTAGATCTATAGTGTGTCATCCTATGTATGTGTGTCTGTAATTTACATGGTTGTAGTATGTGTGTGTGTATCGTATGTAGTGTGTGTCTGTTATATTCTTTTATGAAGTATAGGAATGTCGGGAGTGCAATGGTCCCTGCCTATTGGTATTCTAGATCTTTGTTGTCCCATATAACTTTATTTTCTGGATAGATATAAAAACACTTGTATTTAAATATAGGCAGTGTGCAGCTCTGTAAAAAACCGTTCAGGCGGTTAGGTATGACAAAAACAAACATGAAGGATGTATAGTTCTCCACATGGTGTAGTGATCTAACAAGACAGACCATAAAAAGTGTTGGGAGATTGTGATGCCTATAAACATTGATTGTTTGCCAAAATATTGTGAAAGTTATTAGTATGTGTACTTTCCATAATTACTAGTGCAGAGCTCTCACTCCTTCTCTTACGCTTACACCCTTCTGAAACAGGGACTGATGTGGTTGGGATACAGAACAACTTGCAGATTATTTTTACTAATACTTTATTTACAAAATTTACTAATGCATGGAAACTTGAAGTACATGTCATATATTATCTCTAAATAACATGAATTGGCTTTCCTTCTAGTTGTCAGAGATGCTTTTTTTTTCTCCTCATTCCACTAAGTGCTGGACATCGTAGCTAGGGGACAACGAGTGGGTGAATTGCCGAGCAAGTGTGAAGGTATCAGTGCAACATTGATTTATGTATAAAGGGCAAATTTGCTATCGAAAAAGTAAGGGTTGAAGGGGTATCTATACTTCCAAAATCACATTTTCAAAAAATGATACGTTTTCACTTGTATCAGTGTTTTTTTGTCTGATTCTGTTTTCTTCCATTGCTTCTTACAAATAATCTCCTTAATGGGAAACCAAACACTACGTAAGGAGAATGTGCTGTTAGTAACTATTGATTTGATTACAAAGGCATTTCTCAGTGCATCTGAAGTGTCCTGGCACTCACACTGTCCCACTTCTCGGCCTCTTTTTCAGTGTGTACGTATGTGGCAGTTGAGCTGAAGTCTTCATTGATGAGACCCTCGCACCCATGAAGTCATTGATACTCGCTATGGTTTTTAGAAGAGGACAAGAAGAAGAAGAAGATTAAATATTACATAATCGTAAGGATGGTATAATTGCATATTAGATTTTGTTTGTGTAATGGTTGTATACACAAGTGCTAGATATCCAAAACGGAGTAAAAAAAACTGATTTTTTTGATGTTAGGAGCACTTGCTTAACATTAAACATTTAACGACAAAGCAGGACTAAAAAATGCCTTTACGGATTCATTAGCTAGAGAAGTCACTTCTATAGAGGAGATACATCCCAAAAAATAGGAAGAATTAAATAGCAGACGAAAGAGAAGAACAGGTATTGGCTCATTCAAGCTAAATTAAAGATATAGATGTGTATAAATATAACATAGCTTTATTCAAACAAAACAATGCACTTTTGGTCAAATACGGTGTGGTCAGGATGTACCAAACTTCCTAAAACAGGATCTGATGCATCCCAATCTGACAGGATTAATTTAGGAATGTATCCAATTAAAACAGACTTGTATATGCTCTGACTCAGCTGCTCCCTCTGTGCAGTCAAGTTGCAGTGTGGATAACCCGTGTCCAGGTTTTCATCTTTCCTCAGAAAAAAAAAAAAAAAAATATACATATTTAATAGCTTCCCATGTGTTGGCAGCTGAAGAATTTCAGTGTGCGAGTGCTTGTTCATAAGAATGACTACTGTGTGACCATTACTGCTGTCTTCTTTCCCACTTTATATAAGGTTGTATGGTGTATTTGATACAGATAGTAATTAAAGTATTATTGGCTTGAGCGAGAGTGGATAGCCTTATGCTACTCTCAGGTGGAACTGCTGGACATATTTCTTTCAGGGATATCCGCCTTATAGAGGTCATGGAGGGTCGTGCTCACGACTGCTAGAATATAATCTACACAAGGAACGGAGCGGCGGGCAACCGGTTTGCCAAGGTATCTGGACAGTTAGGTGAGCATGTGTCTTAGAACAGGATCTGCTAAGGATATTGATGTGCTGGTGCTGTACTGTATCTGTGCATTTTATTGTTCTAATTGTCTTTCATTTGTTTGTTTTGTTCAGGGGATGTCTGAGACCTTTCAGATCTCCTCATTTGGTCCATAAAGGAGTGAAGGTGTTGATGGATATTCCCTATGAACTTTGGAATGAGACATCTGCAGAAGTAGCAAATGAAGAAGCAAGGTATGAATTTCAAAATCCAAAGTGGCAGTTGCAGGCATCCCATATAGTGTCTCTTGGGATCTTCACTGCCTAATCAGCAGAGAGGTATAGGAAGGTTGTTACTCTCTGCATCAGGCACTACCATTATGAATAGTACTGAGGTTGGCAATAATTGAAGCTTGGCAGACTTTTTTTTTTTTTACAATGCCTTATCCTATAAATCCCCATCTTGTTTTTTTCTCTGTTTTATGAAGCCATCTATGCGTAGAGAAAAGTGGCCAAGCACTTAATAGATGTTAAGACATAAACGTCTATTGTTCCTAATGTCAGGTGCTGCAGCAGTTTCCTTTTACAGGAACATCAGAAAGTGTTCTGAGAGCAAAAGGATTTCCTACAACTTCGTGATCAAAAGCTCTGCCCCAAAACTCATACTGCGTTTATCCAATGGGAAGAAGCTCTTCTTGCAGAGTGTTGTCTTCCCATGGTTAGGGATTAATGTACCCTTTGCCTTTATTCACGTTGTAATATAATGGTATAAGAGATACAGTTGGCAATGAGAAGATTAACATGAAACAGACATAATGCCCGGATTTCTTTAAAATAAAATATAATGCTAACAGGCAATGACAAAGAGACTCATGGACATCATAGGGAGGAGAGAGATTTGGGGGAAGTAGCCAGGTTAATAAACAGTTCAAGGGCACACGTGTCAGGCAATGAGAGTGGTTATATAGATTCTGACTTATCTACTTTTTTTTTTTTTTTTTGACCCCATTATTGAAAACTGGGATTTTTCTTTGATCAACCATTTTCATTTCTTTTTTTTGCACCTAAGTGCGATGTGGATGGTAGAAAAACAATAAGAGGTCATTGAGGATTGGTTATCGCATCACACAGAAGAAGATTAACACAGTTCTTGTGTGGCAAGACACGTGCTCCGAGGGCAAGACCAAAGTGAGTGCCAGGGAGCTGATAAATATCGAATGCAGAGTTAGGGGCACGTTGGTAGAAAAATATTTAAAGGGTATGTCCATGCTAAAATTAACAACCTTTCTAAGTGTAGGCATTCCCTCCCAACCTAATGAATGCTTTTAAATTCAATCCCTCGGATTCAGCTTCTAATGCAACTCGGTGATCAGAGTAGTAGAGATTTACACGAGAGGAAGGCTTCTACTCTTCACTTTCCTCAACTTTGACTAGACATGACCGGTGAGCCAATAAAAAATGAGCAGAGGAGAAAGATTGGTGTTTTTTAACACTACACAGTGGGGCCAGCATGAGGATAAATTTTAGTTTTGGGGGTGGACATGCCTGTAATGGGGAATCACTGGGTTTGCTGTAGGATAAATGAGGGAAGGAAGGAATATTTGTGTTGTGTGTCTATATAGTGAAAGTAAAAAGCATGTGGTGTGGTAATACATGTGGGACTAATTGAAATGCAAATGTTACAAGTAGATGGAAATTGCAGTAGCAATGTGTGGCTTTTTATGGTGAACTGTGTTGTCATCTGCAGGTTGCCTCTGAGGACTGGAGTGCTAAAAAAGGTGACCCTGCATCTTCCACTGGGAGAAAAAGCAGAAAGACAAAAGGAAGAGGAAAAGACAAAGAATAGCAAGAAAGGTTCTATGGAACCCAAGGAGAGAAAAGCAGGAAGGATTCCAAGAGAGCCACAGAGGATCTATAGCACCAGTGGAATTCCTTCCCACCCTTTGTGGATTGCCTCTACTAGTATTGTGTGATCTGGGTATTTTTTGTATTTGCAGATGAAAGACTTTTCATGAATGGACATGACTCTTGGAGAAACATGGACCTATATGTTTTGTGACAGCTTCCCTATTTAGCTTGGTGCAGTCCAGGTCCCTTCAGCCATTAGCCATCCATTACTTGCTTGTTATTCCAGTTTCGCTGGGTGGATCTAGTGCAATCCATTCTCTGTTATATCCTTCAACTATCCCCCTCCCAAGTTAATCCTTACAGTACATCATTACTGGTTTTTCTCGCATTTCTTCCCCTCTCCTCCCTGATGTTCCTGGCCCAGTAAAGAGTTCCTGAAGGTGCCGTGGCTGCTTTCTGTTTTTCTCTAATTCCTGTGTAGCTTGTTGGGATTGGACACCGGCTGTGAATCTCTTTACTAATCAATATGTAGACACTTTTCCCCCTTTGAAATCCAAACCGGGCCCCTCCTGTGCAGACTTTCTGGCAGCTTTAATTTGTAGTATCTTTTGTCTTCCGTTTTTTGTTTCTTTTTGCCGTTCCTCTATTTGGCTCTATGAAAGCCAGAGCATTTGTTTTATGGTGTTCTAAACATTGGGTTGGGTTAAGAGACAATGTAACCCCAGAGCTGATTTGGACTGTCCCTGTGAAATGAAGAGTACAACATTACTTTTTGCAACTAAACAAATGAAATCATAATTAGAGATTGTTTTTAATGAAAATGTGTGTTTTTAAATATTATTTGTCTACATAACATACATAAGTAAAACACCAGAAACAAACTAAAGGCGACAGGTGCACCTGGCAGACTGTAGGCTTTTTTAGTCTGTAGAATAAGGTCCTGTACTTTGTACTGCCTTATGGAGCTCTCTCTCCAATGTAATTCTCCCTCTTTACAAAGCATTGGTAAGGCCTCATTTGGAATAGCAGTGCAATTTTGAACCTGTGTACAAAAAGGACATCTTGGAAATGGAAAGGGTTCAGAGGAAGGGCAACTAAATTAATAAGGGGATTGGGGGAGCTTGAATATGAAGAGGAGACTGGAAAAGTTACAATTATGTACGCTGGAGAAAAGGCTCTTGCATGGGGATATGATTACTGTGTATAAATACATTAACGGGCCATAAAATAAACTATCTGGGGCATTGTTCACCAATGGAACATGAGGACATCCCTAAGGCTTTGAAGAAAAGAAGTTAGTCTCCAGGTTTGGAAAGGGTTTTCCCAGTGAGAACGGTTAAAGCTATGGAACTGTCTTCCATTGGATATGGTGATGGCAGGTTCACGGATAGTTAAAAAAAAGAAAGCTGGTGGTTTCTGAAAGCAAGGAATGTTGCGGGGTTACTGATATTGATATAGAAAGTGGAGTTGATCCATGGAAATTGCAATTGCCACTTGGTGCCAGGAAGGAATTCTTTCCCCTTTTTTAATTTGGCTGGTGTTTTTTGCCTTCCTCTGGATCAACAGGCTGGAAATGGGGGGTATTGCTGAGTAGGTTGGACTGGATGGACATATGTCTTTGTTCAGTCTCATATACTATACGATATGTACTATCTAAACTATATACTAGTACTATGTTTTTGCTTGATGCTTTGCTAGTTTTAAAATCAAATAGCTGGGGTCATAGATTGGGACTGTGCCCAGAGTAACCTTAGCATTATTAGATTATTGCAGTTCATAGGCAAGACTTGTAACTGAAGGGTCTTGTGTATACAGATGTATATACTTTAAAACTGCCAGGAGCTTTAAAAATCAGTTTCTGTAGTGGTCCAATTTTTGTCATGCTCTGGATACTGGATTTCCCGGAGCAGAGAGAAAGGGGCTACAGAAAGATATGCCATTGTCCATGTTTACAGAGATTATGTAATGGCAGCTGCACACAGATTAGGGTAAAGAAAAGTCCACCAAGTGAAGCTATGGTATTATATATGATGTAATTTGGTCAGACATTCAGGGTGGCATACAGAACCATTGGTTCTGTAGGGAGGCAGGCACAGTGTAAGCCAGGCCATGAGTATGAGGGGTAGAGCCAGTTGAAGGAGGCCTATAGTCTTTTTAGTATCTTATAATTGTGCACTACAATGTAATAGACACACTGGTATGAGGTATATTTTATACAAGCAATATAATAATAGATGTATATAACTAGCAAAAGTGTGACAGTGGGAATTATGTGGAAGTATGTGTAGCGTATATGTGGGGATACGGAAAAAATCTTTATTCACCCTACTATAAAATTTCATGGTTTTACACAAAATACAGAGGCAGAAGGGAAACCTATTGGGGTACCAGAGGGGACCCCCACTAAGCAAAAAGGCTAAGGACTTGCAAGCGAGCGTCTTCATCCCAACCATTAATAGTGACTGCCAATTCAAATGTTCTAGCCAATCAGTCCATCCCTAGTTAACCCATCCAAATGGATCAGGTTTAAAAATAGGTTCCCAGTTGGCCTGGTAACATAGTAATTAGGTTGAACAAGACATAGGTCCATCAGTCCAACCTATTCACCCTTTTTTTTTTTAACCCTACCTAACAGTTGATCCAGGGAAGGCAAAAAACCCCAGATAAAAGGGGGAAAAAAAAAATTCTTCCTGACTCCAAACGGCAATCGGAAAGTATCCCTGGATCAACCATCTATATGCATTAATACCAGTAATTCTCAATATTATATAGTATCCCCGTACCAACCAGAACTACAGTATATGCATTATACCAGTAATTCTCAATATTTTTTAGTTTTAGAAACTTATCCAGGCCTTTTTTAAAGTCATTCAATGAACTTTCCATTACCACACTGCGGGAAGACAGTCCACAGTTTCACCGTTTTACTGTAAAGAAACCTCTCCTAACCTGAAGATGAAACTTCTTTTCTTCCAACCTTAAAGGATGTCCACGTGTCCTCTGATATGACCTATTAGTGAACAATGCACCAGAGAGCTCATGTATGGGACATTAATATATTTGTATAAGGTTATTCAGTCCCCACGCCAAACATCGCTTCTCCAAGTAAACAGCCCTAAATTGTCTAATCTGCCTGCATATTCAAGCCCTCCATTCCCCTTATTAATTTAGGTGCCCTTCTCTGAACTGCTTCCATTTTCCAAGATGTCCCTTTTGTATATGGGATTCCAAAACTGACCGCAATTCCAAATGAGGCCTACCAGTGCCTTGTAAAGAGGGAGAATAATATTTTTCTCTCTTGAATCTATTCCCCTCTTATACAAGACAATATTTGCGGGCTCTAGCCGTTGCTACCTGGCATTGTTTGCTATAGCTAAGTCTTTATCTACCAGAACCCCAAATCTTTTTCTATTACAGATTCACTTAACACAGAGTTATTTATGGTGTAGATGGCACAGGGATTATTAAATCCCAATGCATCACCTTCCATTTATCAATTGAATTCATCTGCCATTCTGCTGCCCATTGTGATAATTATCTAGGTCTGCTTGCAGCACTTGACATCAATTGGAAATTCCAAAGCTCTGCATAGTTTAGTGTCATCAGCAAACACAGAGACCTTGTCTCAATGCCCTTCTAAGTCATTTATACACAGAGACCTTGCTCTCAAGCCCCTTCTAAGTCATTTATAAAACACGATAAATAGAAGCGGCCCCTCAGAAACCCGGGCACTCCGCTTAGAACTTTAGCCCACATAGATGTAGCTCCATCCATGGTAGAGCTACGGAGTCTAATTGGGGAATTTCATCTGCAGGTACAAGGACAGGAGGATTTAAATCAATACTATCAGTAGCATCCAACATAAATTAATACAGAGAACAAATATACAGAGAAAAGGGAGAATAAATGGTATTGCCAGCATCGCTGCCACCAATTTGTACCAGATCACTGCTTTATGGAAGGATTATGGTAACATGGCACACAGTGGCTTACTCTTGTGGTCTGGCACAAAGCAGACAGTGCACATAAACAGGTCCCTGCATTAACATGTGCAGAAAGTATCAGGGGTGGTCGTGGTCCTGTCTATGGTTTGCACACGCTTTGGATATTAACATGACTGTATATTGTGTGTCCTTGTGTAAATTGGTGTACACTTATCTGTATCTCAGAGTGTATCAAATAAGGTAAATTGTCCAATAATCTGTCCTACAAAGGTGGGCAACAGGATCTTACACAGGATATTGTGTTGTAGTCACTCATCACACTGTGTAAGGATCACAACCAAACCGATTCAGTCCCATACACCACCCACTTCTATCTACTTTGCAAGTCTCAGTGTTTGCTGATGACAACTAAACTATGGGCAGAGCTTTGGAAACTTCAAATGATAGTGCAGGCTGCAAGCAGACCTAGATAGATTATCACAATGGGGCAGTGGAATGTCCCGTCACACCTCATTGTGGGTAAACTTGTATGTGCCAGTCACTCTCATTGTGGGGTAAATTGTAGTGCCAGTCACACTCATTGTGGGTAAACTGTATGTGCCGTCACTCTCATTGTGGGGTAAATTGTATGTGCCAGTCACACTCATTGTGGGTTTACTTGTATGTGCCGTCACATGGCATTGTGGGTAAATGGTATGTGCCAGTGCACGCTCACTGTGGGTAAACTTGAATGTGCCAGTCACACGCATTGTGGGTAAATTTTATGTGCCAGTCACACTCACTGTGGGTGAAACTTGTATGTGCCAGTCACTCTCACGTGGGAAAACTTGTATGTGCCAGTCACACTCATGTGGGTAAACTTGTATGTGCCAAGTCAACACTCATGTGGGTTATACTTGGATGTGCCAGTCACACGCATTGTGGGTTAAACTTGTATGTGCCAGTCACACTCAATGTGGGAAACTTGTATGTGCAGTCACAGTCAATGTGTTTAAACTTGTATGTGCCAGTCACAATCATTGTGGGAGACTATGATGTGCCAGTCACGCTCTGTGGGGTAAACGTGAATGTGCCAGTCACACTCATTGTGGGTAAATTGTATGTGCCAGTCACACTCAATGGGGAAACTTGTATTGACAGTCACAGTCATTGTGGGTAGAAACTTGTTGTGCAGTCCACTCAATGGGGTTTAAAACTTGTATGTGCCAGTCACACTCACTGTGGGGTGAACTTGTATGTGCCAGTCACACTCAGTGGGTAACTTGTATGTGCCAGTCACACGCATTGTGGGTGTAAATTGTATGTGCCAGTCACACGCATTGTGGGTAAGTGTAGTGCCAGTCACACATCATTGTTGGGTAAACTTGAATGTGCCAGTCACACTCATGTGGGTAAACTTGTATGTGCCAGTCACACGCCATTGTGGGTAAACTTGTATGTCTGCCAGTCACAACTCATTGTGGGAAAACTTGTATGGGCCAGTGACACTCACTGGGTTGTAAACTGTATGGCAGTCACACGCATGTGGGGAATTGTAGTGCCAGTCACACTCATTGTGGGTAAACTGAATGTGCCAGTCACACTCATTTTGGGGTATAACTGTATGTGCCAGTCAGACTTATTGTGGGTTTAAATTGTATTTGCCAGTCCACACTCATGTGGGTAAACTTGTATGTGTCAGTCACACTCATGTGTTTAAATTTGTATGTGCCACTCACACTTAATGTGTTTAAACTTGTATGTGCCAGTACACTCATTGTTTAAACTTGAATGTGCCAGTCACACTCAATGTGGGAACACACTTGTATGTGCCAGTAGTTACACTCATTGGGATAAGACTTGTATGTTCCATGTGGTTAACACAATGGTGTCACTTGTGGGTATAATTGTATGTGCCAGTCACACTCATTGTGGGTAAATGGAATGTTCCAGTCCACATCATTGTGGGGTAAATTGTATGTGCCGTCACACTCATTGTGGGTAAACGTGAATGTTCCAGTCACACTCATTGTGGGTAAACTTGTATGTGCCAGCACACTCAGTGTGGGGAAATTGATGTCCAGTCACACTCATGTGGGTTAATTGTATGGCCGTCACACTCATGTGGGGTTGAACGTGCAGTACATCTGATCTGTATTGTGCAGCACATCATTAGAACTGAGGCCAGTACACCATCTTGTATGGTGACACTTATGTCCCAGTCACATCATTGTGGGTAAAATTTGATGTGCCAGCGTACTTAGTGGGTGTGACCTAATTGGGGCGGATAAAGGGGCGTGGCCTAAAAGATTTTTCACCGCGCTGCGCGCGGCGCATGGAGTGCCCAGGAGTGCCCCTGATCTTCTTAGACCTTAGATACGCCCCTGGTGCCAGTCACACTCATTGTGGGTAAATTGTATGTGCCAGTCACACTCACTGTGGGTATACTTGTATGTGCCAGTCACACTCACTGTGGGTAAACTTGT
The DNA here is from genome assembly GCA_019447015.1 of Hymenochirus boettgeri. Lineage (NCBI taxonomy): Eukaryota > Metazoa > Chordata > Amphibia > Anura > Pipidae > Hymenochirus > Hymenochirus boettgeri. The sequence goes on from JAACNH010000066.1 coordinate 415,167, forward strand.
ATGTGCCAGTCACTCTCATTGTGGGTAAATTGTATGTGCCAGTCACACTCACTGTGGGTAAACTTGTATGTGCCAGTCACACTCACTGTGGGTAAACTTGTATGTGCCAGTCACACTCACTGTGGGTAAATTGTATGTGCCAGTCACACTCACTGTGGGTAAACTTGTATGTGCCAGTCACACTCACTGTGGGTAAATTGTATGTGCCAGTCACACTCACTGTGGGAAAACTTAACAATGGAGACTGTCTGAGACGTTATTTAAATATGTATGTCAGGGATAGGAAACCAGCAGCTCTCCAAATGTTATTGAACTACAACTCCCAGTGTTCCTCTACTAGCACTCTGCACCCAGGGAATGGCAGATGGTGAGACCCCAGCCCTGGGACTGTTACATCCCCAGCTTCTTGTAAGCTCTTTGGGGACAGCTCCCTTTCTGCACATCTTATGGTTTCTATGTAGAATGTGTCGTCGCACATTAGTGTGAACCTGCCCCCTCCCTCATTTGTAACTGTGCCCCTGGCATGTCTGTAAGGCGGCGATGGGCTTGTTTAGGCAGAAATCCAATCGACCTCTGTGCAGACAAATCTATGAGTTGAACTGACTCTGGGTTATTTAAAGTTTAACCCACAAACCCCCCAAATTGTCTCCCCCCTCACAGACCTTCTCTCCCTTATTGGCTGCCCAAGAGGCGTGTTGTACATTAAGAACATGTGCAGCTGTTTCCCCTTCCATTGGTCTTTAACTCTGTACCTGGGATTGGTTTTCATTGGCCATTGCCTCAGGCTGCCAGTGGTTGGCTGTTGCGTCAGCCTGTGCCGGTGTTGTGCTTGGTGGGTGTGGGTTGTTTATGTGCAGTGATTGGCCCTCAGCTTGTGTGTGTGTGTATAAGAAGGCAATGCTGACACTGCAGTCTGTGACACACAGTTATTACAAATCCCCAAGTACTGAGCTAGTGATTTTCCCAGTAGTTTGAGGCAAGTGAAAGGGAAATGGTGGACAGCGTATATCGCACACGATCTCTGGGTGTGGCAGCCGAGGGGCTTCCAGATCAGTATGCCGATGGCCAAGCCGCCCGTGTCTGGCATTACTATATTGGAGACAAACGGAGCCGCACAGATGAATATCACAGCTGGATCCTGGCATTGCTACAGGAACACAACTGTCGTACTGTCTTGGACGTGGCATGTGGAACCGGGTGAGAAACTCACTGCCATTTAGCCATATTATTATTATTGATTAATGTAGCACCAACATCTTCCGTAGCGCTTTACAATTCCATGTATACATTCACATCAGGCCCTGCCCCGAAGAGCTTACAATCTAAGCACATTTATTGACACATACAACCTATCAGTATGTCTTTATGATTGTGGGGGAAACCGGAGTGCCCAGAGGAAACCCACCCAAGCACGGGGAGAACATACAAACTCCAGATGTGTCCAAGGGTGGAATCGAACTCAGGACTTCAGTGCTAACCACTGAGCCGCCGTGCTGCCCATATATATACATTTATCTGGGGATGCAGCACTGTACAACACTTAAAATGAATAATATAAAGTAATACCAAGTGTATAAATGGACATGAGGAAAGAGATCCCTGACCCAGAGAGCTTGGAATCTAATTAGGCTGCATAACATACAGATACACAGGGAGGGGTAGACATAAAGACTGGTTCCATGGGAGAAACCAAATCACCGGGCTAAATAAATGACACCATATGGGGAGATTTACAGAGCCACGGCGCTATTTTCTCATCTTTAACATACTAACAGTTACTGTGACGTGATGGAGCCACCACAACCAATCACCATTACACACACTCCAACTATCCCAATTCACCAGAAGATCGACACTCATTCAGCATTCCCTGCCTTACTAGGTGTGCTGGGTTCTGGAGACCACACGGTCTGGACCCACCGTGCCTAATACCCCACACAGTCCTCGGCACAGCTGTTAGTTTAGGAACATGGCGACTAGTGGTGTATTGATATTGGCAGGCAGCAGATTCCCTGTCACATTAGTGAACTGCAACTTGGGGAAAAGAGTGAAAGAAATCAGGGAACACTTTGTAAAGCGGATCCGCACAGAGTGGCCCTAGGGGCCCTGTGTTCAGAGGGGGTAAGGTGGGAACTGTGACTTAGCTAAAGGAGAGAGAATCATGGATAAAGCAGGTAATGGTACCCCAGAGAAGAGAGAACCCTCAGTGGTTTATGTAACTAACACACTTGTAATATATTGTGTCTGTGGCCAAATATTATTTAGTCCTTACTTAGTTTCATGAGAACTCACACAACAGCAGCTGAAGGAAACATACATATGTCACACTTGTTACCGAGAGAAATCCCGTACGGTGACTTACCCGGAGCCGCACACACTCTGGGCAAATCTCCCGGAGGTATTTAAAGTCTCCAGACAACATTGTCCCAATCAGGGTTGCCAGATTTTTTCTCCGCCCTGAGCGGCAGGGGGGTGGGGCCATGGCAAGGAGGTGGGGCAATGACATTAGGGGTGGGCAGGGGGGGGAGATGGCTGAGTTGGGGTTAGAGGCATGATTGCAACTGGGGGAGGGATTAGTGGTGTAACTGGGCGTTCAGGGGGCGTGGCTGTCAGGGCCGGGATTTGGACGGTGTTTTGGCCCTGACTGAGGGACTCGGATTTTGTCCCAGCAGTCGAGACAATTCTGCCCAAATCCAGACGTCTGACAACCCTGGTCAAAATAGACAGAGCACATTTGCAAACATACAACAAGCTGTGTTTCACCTCTCCCTTTGCTGTGGCTGCTGGGTGATTTATGAAAGGAACCTGTAGCACCCATAATCCACCTGGGTAAATCACCAATGCACGTACACAAGGAAGTTGCAGCACATACCAGCACAGAGATCCTCCCTGACAGAACAGGGATTTCAGGTTTTTTGTTTTCAATCGCTATGGCAGGTTTACCAGCCAACAAATATGATACAAAAGATGGCAATGCACACTGAACAATAATGAAATAGTGATAAAAAGAGCTGAAATGTTTCGCCATCTAAGAGCGGAGATTTGCTCAAAATATATCAGGCCAAATGCAATAACAGAGCAAGGGGAGGTATTGGGCTACAACAGAACTACAGGAGCAACACTGAACAAAGGGCCAATAACAGGGAAAGGATCTGGGGGAGATAAATGGCAAGTAAGGATGGAAATTGGCAGAAAGGGTTTAAATGAGAAAGATGAAGAATAGATAATGGCAGTAAGAGGGAGGGCTCCTCAGTATGGGAAAAGAGGAGAGAACTATTTTATACAAGCTACAGAGTGGATAATACATTGAGACTGTAATGTCAACATCTTGGCAAAGGAACGTGACTGGTTCAAGAGAGGTGTTAAGGAGGCCATTTATGTGAAAATAAGGAAACCAAGCCTAAATAGAGGTGGGGGGGTTCGACACCATCTGTCTGCCATGTACAATGCTGTTTTGACACTTTACTCTGGGCGTTCCTATAACACCTCTTAGCCACTATCCAATCACGCCCTTAACACTTGGCTGTGATTTGCTAATTGGGATTTTCCAGGGTACATAATTGCCACAGATTCTTGTACAAGTCATTCTGAATTGAGAAAGCCAGTCGGATGACTAGCGAAACGTCTTCAACAACTAAACTTCAAGTCCAGTTGATCTAACTGAATACAACAGATATACCATGACCTGGATGAATGAGAATACCCCCATTAATATAAAGATACTGAATGAATAAAACCCATTAATATAAAGATTCAGATTGGATAATACTCCCATTAATATAAAGATACAGATTGAATAATACTCCCATTAATATAAAGATACAGATTGGATAATACTCCCATTAATATAAAGATACTGGATGAATAAAACCTATTAATATAAAGATTCAGAATGGATAATACTCCCATTAATATAAAGATACAGATTGGATAATACCCCCATTAATATAAAGATACACATTAGATAATACCCCCATTAATATAGAGATACAGATTGGATAATATCCCCATTAGTATAAAGATACAGATTGGCTAATATCCCCATTAATATAGAGATACAGATTGGATAATATCCCCATTAATATAAAGATACAGATTGGATAATACTCCCATTAATATAAAGATACTCAATGAATAATACCCCATTAATATAAAGATACTGAATGAATAATACCCTATTAATAAAAAGATACAGATTGGATAATACCCCATTAATATAAAGATACAGATTGGATAATACCCCCATTAATATAGAGATACAGATGGATAATACTCTCCCATTATAAAGATACTCAATGAAATATACCCCATTAATAATAAGATACTGAATGAATAATACCCTATAATAAAAAAGATACGATTGGATAATACCCATTAATATAAAGATACAGATTGGATAATACCCCATTAATATAGAGATACAGATTTTTTAATATCCCCATTAATATAAAGATACAGATTGGATAATACTCCCATTAATATAAAGATACTGAATGAATAATACCCCATTAATATAAAGATACAGATTGGATAATACCCCATTAATATAAAGATACAGATTGGATAATACCCCCATTAATATAGAGATACAGATTGGATAATATCCCCATTAATATAAAGATACAGATTGGATAATACTCCCATTAATATAAAGATACTGAATGAATAATACCCCATTAATATAGAGTTAAAGATTGGATAATTTTCCCATTAATATAAATATACAGAGTGGATAATACCCCCAACAATCTAAAATCACAGAGTGGACAATACTTGGGATTGATTCCCCCCCGGACTTAGAGTGTGGGGTATCTGAGATGAGGTTGAGAATACACGAGGAATCCTAGAACGTAACTGACGGACAGGGCACAACCAGCTCAGAGCTGGACAACAGCGTGGTACCAAGTCAGAAGCAAAGTCGGAGTCAGGGACAGAGCCAAGGATCAAAACACAGATGGTCAGTCAGCGAGGTGAGGTACAAGAGGGTAAGGCAAAGTCGTAGACGGGGTCAGGCAAGAGGTCAGGTCAGGACAGGACAGGCAAGAGGTCAGGACAGGTGGGAAACAAACGTAGCGGAAGACAGGCAGGTATTGGTTCACGGAATAAACTAGATCAACATCGCACCACGAGCAAGGGTAAACCAAGGCTATAACGGGCAGAGAGGAGAGGGTGATGAGAATATAAAGGGAAGAATAACCAATGAGAAAAGACCAGGAGAAAAAGGCCAATAGAAAACAGAGAAAAGGAAAAGGACTAAACAAATAGGCTAATTCAAACTAAAGCAGAAAGCACAACACACACAGAGCTAACGAGCCACACCCACTCACACAAAATCCAAAGTGACTGACATGCAAGAGACAGAGGGTATACACGCTGGGGATGGTTCAGAACAAGTGTAGGCCTGTGCGCATGAACGCCACAAGACCAGAGCCTGGGTAAGCGGTCGCTGACATTATGACATTACCCCCTCTGAGAAGGGGCCTCCAGACCCCCAGAACCAGGTTTCTGGGGGAAATCCCTTTGAAATTTAGAGCTCTGCTGCATGGACCATACGAGCAGGTACCCAACACCTCTCTTCAGGTCCGTATCCCTTCCAATCGAGTAAGTAATTGGTGAGTTTTGTACCCACCATGAATCCAGAACTTTTTATCCAGAGCAAACTCTGCAAATGGTAAATTTTCTGCCCATTTCTCCTGAGAATCTGCAACAAAACATCTCATATATTGCCCTAAAGACTGATTGTCCTTTCAGTCTGGCCATTAGACTAGGGATGAAAGCCTGAAGAAAAGGATAAAAAAATACCAAGGCTCGCCTTCAGACACAATATTTTCAGGGATACCATGAAGTCGAAAAATATGTTCAACCCACAACTGAAATAATTCTTTAGCTGAAGGGAGTTTGGGAAGAGGAATGAAATGAGCCATTGTACAAAACATATCTATCAATACCCAAATTACTGTTGATCCCGAGGTTATAGGCAGATCAACAATAAAATCCATTTTGGGAACTTTACTGCGGGCACAAATGGCACAAGCATTAATATACGTTTAGTATCTTTAGACATAGAAGGTCACCAGACATTTTGATTTAACAGAGACAAAGTTTTCCTTTCCCCGGGATGCCCTGAGAGTTGGAGTCGTGGAAAACCTGTAGATGAAGAGTTAATGGCACAAATAAGCGATTATGAGGTTTACCAGACAAGCTTCAATCTTCCTAGAATGGTTCTAGGCTTTTCAGTAAGTCAGGTAGCAACTGAGCAGTGGTAAGTGCTCCAAGAATACAACCCACTGGAACAATGGGTTTGATAACTTTCTCATTGCATATATCAGACTAAGGGAAGTTCCTAGAAAGTGTGTCTGCTTTCACATTCTTAGAAACAGGTCTATAAGCAATTCTAAATTTAAACCTAGAAAAGAAGAGTGCCCATCTTGTTTAGAATTCAACCTCTTTGCTTCTTCAATGTATTCTAAATTTTTATGCTCAGTTAAGACTGTAACCTGATGTTGAGTTCCTACCAATGTCTTCACTCCTCAAAGGAGTAAGAGGCACAAGGGTGCAGTCGCTCAACCTCAACTACAAAGGGATACCTGAGATTAGGATGAATCAGGATAGGAGCCGGATAGACTTTTTTGAGACTTTCAAAGGCTTCATCGGCTTCCAGAGGCCAAATATCTTCTTGGTGAGGTTGGTTAACGGAGCTACTACAGAGGAGAAATTCTCAATAAAACCTCTGTAGAAATTGGCAAAGCTGAAGAACCTCTGAAGAGAATTGAGGTTAGAAGGAGGGGACCAATTCAGGACATATGAAACCTTCCCTGGATCCATCGTGAGCCCTTGGCTGGATATAATATATCCTAAAAAAGGAACATGGTCAGTTAAAAAATACATTTTTCCAACTTATAATTTATTTTCCCTAAGTTTCTCTTTTACTTAACGAATATGAGAATGGTGAAACTCTAATATATTTATTATTATTTTTTTGTCTCTCACCACTTTTCTGGCATTGGGACCTTGGGCTCCATGGCTGGAATGGAAACTGGAGCTTGCAGCAACTGGAATAACCAATGAGAACACAGCAGGAGAGAAGGGACAATAGAAAAGGATTAAACCAATTTAAACTAAAGCAGAAAGCACAACACACATAGAACTAACGAGCCACACCCACTCACACAAAATCCAAAGTGACTGACATGCAAGAGACAGAGGCTTTACACGCTGGGGATGGTTCAGAACAAGGTAAGCATCGGCTGACATACACAGTGGATAATGCTGCCATCAATATAAAGATACAGAGTGGATAATATTCCCATTAAAAAAGTGACCTTTATTAAAACAAGAGCACTCTCCATGACCATGATTCCAGTAGATATCTATTCAAAGTCACAGCAGTATAAGGTTTGTTTCCCTGCTAGCACTGTGAGCTTTGACATCTCCAGCACCCTTGGTTTGTCCCAAAGTCTCAGGTTTGGAGCATGCCCACTGCTGGGACAGAGTGTCATCAGTTGCATCATTAGCCCCACCCCAGAGGTTCTTAATCAGTTTAAACGTGGTCTCCATTCCATACTAGTGTCCTCTATTTCAAACAAGCCCAGAATGATGTCTCTAGCTTCTCTGGGTCTAAAGTTATAGGGGGAGACTTACCCAGAGCTGCTATGGCTGCGGGCACATCCCCCTTCCACGATTCAATAGTGCGTTAGTGCACGTGGGTAAATCCTACAAGGTATTTAACTGCAGCCTGATTTTAATGCTGGCTATTAGACGGCGTTAAAACCATGTGCTACAAGCAGTGCAGACATGATATTGAATTGCAAGCGGCAGATGCACGGGTGTCTTTTGTGTAACCTGTGCACCCGGCGCTAATATGGAGTTAAAGTCATGCTAACTGATACCGAAATGATTTTAACTCCATATTATTACCCAGCGGCTTATTACCCACATAGGCTTTTAAACTTGGTCTCTGACAGTCAGGAAAAACCAGGAAGTGTGTGACAGTCACATCATGTGCTGTTTAAAAAACCCCAGCCCCCCAAAAGATCTTGTCTAAAAGACAAAGACCTGCAACCATTATCTGCCCACTCCTCCACCTTGTTTTCTTTTCAGGCTTATGGCTACCTTTAAAAATGATTAAGAAATTTGGGGTTGGAACTTGATGATATGATATAGCAGATGATATAGCAGATGATGCTCTGTTACGGCAGTTGGATACAACTGAGCATGCTTAGTGCCTGCGGCAGTGGGGGCTGAGCAAACTGCTGGTCTTGTGCTAGTTACTGCTGTAACTTTGGAAAGACTGCAGCTAGAAGCATGATCCTGGAGTCATTTTAAAGGATTGAATGTGCTCTTTTTAATAAAGGTCAATTGTATGGAAACCACAGACCACAGTTACAACATGGTGCAGAGAGAGGATAGTGCGGTGAATAGGAACCAGTAAATGTTCATAATTTATAAACAGTCTGTAAGCAGATTTATTTAGCACAAAACTGAATATTAAGGGCAGGGTCCCACTATCCATATGCACTTTCCAATCTGCAATGACATTTTATTTTTAATTGAAATCGTAGGAACCAGTTCCCACTATGGCCCATAATTATAAACGCGCGGTACCGCACGTCATCAGTAAATTACCACAGCAGCCCTAAATGTATGGTCGCAATTGTACATATACGCTGAAGTCTGGCGCAGGCAATGCAAATTGAGTTTAAAACTCTTGTTTACCCGATATTACATCGGTTAGCTTGGGGTTTCTACTTGTTTTTCCCCTTAGCAAGGGATATTGCTTCTCCCCGTTTGTGAGTTATCTCTTGCAATAAAGGATATTTTAGAGCAGGGACCCAATTATATATGAATTGGGTTTCTGATAGCAATATACTATATTAGATACGGTGTGACAGTACATATATTTTAGCATTTGTGCAGTTGTGTGTATGAGTATGATATATATTTTGTCAAATGTATTTCCAATAACAATGTATTTTTCGGTTTTAAAATACCATGCGGTAGTAAAATACCATGCGGTAGTAAAATACCATGCGGTAGTAAAATACCATGCTGTAGTAAAATACCATGCGGTACTAAAATACCATGCGGTAGTAAAATACCATGCGGTAGCAAAATACCATGCGGTAGTAAAATACCATGCGGTACTAAAATACCATGCGGTAGTAAAATACCATGCGGTAGTAAAATACCATGCGGTACTAAAATTCCATGCGGTAGTAAAATACCATGCGGTAGTAAAATACCATGCGGTACTAAAATACCATGCGGTAGTAAAATACCATGCGGTAGTAAAATACCATGCGGTAGTAAAATACCATGCGGTAGTAAAATACCATGCGGTAGTAAAATACCATGTGGTAGTAAACTATTGTAATGTTATTCCATGGGGATATTAAATCTACAATCCTGGTTGTAGGAAAAATATCACACATTAAAGCTCGTTTTAGCGATTGTTAAACCAATGGTTAAAGGTGCGCTACCCGCTAAAACATAACACCACGCATTTATAAATATGGCCCTACGTGTACAATCGCATGCACTACTTTTGGTCTGTTTGTGTCCACTCCTGTCCATTTTGCACTTCAATTCAAGTCTATGGGTAGACAAGCGGACACAGGTGCATAGAAGTGAACACAAATTCTTTATTAAAAGAGACTGTATAAAGTTTTTTGAAAAACAGTTAAACTGAGAAGTACTTGGGACAGGGATATAGGATTGGTAATTCCTACCTCCCAATATTGTAATTCCTACCTCCCAATATTGTCTCTGTGAGGAGCACCAGCCCAAAGAAAACTGATTCTGCCAGTTTCTTCTCCTGGCTTCAGCTCTATTTTTAATACAGGAATAGTCCAGGACTAACCTGGCGAATGAAAACTGTAGGTGCTGTAGCTCCTCAACGAAACAATATTGTGAGGTAGGAAAACTCAATCCGATCTCCCTGCCCCAGGTACTTTCCATTTCTTATTAGTTAATGTTTAGAGTATAGTTATCCTTAAATTCATTTTAACCACAGTAAAAAACACACAAATGTGGACAAACAGGCAAAAGGAGACACAAATGCAAACGCACATCTATCTGTATATCTATCTGTACATCTATCTGTATATCTGTATATCTATCTGTCTATCTATCTGTATATCTGTATATCTATCTGTACATCTATCTAATAATTATCTGTGTATCTATCTGTCTATCTATATGTCTATCTGTATATCTATCTGTATATCTGTATGTCTATCTGTATATCTATCTGTACATCTATCTGTATATCTATCTGTCTATCTATCTGTATAACTATCTGTACATCTATCTGTCTATCTATCTGTATATCTATCTGTCTATCTATCTGTATATCTGTATGTCTATCTGTATGTCTATCTGTACATCTATCTGTATATCTATCTGTTCTGTAATGTCTATCTTATATCATCTGTACATCTAATCTGAATATTCTATCTGTATACATATCGTCTTTATCTTCTATCTATCTGTATATATCTGTATTCTCTATCTGTCTATCTAAATCTGTATAACTATCTGTCTATCTTCTGTATTCTGTAGATCTATCTGTATATCTATCTTCTGTACATCTTCTCATCTGATGCTATCGCTAGCTGTATATACTATCTGTTCATATCTATCTGTACATCTTATCTGTATATCTGTCATTCTATTCTGTATACTCTATCTGGATCTATCTGTAATTCGATCTGTACATCTATCTGTCTATCTATCTGTATATCTATCTGTCTATCTATTCTGTCTATCTATCTGTATATCTATCTTATGTCTATCTGTATATCTATCTGTATATCTATCCTGTAAATATCTATCTGTACATCTATCTGTCTATCTATCTGTATATCTATCTGTCTATCTATCTGTCTATCTATCTGTATATCTATCTGTATATATCTGTAAATTGTCCTACTGTAATATCTATCTGTATAGCCTATCTGTATATCTATCTGTAATATCCTATCCTGTGATATCTATCTTGTATATGCCTGTAATATCTATCTGTATATCTATCTGTATATCTGTATATCTATCTGTATATCTATCTGTATATCTATCTGTATATCTGTATATCTATCTGTATATCTATCTGTCTATCTGTATATCTGTATGTCTATCTGTATATCTAATCTATCTGTACATCTATCTGTACTCTATCTGTTATATCTATCTGACATCTATCTGTATATCTAATCTGTATATCTATCTGTATATCTATCTGTCCTATCTATCTTTATATCTATCTGTATAATCTAATCTGTATATCTGTATTCTAATCTGTATATCTATCTGTATAATCTATCTGTACATCTATCTGTCTAATCTATCTGTATATCTATCTTGTCTATCGTTCTGTACATCTGCATCTGTCTATCTATCTGTATATCTAATCTGCCTATCCTATCTGTATCTATCTGTAATTACTCTATCTGTATATCTATCTGTTATCTATCTGTATATCTATCGTATATCTAAAATCTGTATATCATCTGTACTTATCTGTCATTCTAATCTGTAATCGTATCTAATCTGTATTCATCGTACTTCTGTATTCTATCTGTATATCTTCTGTACATCTACTGTATATCTATCTGTATACTATCTGTACATCTATCTGTACACTCTATCGGTATATCTCTATCTGTACATCTATCTGTATATCTATCTGTTAATATCTAATCTGTATATCTATACTGTACACTATCTGTATAATCATCTGTATATCGTTGTACATCTATCTGTACATCTATCTGTCTATCTATCTGTATATCTGTATGTCTATCTGACATCTATCTGTCTATCTATAATGTATCTGTAATGTACATCTATCTGTATAAATGGCTATGATCTGATCTAACTATCTGTCTATCATCTGTATGTCTAGTCTGTTATCTATGTCTTATCAGGTCTATCTGTACATATCTATCTGTATAATCTAGGTCTATCTGTCATCTATCTGTATATCTATCATATGAATATCGTATCTGTACTCTCACTGTCTATCTATCTGTCTAAATTATCTGTATATCTGTATGTCTAATCTTATATGCTATCTGTACACTAATCTGTTAATCTATCTGTCTAACTATCTGTATATCTGTATGTCTCATCTGTATAATCTATCTGTACATCTAATCTGTAGACATCTATCTGTAACATCTAATCTGTACATCTATCTGTCATCTATCTGTATCTATCTGTTCATATCTATATGTTACTATCGGTTTCTTATCTGTATATCTTATGTCTATCTGTATATCTAAATCTGTACATCTATCTGTATCATCTATCTGTGAGTATCTATCTTTCTATCTATCTGTATATCTGATGGTCTATCTGTATATCTATCTGGTATATCTATCTGTATATCTGTAATTCTGCTAATCTGTATTCTATCTGTAATACTATCTTGTATCTCTATCTGTATATCTATCTGTACTATCTATCTGTAGCATCTATCTGTCTATCTATCTATATATTATTCTTCTGATCTGTATATCTATCTGTAATCTATCGGTAATCTATCTGTATATCTATCTGTATATCTATCTGTACATCTATCTGCTATCTATCTGTATATCTATCTGTATATCTATCTGTCTATCTATCTGTATATCTGTATGTCTATCTGTATATCTATCTGTATATCTATCTGTACATCTATCTGTATATCTATCTATATCTCTCTGTACATCTATCTGATAACATCTACTGTATATCTATCCTGTATATCTATCTGTCTATCTATCTTTATTATCTGTATTCTTCTGTTATGATCTTATCGTATAACTTATCTGCTATCTATCTGTATTTTATATCTGTACATGGCTATCTGTATATCTATCTGCTATCTTCTCACGCTAATATCTATCTGTCATCTATCTTCCTTTATGTATATCTTATCTGTCTTAGTCTATCTGTACTTGTAATATCTATCTGTATCATTAGTCTTAGTTATATCTATCTGTTATCTATCTTCTATCACATCTGTATCTGTATAGTTCATCTGTATATATTTCCTTATAATCCTAAATCTGTTAATCTATTCTGGATCTCTATGTATATCTATCTGTATCATTATCTGTAAATATCTATCTGTATATCGATCTGTATATCTATCTGTACATCTAATCTGTACATCGATCTGAAATTATTGTATATCTATCGGTCTGTATAATCTATCTGTATATCTCTCTTAGCATCTATCTTTATACTTCTGTCTATCTAATCTGTATATTACTATCTGTCTATCTATCTGTAATATCTATCGTCTATCTATCTGTATATCTATCTGTTAATTTATTTGTATATCTAATCTTATATCATCGGTCATCTATCGTATTCTTATCTGTATAATCTATCTTGTATATCTATCTGTATAACTATCTGTAACATCTAATCTGTACATCTATCTGTATATCTATCCCTGTATTATCTGTATATCTATCTTTACAGTCTATCGTATTCTAATCTGTATAATTACTTGTTACTATCTGTACATCATCTGTACACTATCTTTATAGCTATCTGTTATCTACTTTATTCTATCTGTATAGTCTATCTGTAACATCTATCTGTGTAGCTATCGTCTATCTATCTGTATATCTTATAGCGGTTATCTGTACATCTATCTGCACATCTATCTGTACAGTCTATCTGTAAGTATCTATCTGCTACATCTATCTGTGTACATCTATCTGGGTGGAGGATCTATCTGTATATCTATCTGTAATATCTGGCATATCTAGCTGTACAGCTATCTGTATACTACTGTTATATCTATCTGTCCATTTCTATCTGTATAACTATCTGTATGCTTATCTGTCTATCATACTGTATATCTGTCATATCTAATCGTACATCTATCTGCACATCTATCTGTCAACCTATCTGTATTCTGTATGTCTATCTTGTATTCTCATCTGTATATCTATCTGTGCATCTATCTGTCTACTATCTGTACATCTATCTGTATATCCTATTGTATTCTATGTGTATCGCTATCGGTACATCTATCTGTACCTCTAATCTGCACATCTACTTCTGTACCTATCTATCTGTATATCTATCTGTAATAAGTATCGGTATATCTATCTGGTATATCTATCCTGTACATCTATCTGTATATCTATCTGTCTATCTATCTTATATCTATCTGTCTATCTATCTGTAATCTCTATCTGTATAATTATTGGTATAGCGATCTGTATATCTATCGTACATCTTCTGTATAAGCTATCTTGTTATCTATCTGTAAAAAAAAAAAATAAAAAAAAGCTAGCTTAAATACCTATCTGTACATCTATCTGTATATCCTATCGTTATCCTATCTGTACATCTAGCTTTATATCTATCGTACATCTATCTGTATATCTATCTGTATATCTATCTGTAATCTCTGCTTTATATGCACTATCTGTACATGTTATCTGCACATCTATCTGTACATCTATCTGTACATCTATCTGGTACATCTATCTGTAATATCTATCTGTATATCTAATCTGTATATCTATCTGGTATTATATTCTGTTTATCTATCGTACTCTATCTGTATAACTTATCTTAGATCTATCTGAAAACATCTATCTGTATCCCTATCTGTTAGCTATCTGCCTATCTAATCGTATATCTGTAATACTATCTGTACATCTATCGGCACACTCTATCTGTCTATCTATCGTGTATATCTGTATGTCAATCCTGTATATCGATCTGTATACATCTTCCATCTTATCTGTATACTAAATCTGTACATCTATCTTATTCTAATTTGTATATCTTTCTGTATATCTAGATCTGATATCTATCTGTACATCTATCTGCACATCTATCTGTCTATCTATCTGTATATCGGTAGATCTAGCGGTACTCTATCTGCACTCTATCTTCTATTTCTGTATATCTGTATATCTATCTGTATATCCTATCTGTAAACATCTATTCCTGTATTCTCTATCGTATATCTATTTTGTATATCTCTCTGTACATCTATCTGTTATCTATTTGTATATCTCTCGGTAATATCTATCTGTATAATCTATTTGTATATCTATCTGTCGATCTATCTGTATTCTGGATCTCTATCTGTACATTATCTGCCACATCTATCTTCTATCTATCTGTTATCTGTATGGTTCTGATCTGTATATCTAGTCTGTATATCTATCTGTACATCTATCTGTATAGGGCTATCGTACATCTATCTGTATATCTATTTGTATATCCTATCTGTAGTAATCTATCTGTACATCGATCTGTCACTATCTGCACATCTATCTGTCTATCTTCTGTATATGCTGTATATCTTATCTGTACATCTATCTGCACAATCTATCTGTCGAATCTATCTGTATCTTTATACTATCTATTCTATCTGTAATCTTATCTGTATATCTATCTGTATATCTATTTGTATATTCTTCTGTACACTCTCTGTATTCGATTTGTATATCTATCTTTATTCTATTGTATATCTTTGTAATCTATCTTCTGTAATCTATTTGTATAATCTATCTGGTATATCTATCTGTATATCTATCTGTAGATCTATCTGGACAATCTATCTGTATATCTATTTTGTATTAATCTCTCTGTATATCTATCTGTATACTTTTGAATTCTACTGTAATCTATCTGTACATCTATCTGTATATCTATCTCGTACTATCAATCTGTAATAACTATCTGTAATCTATCTGTTATCTATCTGTATATCTATCTTCTATCTATCTGTATCGTATGCTATCTGTATATCTTATCGTATAATCCATCTGTATATCTCATCTGTTACTATCTGTATGTCTATCTGTATATCTAACTGTAACATCTCGGTCTATCTATCTGTATATCTATTGTTATCTATCTGGTATCTCTATCTGTACAATCAATCTGTATTCTATCTGTAATGATCTAGCTGTAACATCTATCTGGTCATCTATCTGTTATATATCTGTACATGTCTATCTGTTATCTATCTGTATAATCTATTCTGTACTACTAGTTGTATATCTCGTCTTTCTTATATCTATCTTTGCTATATCTGATTCTTGTAATATTCTGTATTCTGTTAATTCGTATCTATGTATATCTATCTGTACCTCTATCTGTATAGCTATCTGTACATCTAATCTGTACTATCTTCTGTCCTACATCTTCTGTCTATCTCTTCTATCTGTATATCTATGTGTCCATCTGATATCATGCTAGATACTATCTTTATCTATCTGTATCATCTATTCTATCTATCTGATATCTACTGTGTCTATCTAATCTGACAGTCTATCCTTAATCATAATCTGTCTATGATACTGATAGGTCTGTTTATATCTACTGATATCTATCTGTATATCTAATCTGGTATCTATCTATCTAGTAATCTATATCTAATCTGTACATTCTATCTGTACTACTTATCTTGTATATCTTATAGCTGTAACTATCTATACTATGTCACATCTCATACTGGTATATCTTTTGTACTATCTACCGGTAACATCCTATCTTATTCTATCTGTTATTCTATCTGTACATCTATCTGTTATTCTATCTGTTATCTATCTGTATCATCTATATAAATCCTGTCTATCTATCTGTATACTATCTTAATATCTATCTGTATATCGTATGCATCGTATATCTATCTGTATATCTAATCTGTACTAGCTCTATCTATAGTCTGATATCTTCTGTATATCTATCTGTAATCTATGTCTATCTATCTGTATATCTATTCACTGCCTATCTATCTAAATCTGTATTCTATCTGTTATCTATCTGTATATCTCTCTGTACACTATCTGCACTCTAGCTTCTATCTATCTGTTGCTATCATCGTACATCTATCTGTATATCTGTCTATCTATCTGTCCTATCATCTTATATCTTTAATATCTATCTGTACATCTATCTCACCTCTATCTGTGCTACTAGCTGTAATATCTTTAATGGTATATCTGTATATCTATCTGTATATCCCCTTTATATCTAATCTGTTATATCTATCTGTACACTATCTGTATATCTATCTGTATATCTATCTTATATCTCTCTGTATCTCTATCTGTCTGCATATCTTCTCTGCATATCTATCTGTAATATCTCTCTGCATATCTCTCTGCATAGTCTTCGCATAATCTCTCTGCATACTAATCGTGTATATCTATCTGTATAATCTATCTGTACATCTACTGCATATCTATCTGTAACATCTATCTGTACATCTATCTGCATATTCTATCTTTACTCTTCTGTAACATCTATCTGTCATATCTACTGCACATCTTCTATCTGCACATTATCTGTACATCTATCTGATATCTATCTGACATCCGTACTCTATCTGTACATCTATCTGTCTATCTTGATCTTACTCTATCTGCACATCTAATCTGCACATCTATCTGTACAGCTTCGTTAATATCTAATCTATCTGTACATCTGTAATATCTATCTGTACATCTAATCTGTATATCTTCTGTATAATTATCTGTATATCTAATCTGTCTATACTATCTGTACATTCTATCTTGTACTCTATTTTTTATATCTATCTGTATATATCTGTATATCTAGCTGTATATCTATCTTTTATAATTATCTGTTACATCTATCTGTATATCAATCTGTAATCTATCTGTATATCGGTATATCTATTGTATAGATTATCTTGTACATCTATCTGTATAATTATCTGTATATCAGCTGTATACTATCTTACATCTATCTGTCCTATCTAGCTGTATAACTATCTGTCTATCTCATCTGATATCTGAATATCGATTGTATGAATTATATGTATATCTATCTGTATAACTATCGTACATCTATCTGTATACTATCTGGATAACTATCTGTATATATATCGTATATCTAAATCTGTCTCATTATCTGTACATCCTATCTTATATCTATCTGTATATCTATCTGTATAATTATCTGTACATCTATCTGTATATCTATCTGTATATCTATCTGTATATTTATCTGTACATCTATCTGTATATCTATCTGTATAATTATCTGTACATCTATCTGTATATCTATCTGTATATCTATCTGTATATCTATCTGTAATAATTATCGGTACATCTATCTGTATATCTATCTGTATATCTATCTGTATATCTATCTGTATATCTGTACAAACTCTCTATCTGTATAATTATCTTTACTATCTATCTGTACAGCTATCTGTACAATCTATCTGTACATATCTATCTGCATATCTACTGCATATCTATCTGTAATAATTATCTGTAATCGATCTGTATATCCTATCTGTATAATTATCTTTAACATCTATCTGTATATCCTCTGTACATCTATCTGTATATCTATCTATTACATCTATCGGTACATCTATCTGGATCTCTATCTGCATATCTAAGCTGTTACTCTACTGTTATATCTAATCTGTATATCTATCTGTATATCATTCTGTATATCTATCTGTATAAACTATCTGTATAATCTATCCGCATATCTTTCGTATATCTATCCCGTATATCTATCTTATATCTATTGTAATATCTAGCATATAATTATCTTTATAGCGATCTGTATAATTAATCTGTATATCTATCTGTACATCTATCTGTAGATCTAAGTATAACTAGCCCCTTATATCTAATCTGTATAACTATTCTGTACTTCTATCTGTACTCTATCTGTACATCTAGCTGTATGATCTATCTTGTCCAACGATCTTGTGTAATGTTTTTCCCGCACTCCTTCTCACTCTAAGGTTGCTCGCCGCTTTACTGCTTCTACCACCCGCATTTCTTTATCTTAACAAATTGTAACTTGGTGTGAAGAACGCACACTAGTGAACTGCTTGCTTTTTAATATTTATTCAGTGACATGCTTGCACAACTTTTCGGGAGTGTCCCCTTCCTCAGGTGCATAACTACAACACACTCAGTGCAACTTTATATCTTGTGACCCTCCCCTTTGGGGAGTGACTTAACACTCTTACATTTTGTGATTACCATTTGCATTTAATTTAAAATTGTATAAGAACAAAAACAAAGTCAAAAACAGAACAAAAACAAACAGCACTTATTTTCTTTTAAACTTTCATTTTTTAAAAACTATAATCATTCTGTTTCTATTGCTCCCAATTTTTTAAAGTGCTTAGTTGGATATAAAGTGCCATATTGACTTCCCTGTTTTAAGGTGCTAGTTTTGCTATTTTTTCATTCTATAAGTGCTTATTGTGATTAAACTTAAGTTATTAAAATATTTAATTGTTAAAATACTCACCTTTAGAAGCTTATAATCAAATTTATTCTATATTTTTATTATTCTATTCTTATGTTTATATATTTTCTTTCTTTCTTTCAGTGCTCCACCTCTGTTTCCTGTGGCCAAACAATATAGTAAGTGTTTTTTTACTTCACATTGATTATTTTAAAGAAAACATTTCATATTCATTTCTTCATTCAGACCTTTGGGATGCTGGTGTTGAGGTGGTGTAATCCAGTATATTTCTCTTTAGGAGCTTTTTTTCATAGTCTCCTCCCTCTGTGATGCTTTTGTCACCACCTCTAACCCATCCATCTTACTTGGGCTGAATTATGCCCTTGGATCTTGAAATGCTTGGACCTGATGTACTCTTTCATTTTTTTCCATATTTACAATTGGTTATGTCCCTTTTGTGTTCCCTATTCGGTTCTCACTTGTTTTTGTTTTTCCCTAGTATGCTAGTCCCGCATGGACATTGATCATATAGATGACCCCGTTGTTTAAGCACTAGAAAGTGTTTTAGCTTTATTTGGTTACCTGGGAAGGATGTGTTACCACATGAATGAGAAATGAATATGAAATGTTTTTCTTTAAAATAATCAATGTGAAGTAACAGAACACTCCCTATATTGTTTGGTCCACAGGAAACAGAAGGGTGGAGCACCTGAAAAGAAAGAAAAGAAACAATAAATACTAGAAATAGAATAATAAAATATAAGATAAATTATTAAAGCATTCTAAAGGTGATCTTTTAACATATTAATATTTTTAATAACTTAATGTTTAATCACAATAACACTTTATAGAATGAAAACGCAAACTAAGCACCTTAAATCACAGGAAGTCATTAGGCACTTTTATCACAAGCCACTTTAAAAATTGGGAGCAATAGAAACAGAATGATTATAGTTTTTAAAAATGAAGTTTAAAAGAAAATAAGTGCTGTTTGTTTTTGTTTCTTGTTTTTGACTTTGTTTTTGTTCTTTACAATTTTAAATTTAAATGCAAATGGTATCACAAAATGTAAGAGTGTTAAGTCACTCCCCAAAGGGGAGGGATCACAAGTATATAAAGTTGCACTGATGTGTTTGTAGTTATGCACCTGAGGAAGGGGACACTCCCGAAAACGTTGTGCAAGCTGTCAGAATAAATATTAAAAGCAAGTACAACTATTGTTATCTATCTGTATATCTATCTGCATATTTATCTGTAAACTACTGTATATCTTCGTATAATATCTGTATAGCTTATCGTATATCTATCTGTATGTCTATCTGTATATATCGTATACTATCTGTACATCTATCTGTACTCTATCTTACAACTATCTGTGTATCTATCTGTATAACTATCTGTGTATCTATCTGTATATCTATCTGTATATCTATCTGTATAACTATCTGTACATCTATCTGTACATCTATCTGTACATCTATCTGTACATCTATCTGTACATCTATCTGTACACTATCTGTGATCTATCGGTAACACTGGTAACTTCTGTATATCTATCTGAATATTATCTGTATAACTCTGTATATCTATCGTAATAATCTGTATACTATCTGTATGTCTATCTGTATAACTATCTGTATATCTATCTGTACATCTATCTGTATATCTATCTGTATAACTATCTGTATATCTATCTGTATATCTATCTGTATATCTATCTGTATAACTATCTGTATATCTATCTGTATAATATCTGTACATTTATCTGTATATCTATCTGTAATCTATCTGTATATCTATCTGTTAACTATCTGTATACTATCTGTACATCTATCGTACATCTTATCTTTATATCTCTGTAAATTATCTGTAATATCTATCTGTTAACTATTGTACATCTATATGATAATCTATCTGTATAACTATCTGTATAACTATCTGTACTCTATCTGTATATCTATTTGTACATCTATCTGTACATCTATCTGTACATCTATCTGTATATCTATCTGCATATGTTATCTGTATAACTATCTGTATATCTATCTGTATAATTATCTGTAATAGCTATCTGTATATCTATCTGTATAAACTATCTGTATATCTATCTGTACATCTATCTGTATATCTATCTCTGTATAACTATCTTATATCTATCTTTATATCTATCTGTATATCTATCTGTATATCTATCTGTATAATTATCTGTATATCTATCTGTATAACTATCTGTATATCTATCTGTATATCTATCTGTATATCTATCTGTCTATCTATCTGTCTATCTATCTGTCTATCTATCTGTATAACTATCTGTATAACTATCTGTATATCTATCTGTATAACTATCTGTATATCTATCTGTATATATCTATCTGTCTATCTATCTGTCTATCTATCTGTACATCTATATGTAATATCTATCTGTATATCTATCTGTATAACTATCTGTACATCTATCTGTTATCTATCTGTATATCTATCTGTATATGTATCTGTATATCTATCTGTATATCTATCTGTATAATTATCTGTATATCTATTTGTACATCTATCTGTACATCTATCTGTATAACTATCTGTACATCTATCTGTACATCTATCTGTATATCTATCTGTATATCTATCTGTATAACTATCTGTACATCTATATGTATATCTATCTGTATATCTATCTGTACATCTATCTTTACATCTATCTGTATCTCTATCTGTAACTATCTGTATATCTTCTTTATATCTATCTGTATATCTATCTGTATATCTATCTGTATATATCTGTATATCTATCTGTATACTATCTGTTATATCTGTATATCTATCTGTAATCTATCTGTCTATCTATCGTCATCTATCGTATAACTATCTGTATACTATCTGTTATATCTATCTGTATAACTATCTGATATCTATCTGTATATCTATCTGTATTCTATCTGTATAACTTAGCTTACTTCTATGTTAATCATCTATTATATCTATCTGTAATACTATCTGTATCATCTATCTGTATTATATCTATCTGTATATCTATCTGTATATGTATCTGTATATCTATCTGTATATCTATCTGTATAATTATCTGTATATCTATTGTACATCTATCTGTACATCTATCTGTATAACTATCTGTACATCTACTGTACATCTATCTGTACTATCTATCTTGTATATCATCTATCTCTGTATAATATCTGTACATCTATATGTAATAGTCTATCTGTATATCTAATCTGTACACTCTAGCTACATCTATCTGTTATCTATCGTATAAATCTGTATATCTATCTGTATATCTATCTGTATAACTATCTGTATCCATCTATATGTATATAACTATCTGTACATCTATCTGTATTCTAATCTGTATCTATTTATAGCTATCTGTAATTGAAATCTGTGCATATCTATCTGTATATCTATCTGTATATCTATCTGTATAATTATCTGTTTATCTATCTGTACATCTATCTGTCAACTATCTATATAACTATCTGTACATCATCTGTATAATCTATCTAATATCTATCTGTATATCTATCTGTATATCTATCGGTATATCTATCTGTATATCTATCTGTATCTCTATCTGTATAATTATCTGCATATCTATCTGTATAACTATCTGTATAACTATCTGTACATCTATCTGTATATCTATTTATCTATCTGTATATCTATCTGTATATCTATCTGTACATCTATCTGTATATCTATCTGTATATCTATATGTATAACTATCTGTACATCTATCTAATATCTATCTGTATATCTATCTGTACATCTATCTGTATATCTATCTAATATCTATCTGTACATCTATCTGCATATCTATCTGTATATCTATCTGTATATCTATATGTATATCTATCTGTATATCTATATGTATAACTATCTGTATCCTATCTATATCTATCTGTATATCTATCTGTACATCTATCTGTATATCTATCTAATATCTATCTGTACATCTATCTGCATATCTATCTGTATATCTATCTGTATATCTATCTGTATATCTATCTGTATATCTATATGTATAACTATCTGTACATCTATCTAATATCTATCTGTATATCTATCTGTATATCTATCTGTACATCTATCTGTATAACTATCTGTACATCTATCTGTATATCTATCTGTATAACTATCTGTATAACTATCTGTATATCTATCTGTATAACTATCTGTACATCAATCTGTATATCTATCTGTATAATTATCTGTATATCTATCTGTATATCTACTGTATATCTAATCTGTATATCTATCTGTACATCTATCTGTATAACTATCTGTATATCTATCTGTATATCTATCTGTATAACTATCTGTATTATCTATCTGTATAACTATCTGTACATTTATCTGTATATCTATCTGTATATCTATCTGGTATATCTATCTGTATATCTATCTGTATAACTATCTGTACATCTATCTGTACATCTATCTGTATATCTATCTGTATAATTATCTGTATATCTATCTGTATACATCTATATGTATATCTATAACTATCTGTATAACTATCTGTACATCTATCTGTATATCTATTTGTACATCTATCTGTACATCTATCTGTACATCTATCTGTATATCTATCTGTATATCTATCTGTATAATTATCTGTATATCTATCTGTATATCTATCTGTACATCTATCTGTATAACTATCTGTACATCTATCGTACATCTATCTGTATATCTATCTGTACACATCTGTTATCTAACATCTACTGTGTATCTATCTGTATAACTATCTGTATTCTTCTGTAATATCTATATCTATCTGTCTTATTTATATCTGTAACTATCTATCTTATATACTGTATAATATCTATCTGTAACCTCTATCTGTACATCTTATCTGTCATCTATCTGTACATCTATCTGTCTATCATCTGTCTATCTATCTT
This sequence comes from Hymenochirus boettgeri, assembly GCA_019447015.1. NCBI lineage: Eukaryota > Metazoa > Chordata > Amphibia > Anura > Pipidae > Hymenochirus > Hymenochirus boettgeri. Next base: position 439,307 of record JAACNH010000066.1, read on the forward strand.
GATCTATCTGTCTATCTATCTTGTATATTCTATCTGTATCATCTATCTGTATATCTATCTGTATAATTTATCTGTATAATTATCTGTATATCTATCGTAGTATATCTATCTGTACTCTATCTGTATATCTATCATTTTGTACATCTATCTGTACATTATCTTGTATATCTATCTGTATATCTAATCTGTATATCTATCGTGTATCGCTATCTGTATAACTATCTGTATGATCTATCTGTATCTATCTGTATAACTATCTGTATATCTGTACTATTATATCTATCTGTATATCATATGTATAACTATCTGTACTCTATCGTATTCTATCTGTATAACTATCTGTAATCTATCTTATATCTATCTTATAACTATCTGTATATCTATCTGTACATCTATCTGTACATCTATCTGTCTATCTATCTGTCTATCTATCTGTATATCTATCTATCGTATAACTATCTGTGTAATCTATCTGTATAACTATCTGTGTATCTAATCTGTATCTATCTGTATATCTATCTGTATATCTAATCTGTATCTATCTGTATAACTTATCTGTGTATCTATCTGTATAACTATCTGTGTATCTAATCTGTATCTATCTGTATACTATCTGTACATCTATCTGTATATCTATCTGTATAATTATCTGTATATCTATCTGTATATCTATCTGTATATCTATCTGTAATCATCTGTATATCTATTGTACATCTATCTGTACATCTATCTGTACATCTATCTGTATATCTATCTGTATATCTATCTGTATAATTATCTGTATACTATCTGTATATCTATCTGTACATCTATCTGTACATCTATCTGTACATCTATCTGTACCTCTATCTGTATATCTATCTGTATATCTAATCTGTATATCTAATCTGTATCTATCTGTGTATCTATCTGTATAACTATCTGTATATCTAATCTGTATCTATCTGTATATCTATCTGTACATCTATCTGTATATCTATCTGTATATCTATCTGTATATCTATCTGTATATCTATATGTATAACTATCTGTTACATCTATCTGTATCTCTATCTGTATAACTATCTGTACATCTATCTGTACATCTATCTGTACATCTATCTGTCTATCTATCTGTCTATCTATCTGTATATCTGTATATCTATCTGTATAACTATCTGTGTATCTATCTGTATAACTATCTGTATCTAATCTGTATCTATCTGTATATCTATCTGTATATCTAATCTGTACATCTATCTGTATATCTATCTGTACATCTATCTGTATATCTAATCTGTATCTATCTGTGTATCTATCTGTATAACTATCTGTATATCTAATCTGTATCTATCTGTATAACTATCTGTATCATCTATCTGTATATCTATCTGTATATCTATATGTATAACTATCTGTACATCTATCTGTATATCTATCTGTATAACTATCTGTACATCTATCTGTATATCTATCTGTATATCTATCTGTATAACTATCTGTATATCTATCTGTACATCTATCTGTACATCTATCTGTCTATCTATCTGTCTATCTATCTGTATATCTGTATATCTATCTGTATAACTATCTGTGTATCTATCTGTATAACTATCTGTGTATCTAATCTGTATCTATCTGTATATCTATCTGTATATCTAATCTGTATCACTGTATAACTATCTGTGTATCTATCTGTATAACTATCTGTGTATCTAATCTGTATCTATCTGTATATCTATCTGTACATCTATCTGTATATCTATCTGTATAATTATCTGTATATTATCTGTATATCTATCTGTATATCTATCTGTACATCTATCTGTATATCTATTTGTACACTATCTGTACATCTATCTGTACATCTATCTTAATATCTATCTGTATATCTATCTGTATATCTATCTGTATAATTATCTGTATATCTATCTGATCTATGTACATCTATCTGTACATCTATCTGTACATCTATCTGTATATCTATCTGTACACTATCTGTCTATCTATTCTGTATCTATCTGTGTATCTATCTGTATAACTATCTGTATATCTAATCTGTATCTATCTGTATATCTATCTGTACATCTATCTGTATATCTATATGTATAACTATCTGTACATCTACTGTATATCTATCTGTATAACTTCTGTATATCTGTATATCTATCTGTATATCTATCTGTATATCTATCTGTATATCTATCTGTATAACTATCTGTATATCTATCTGTACATCTATCTGTACATCTATCTGTCTATCTATCTGTCTATCTATCTGTATATCTATCTGTATAACTATCTGTGTATCTATCTGTATAACTATCTGTGTATCTAATCTGTATCTATCTGTATATCTATCTGTATATCTAATCTGTATCTATCTGTATAACTATCTGTGTATCTATCTGTATAACTATCTGTGTATCTAATCTGTATCTATCTGTATATCTATCTGTATATCTAATCTGTATATCTGTATATCTATTTATACTATCTAATATCTATCTAATATCTATCTAATATCTATCTAATATCTATCTGTATATCTATCGTATATCTATCTGTATAACTATCTGTAACATCTATCTGTATATCTATCTGCATACTAGCTGATCTATCTGGATAACATTGTGCTTTATAACAGGATAGATTCTGAAATGCTGGTAGAGGATGGCTTCTCTGTGGTCAGTGTTGATGCCAGCGATAAGATGTTAAAATACGCCTTAAAGACCCGGTGGAACCGTCGTAAGGAACCAGCTTTCGACAAATGGGGTAAGAGACTTCACATGAAAACTTTCCTCTCTTTCAGACACTGTATCATGACCCCATTATTCCATAAACAAAGATAGTAAGAGGTTAGGGAAACTGTGTTTATTGTTCATACAACATGTTTCTGGTGCACTGACCCTTTCTCAAGTGTGAATAAACCAACAAGGTTCACTGAATTTAAAGGGGAACTAAAGTCTCCAGACATTTTGTTGCAATAGACCAATCACAAAGATAAAACAAGCTGTATCTCATCTCTCCCTTTCCTCTTGCTTGATTTATGAAATTAACCTGCACTTACTAGGGGTCAGCTCCCATGATCCACCTCTTTGTTCTGGTTAAAGTCTAAGTTGTCACAGTATACTTCACACATCAAAATGAGGAAGCTGCAGCTTTGCCCCTTTGAAGCTGGCAAACAATCATAGCACAGAGACCTGCTTCTGTTAGGCACAGATCATGTTATAGCAGACCTAGGTAGGTTAAAATGTTATATATTCTTGTGTATAGAAATTGTATCTGTATGGGTTAAAGAGAAATGAGGGGTTAAAAATGGGCGGATAAATGCTGTCTTTTAATTGGTTGTTTTTTCTTTTAAGAGGGTGTAACCTACTGTAATGGGATGTGTCTATGACTAATGAGCTCAGCCTGAAATGTGTCAAACCACCATGTTCCCTGTTCCCTAGCTATGGCATTGCTTTTAAAGAGGTTTTGTAATTATGAGATGCTTTTATTTTAAAGACATCCGGAGTCCTGCTGTTTGCAAGTATAAAACCTCTCACTGCGCTGCCACTGTGCGGTGTTTTTTATAGCAGATCCTGCCTCTCAGACAAAGAACAGAGATTTTACGATTTTTTTAATACAATCTCATTTTCCCCCACACGTTTCTTTGCTCTATCAAACATTGTCGTATGTGTCGTATCAAACATTGAGACAGAAAGAAAATAAACATTTCAAAAGTAAGTCTTGGGATTTGAAGGGCTGTGTGTTTGTATAGGTAGAGGAACGGTCCACTAACTGACTAGAGCTAACACAAACAAAACAGGCACATTTAGAAATGTTGTATTTTGCTAGGAACAGAATTTGAAAGAAAAAGAGAGATAGAACAGTGAATAGTGGGGTCAGGAGGTGTGGCTAATAGGTGCACACGCTGGTTGGAAGAGTCCCTGTAATCCTAAGTCCCATTGAGGGCCTGGGTGTTCTGGGGTGTGACCATCACATTTGGGAGTTTTGCATTCATCCCGGGGGTTGTCAGGTAATTTCAGGAGTGGAACTATTTACACCATCTGTAGGTTCCGTCCCTATCCCGTTTGGTCACCCGGAAAAGTTGGGAGGTTTGCATAATCTTACAATGTATAGATGTTCTGTGGAGAAAAGCTTTCCTATTAGGAGTAAAAGAAATATGGTTAGTTCCCCTTTACCACTACAATCAGGAAGTGTTTCAAAACCATGTGACATATAAATCCCTCCCCCACAGGGGGCTAGTGGCTTAGAATCAGAAAGGTTAATAAGTCCCAACAATGCCTCTAGGTGCCTGTTAACAAACGGGGAGGAGTCCAAGAGGCAAAGGAGTTCAATGTCCAATCATAGAACCTTAGAGGAAAAAAGTCCAGGTTAAAGTTCATCAAAAGATCCACTGCAGGTCCCGAGCGCGTCCTAGTTCTCTAGCGAGCATGCGCCATAATGAGCGCTATAGTTGATTAGAACCAGGAAACGGGAATTGTCAGTGCTGCTGCAGTGGATCGAGCAAAGGGTAAGTTTCTTTCTTCGTCCCTGGCTCCTGAGAGATGGATTGAAGAACAGGAGGTAAGGCAGAGCTTATAGAGCTTATATAGCAATAGTTCACTTTTCAGGTTAACTATTCCTTTAAGGACATTGAAAAGAAATACATTTTAAAAATGAAAGCAGGTTGCTTTGTACTAATGGGGCATCCCCCGTATTGCCCGCTCCTACTCGCGATCTCACTGGAGTGTCCCGTGGATAAAAGTCACATAAATTTCGGTTTGTCGCTGAGGAAGTCCCGTCTTAGGGATTAAACGCGAATGTTAGGCGTCCACGCTGTTGGATATCTGCTGTTTGTGTTGTCCGTGATCCGCAAGTGAGTTGTTTCTGGTCCAAGGATTGGAAACAAATACAGAAGTGCATGAAGGTGATGAATCTTGGTGGACATAATCGCCTCTGGAGCCCAGGGAGTCCGAAGAGGTATTGGTAATCCTAAGTCCTGTCTTTATTTTATGGTGGTTCATAGCACCTGTAAGTGCAGAGATATGTACTGACTATTCCTCGTGACTAGCTATTTACCATCGTATGGAACCAGTTGGACAGACTCAGCTACACCGCACTTTACGTGAACTTTCATCCACAGGACACTCCAGTAAGATCGGGAGTAGAAGCGGTCAATATGGGGGACGCCCCATTACCACATTCAACAGTGGGGTTATAGATTGGTTTTAAAATGTGGTTTATATGTGTATATTTCTTAATTAATGGTGCAATAAAGGTTGTTAATCATTTATAATTATTATGGTTCACAAGGCTTTATGTTGTCTCTAAGGGGTGCTTGCTACTATGGGTGTCTATGTCCTTAGATACTAACAGGGCAATGCACTGAGATCCGCAACCCGGTGCAAACAGCCCGGCGATGTTATATGCCGATAGCTCTCGGACAATCGCTACCAGCTGTTTTGCTATTCCGGCACAATTAGTTGGCATTTAAAGTGGGGCAATAGAATTCCGCTTTCGGCATAACATTGCTTGTGGCAGCCGCACGGTTAACTTTTACGTTAGCCACACAACCGCCGCAAGGAAGGAGTTTAAGTCATGCTAACTAATATAACATTGGTACCATGCAATGCGCATCCTGACACATGTATAAGAACTTGGACAGGAGCAGGGAAGCAGTCGTTCCAGGGGACCTGTGTCTGTATCATGTGCAAGTGGGTTGTCCATTTGGAATTACAGGTAGAGAAGTGGGCACTTGCAGCATTTCAGGGCTTGGCAAACCTGGGGGACAACAGGCACTGGCTGGGGCCAGTATAGAGGAGGGTGGAGATGGGATGAGGAAGGTTGAGAGAGGAGGTAGTTTTGGAAGGGTTGCTAGTGAAAGTAGGGGGTAGTATCACTTCTCTCCAGCTGGTCCACTTACCTTTATTCAAGCATCTGAGGCTATGCGGACTAACCTTGCTGTTGTGTTGGTGATGTTGGGTTGAGTACATAAGGTATATAAGGAACATTAAGTTTTTCTGTAAGCCAAGATAACAATGTAATACAAACGGTTCCCTGTGTTTCTAACATCTTTATCCCTTCTTGTCTCTCCCAGTAATAGAAGAGGGTAACTGGCTCTCTCTAGATCGGGATATAACTCCTCCTGGATCTGGATTTGATGCTGTTATTTGCTTGGGAAATTCATTTGCACACCTACCAGATTTCAAAGGTAACACAATAAACACAATGACAGGGGAGGACTGGGACCTTTAGACCTGGGGGGCAAATACAACCAAGTGGCCCTTTCACAGTAGATCACAACATTTTTGACCACGTCCACTATTCCCCTTTTTCATTGTTGCCTGCAACATTTTCAAGTGTAAGATGTGGTTAAAGGACAATTGTAGTGCTAAAATAATCCCCCTCTCCCTTACAAGCAGGGCGGCCTTTGATATGGGTGACCTGTGTGACTGCACGGGTTGCATTACCAGGGGGGCGACAGCAAGGAGTCTTGGGTCACGGACCTGTAGCTCAAAGTTGTGCATCAGTGTCACAGCCCCTCTAGTTACGGTCCTGCAGATCAAATCTATGTATCAGCACCACATACTAAGCCCCAACACATATCAGCTTTACTAAGATGTCTGTGTGCTGTGCTGTTCTGTCTGTGCATTTAGTACGTTACTTGTTACATAATGATGTACGCACCATATATACAAGAACGCACTGAAGATACTGAAAGGCAGTAAGTGCAGGTGGGGTACTTGATTTGAAGGCAAGCAGCATCCAACAGAGTATTGTGTGTGCCCAGGGGGTGGGTTTTATTTGGGGGGGGTTGGGTGCTGGGCATCAGTAACAAATCTTGCACAGGGTGCTATCTATCCTAAGGCCGGCCCTGATTACAAGTATCTGGGTGACATCCTGAATCACTAAGTCCTCACCCCTGGGTACACTTCAAGTTATACTTACCCAAAGTTTCCTTTGTTCCTAATGAACTGGACGGCTGGCAAACACTGAATAATAAACTGGGGGGAGGGGCTGACTAACATTGGCTAATGATCTGGAGGGCTGACAATACTAGCAAATGAACTGGAAAGCTGATAATACTGGATAATGAACTGGAGGGCTAATGACAATGACTAATTAACTGGGGCTGACTGGTAAATGAACTGAAGGAGAAGGAGTTTTCTGTTCCTTGCCCATGTTAGAGCGAGAGGCTTGCACTGTGCCGTTCAAGCATGTACCTAAGTAATAGCTGCTGTGGCAGCAAAAATTTTTCATTGGAGACCAACACAGGGGGCATTTGCCCCTGAGCTTACTGGGCCAGTCCTCCCCTGCACAATGCAACCCCCACATCTAACTACTCACTGGCTAGAAATAAAATAAATAAATGTAATGTTGTTTGCATTTACCGTATACCTATAAATGTATACTGTATATAAATAAAACATATACTTACATATATACATATATATACATGGATGGCAGGGCTGCTAATATCTGGATATTAGCCAGATGGGCAACCAATGCTTCTTTTGCTGCAACCATTCATTATACAAATAATACAAGGCACTGGTAAGGCCTCATTTGGAATATCCGGTGCAGTTTTGGAATCCCATATACAAAAGGGACATCTTGGAAATGGAGGCAGTTCAGATAACGGCAACTAAATTAATAAGGGAAATGGAGGCATAACTATGGAGACAGATTTGATAAATTCTAGCTAAATTAAGAGGGGTATGGATGGATTTGACTATGGAGACAGATAAGATAAATTATCATTAAAATGATAAGGGGGATGTAGTAGCTTGACTATTTAGACAGATTAGATACATCATAAATAAATTAATAAGGGGAATGAAGGGGCTTGACTATGTAGACAGAATAGATGAATTATGACTAAATTAAAAGTAATTTTATTAAAGGGCATGTCCACCCCCAAATCTAAAATTTGCCCCATTGCTGGCCCCACCGTGTAGTTGTAAAATATCCTCACATCCCTGCTCCTTGTGGTTCTCCTGCAGTCCATGTCCAAAGTCCAGAAAACTGAAGAGTAGGAGCTGTTTTCCCTGCCCAAAGGTAGGGATGTTGACATGAGCAGGGGAGCGGTTCCATAGACCAAGCTTAAGATTAAAAACCAATCACACAATGCTTGTGAAGGTTCTCATTCATCCAGGTCATGGTATATCTGTTGTATTCAATTAGATCAACTGGACTTGAAATGTAGTTCTTGAAGACGTTTCGCTAGTCATCCGACTGGCTTTCTCAATTCAGAATGTGAAAATAAAGAAACCAAGCCTAAATAGAGGTGGGGGGGTTCGACACCAACTGTCTGCCATGTACAATGCTGTTTTAACACCTTACTCTGGGCGTTCCTATAACACCTCTTAGCCACTATCTAATCACACCCTTAACACCTGGCTGTGATATGCTAATTGGGATTTTCCAGGGTACATAATTGCCACAGATTCTTGTACAAGTCATTCTGAATTGAGAAAGCCAGTCGGATGACTAGCGAAACGTCTTCAAGAACTACATTTCAAGTCCAGTTGATCTAATTGAATACAACAGATACAATCACACAGTGCTCTGGCAATTTAAACCAATTAGCTGCTAATTGGCTACACCCCCTTCCAATCAATGCAGAGTAGAGAGAGAAAGAAAATAAACCTTTTCCTTTCTCTCTCCAACCCCCACCTAACAGGTAACAATACAGAACAAGTATTTATTTCAGAAACCCAGTGCTTACACTCAAGCACACTCCCAGAAATAAAATAGTGCTAGGTTAATACATTCACCCAGACTGGAAACTACAGTTAATAAACACTTTTGTTTCTTAACACACCAATGTCCCTCTTAACAGTGTGATTCTCCTTAAACAGAATCACCCCTTTAACTAAATTGCTCAGAGCTAAAATCTCTTTGCAAGCAGTACTTATATGTGAGGTTTAAAACCAATAATTATAATTAAATTAATAAGGGGAATGGAGGTACATGACTATGGAGACTGATTAGAATAATTATAATTAAATTAATAAGGGGAATGGAGGGACATGACTATGGAGACCGATTAGATAAATTATAATTAAATTAATAAGGGGAATGTAGGTACATGACTATGGAGTCCGATTAGATAAATTATAATTAAATTAATAAGGGGAATGGAGGACCTGATAATGGAGTCCGATTAAGATAAATTATAATTAAATTAATAAGGGGAATGGAGGGACATGTAAATGTGTAATGAAGAAGAAATTGATGGGCAGTAAAGGTGGGGGGGGGGACTCACCTGGCAGTGGTACTGTCCAGTAAAAAACTAGGATCCAAATGAGATTATACCGAACCCTGACTATGTGTGTATTAGACGGCCTATGAAATTCACTGGCTAGTAGTTTATGAAATAAATATGGTAAAGTTGGTTTAAAAAAGGGGAATTAATTTGTAATGTTATAAACCTAAAGCTACTGCCAGTTCTCATGTTAAGTGGACCAATGCTTCCTAGTGGGCGCCCAATTAAATGTAGAATTTGGTGTAATCCCAGAAGCATCCCAGTTATGGCCACAATTTCCTTTCTGTAGTTTAGTAATGACTGGATGTTAATGTAAGTGAACCCTGGGAATTCTGGGACTGAAATCTCCCCATTTTACTCCATCAGGTGATCAGAGTGATCAGCGACTGGCACTTCATCACATTGCAGGAATGGTCCGTCCTGGGGGCATTTTGATAATTGATCACAGGAACTATGACTACATTCTAAAGACCGGTTGTGCCCCCCAGGGCAAGAACATATATTATAAGGTGAGAACCTTTCTGTACATTGAATAGCCCAGTCCCTGTTGGTACATCCTTTTTGTAACTTGGCCATTCTACCTTTTTTTGACTCTGCAGAGTGATCTGACCCAGGACATCTCCACCTCTGTGCTGTGGGTCAATAACAAAGCTCACATGGTGACTCTGGACTACACGGTGCAGGTTCCTGCATCAGAGGACTCGCAACCTCAGCTAAGGTACTAAATTACAGTTCCACTAATTACTGGCCATGGGATCTCCAGGAATGATCTGTGAGCTTACACTCCATTGTTGCCCTTTAATAAGGGACACTATTGAGAAATGCATTGCAAAGAGCTATGCTAAGATCAGGTTCACTTCATTACACTCTCCCTGTAGCTCCGCACCATGTAGGGTATGTAAAGAGTTAGATTTGGCTTGGTAGGGTGTTAAGGAGGAATTGATAACAATTGGAAAGGTACACTGTAGAGAAATACATTACACAGAGCTGTGCTAAGACCAGGTTCACTTTATTATACTCCCCGGCAGCTGTGTACCATGTTGCTTTTATAGGGTTGTATACTCACAAGTCAACTCTGTCCCAATAATTCCTTCAGACAGACTAGAGATCAGCAAATCAAATTGGTATTCTGATTTATAGTAATTACTGATTATATTTTGAGCAAAGATGTATGGCCAATCTTCACCCGATTTTGATTAAAAATCTGAGGAAATGTCAGGTACACTGAAGGGAAATACATTGCACAGAGCTGTGAGGAGATCAGTTTTACTTCATTATTCTCTTCCCACATCTCTGCACCATGTTGTTTTTCTTTATAAAGGGGCAATGTGGGAGGGTGAAAAAATTAAAGTAAAATGAAACCCAAGAAAACGAAGATTGAGTAAGAAAATACTTGTCTCAGCAACTTTCCCCAATTATGTGCCCTTCCCCTATGAGCTCACTTTACAACGATTTGTTGGATATACTGATATAAAAGTTGTGGTTTGTAATAGAGTAAAACAACAATAATAAAAAACACATATGAAAATAGTTATCAGATAGCATGACATAAGTTTTCTGGCAGCTAAACAATAATGACCTCATCAACTTTTACATTTGTTTGGTACACCCATTCAGTACTGTAGAGGTCAGTGGGAATGATGAATGTTAAATTACAGATATAGTTTCAATGCTTTTTAAAACATGTACACAGGAAATATTTGGGAATGTAAGTATAGTATAGTATAGTGACCTACGTCCATCCAATCCAACCTACTCAGTGATACCCACATTTCCTGCCTAACTGTTAATCGAGAGGAAGCCAAAAAAACCACCAGAATTATAAAGTAAAAATTCCTGTGACAATCAAAAATATCCCTGGGGTCAAAACTCTACTTGATGTATCAATACCAGTAACTTGTAACATTCCTTGTTTGTAGAAACTCATCCAGCTTTTTATTAAACTGACCAATGACCTGCCATAACAACGTCCACTAGAAGACAGTTCCATAGCTTTACCGATCTCACAGTGACAAACCCTTCCCAACTCTACTTTATGTATCAATACCAGTAACTTGTAACATTCCTTGTTTGTAAAACTCATCCGCTTTTTATTAAACTGACCAATGAACCTGCCATAACAACGTTCACTGGAAGACAGTTTCCATAGCTTTACCGTTCTCACAGTGACAAACCCTTTCCCAACTCTACTTTATGTATCAATCCCAGTAACTTGTAACATTCCTTGTTTGTAGAAACTCATCCAGCTTTTTATTAAACTGACCAATGAACCTGCCATAACAACGTCCACTGGAAGACAGTTCCATAGCTTTACCGTTCTCACAGTGACAAACCCTTTCCCAACTCTACTTTATGTATCAATACCAGTAACTTGTAACATTCCTTGTTTGTAGAAACTCATCCAGCTTTTATATTAAACTGACCGATGAACCTGCCATAACAACGTCCACTGGAAGACAGTTCCATAGCTTTACCGTTCTCACAGTGACAAACCCTTTCCAACTCTACTTTTGTATCAATACAGTAACTTGTAACATTCCTTGTTTGTAGAAACTCATCCAGCTTTTTATTAAACTGACCGATGAACCTGCCATAACAACGTCACTGGAAGACAGTTCCATAGCTTTACCGTTCTCACAGTGACAAACCCTTTCCCAACTCCTAATGTATAGTTCAATACCAGTAACTTGTAACATTCCTTGTTTGTAGAAACTCATCCAGCTTTTTATTAAACTGACCAATGAACCTGCCATAACAACGTCCACTGGAAGACAGTTCCATAGCTTTACTGTTCTCACAGTGACAAACCCTTTCCCAACTCTACTTTATGTATCAATACCAGTAACTTGTAACATTCCTTGTTTGTAGAAACTCATCCAGCTTTTTATTAAACTGACCAATGAACCTGCCATAACAACGTTCACTGGAAGACAGTTCCATAGCTTTACCGTTCTCACAGTGACAAACCCTTTCCCAACTCTACTTTATGTATCAATCCCAGTAACTTGTAACATTCCTTGTTTGTAGAAACTCATCCAGCTTTTTATTAAACTGACCAATGAACCTGCCATAACAACGTCCACTGTAAGACAGTTCCATAGCTTTACCGTTCTCACAGTGACAAACCCTTTCCCAACTCTACTTTATGTATCAATACCAGTAACTTGTAACATTCCTTGTTTGTAGAAACTCATCCAGCTTTTTATTAAACTGACCATGAACCTGCCATAACAACGTCCACTGGAAGACAGTTCCAAGCTTTACCGTTCTCACAGTGACAAACCCTTTCCCCAACTCTACTTTATGTATCAATACCAGTAACTTGTAACATTCCTTGTTTGTAGAAACTCATCCACAGCTTTTTATTAAACTGACCGATGAACCTGCCATAACAACGTCCACTGGAAGACAGTTCCATAGCTTTACCGTTCTCACAGTGACAAACCCTTTCCCAACTCTACTTTATGTATCAATACCAGTAACTTGTAACATTCCTTGTTTGTAAGAAACTCATCCAGCTTTTTATTAAACTGACCAATGAACCTGCCATAACAACGTCCACTGGAAGACAGTTCCTATATTTACCGTTCTCACCGTGACAACCCCTTTCCCAACTCTCCTTTATGTATCAATCCAGTAACTTGTAACATTCCTTGTTTGTAGAAACTCATCCAGCTTTTTATTAAAACTGACCAATGCCTGCCATACAACGTCCACTGGAAGACAGTTCCATAGCTTTACCGTTCTCACAGTGAAAACCCTTTCCCAATCTACTTTATGTATCAATCCAGTAACTTGTAACATTCCTTGTTTTTAGAAACTCATCCAGCCTTTTTATTAAACTGACTGACAATGAACCTGCCATAACAACGTCCACTGGAAGACAGTTCCAAGCTTTACCGTTCTCACAGTGACAACCCTTCCAACCTTGAAGTACTTTTTTTCTTTAAGGGATGCCCGTGTGCCCTTTGACATGTTCTGTTTGTGAACAATGCCTTAGATGGCCCATTTATATATTTATACACAATAATCAAATTCCCACACAAGAGTCTTTTCTCTAGTGTACATAATTGCAATATATCCAATCTGTCTTGATATTCAAGCTCCCCTTTCGCTTTATTATTTTTGTTGCCCTTCCCTGAACCCTTTACATTTCAAAGATGTTCTTTTTTTTGTTTTACACAGGATTCCAAAACTGCGCCACATATTCCAAATGAGGCTTTACCAATGCTTTGTAAAGAGGGAGTATAACATTTTCCTCCCTTGAATCCATACCTCTCTTTATACAAGATAATACCATGCTGGCTCTAACTGTTGCTTCCTGGCAATGCTTGCTACATTTTCAGGGAGATTCAATAAATGTACCAATCAGATCTTATTTAACATTTGAAAGCTAACATATGATTGGTTGGGGCAAAATTAGCACCATTTTTAACAATACGAACTTTTATTGAATAACCCTGTTAGTTTATTATCCACCAAAACTCCAAGATCCCTTTCCAACAGGGATTCACTTAACACAGAGCCATTTATAGTATAAGTAGCACAAAGATTTTTAAGTCCAAAATGCATCACCTTCCATTTATCAACATTGAATCTCATCTGCCACTTAGCAGCTCAATGTGACAATCTATCTAGATCCCCCTGTAACGATTGCACATCCTCTGTAGCTTTTAATGATCAACAAATTGTGTCATCTGCAAACACAAAGGGCCATATTTATAAAAGAGCGAAAAGTAGTGAAATGTTTTCGCATTCGCTTTTCGCATGGGTTTTCGCCAAAAAGACAGTTAACGCTATTTTCTAATTAGCAACTTTCATTTTCTTTATCTCCTCACTAAAGCTTATATTGTGTGTAGGACAACCTCAATCCGATCCTCCCGCCCCAGGTACTTGCCTTTCTTCATTATGTTATGTTAGAGTTAGTTATCCGATAAATAACTTCATTTTAATTCCCCACAGTAAAAAACACACAAAGTGGCACACACAAGCACAGAGACACAATGCAAGCACCTCTAAATCTATACTGTTATATCTATCTGAATCTCTAACATCTATTACGACATTATCTGTATATTATATCTGTCCTATCTATACTGATATTATCTGTATATCTATCTGTACATCTCTCTGATAATTCATCGGTTATCCTATCTTCTATGCTATAATCTATCTGATATACGATCTGTATAATCTTGCGTATTTAATATCGTGTAATCTATCTGTATATCATATCTGTATATCTATCTGTATATCTATCTTGTACACTATCTGTACATCTATCTGTACTATCTATCTGTATCTTCTAATCTGTTATCTCATCATGTATATCTATCTGTAGGTACCTCGTAATGTCTTTGAGATAGCTATCTGACTCTGTAATCATGTTATCTGATCCTATTTGTATATCTATGCCTGTACATCTATTGTGGCTATTGATATTCTTCTGTGATTCGATATCTGTATATCTATCTGTATATATCTTGTATGTCTATCTGTATATTACTCTGTTAAGATCTGACACTATCTGTTATCTATCTGTAATTATCTGTAATCTCATCTGCGATTCAATGTAAATCTATCTGTATATCCCTATCTGTACTCTCTTTATTCTATGTCTATATCTATCTGTCTCGTATTATCTTAATCTATCTGTCTCATCATCTGTAATCTATCTGTATAGCTATCTTAATCTGTATATCTGTATATCACTGTATATCTATCGGTATCACTATCTGTCATCTATCTGTATATCTATCTGTACTCTATCTGTAACTAGCTGTCTATCTATCTGTACAATCTCTCATGTCATCACTGTAGATCTATCCTGAAGCGGTATATGTAATCTATCTGTATATCTATCTGTCTATCTATCTGTATATCTATTTCCGTACTATCTATCTGTCTCATCTATCTGTCATCTTGTATATCTATCTGTCTAATACTGTTAATCTGTAATCGTCTGTTTCTATGTCTATCCTGTTGATTTATCTCTGGTACAGCTTAATCTGTATACTCTTGTCATCGTCGTATACTTGTATATCTCTCTTTATATCTAGATCTGATTATTATCATCTGATCTGTATATCTATCTGTATTTCTTCTGTACACTATCTGCAATTATCTCGCTCTATCTATCTGTCTACTCTATCTGTACGCAATCTATCTCGGTTAGTCTATCTTATATCTGTATCTATAATTATCTGATCATCTATCTGTCTATATATCTGTTATCTGTATGTCTATCTGTATATCTATCGTACCCTGTAATCTAATCTGTAATCTATCTGTATATCTATCTGATACATACATACTATCTGTATATCTATCTGTATATCTATCTGCCTATCTATCGTATATCTATCTGTAATCTATTACTATTCCTGATATCTACCTTGCATTCTCTCTGCTATATCTATCTGTTATATCTATCTGTATATCTATCTGTACCATCTATCTATTCTTCTATCTCTATGTAATAGTCTATCTGCTACTACTATTTACATCTATCTGATACATCTATCTGTTATCTCGACATCTATCGCTAATCTATCCTGGTCTATCTATCTGTATTTCTGAATCTGATATCGTATCTGTACTATCTGTATGATCTTACAATTTGAATCATGCAATCTATGCTGTATCTATTACTATCTGTATTATTCTATCCGTACATCTATCTGTATATCTATCTGTATAACTTAATGCTATCGTTGTATAACTATCTGTACCATCTATCTTAATATATTCTGTGATCTATCTGTATATGTCGGTGATTCTATCTGTAGGTGATCTATCGTGTTATTCATCTGTTAATTATTCTTTGTATATCTATCTGTATATCTATGATCTGTATCTATCTATATCGTTCTATCATCTGTAAATATCTGGAATCAGTGTTCTATTATGCTGTATATCTATCTGTATACTATCTGTATATCTATCTGGAGATACGATTTCTTATCTTTGATAAATCATGTACATCTTTTATGTACCATCTGTATGAGATCGATTAATCTGTACTATCTATCATTACGTTCTATCTGGTTACACGTAATCTATCTGTATAATTCTCTCTAGTTATCATCTATCTAGTTATCTGATCTGTACATTCTAATCGTTGTTATAATATCTTCATCTTCGTATATCTCTGTATTCTATCTATTCTGTAATATCGTAATCTTGTTATCTACGTTATACGTATCTGAATCTGGGATATCTATCTGTATAATTCTGAGATCGATCTGACATACGTCAGTATATCTGTATGGTCTATCTGCATATCTATCTGCCACATCTATCTGTATACATCTGATTCTGTATGTATCTATCTGTATATCTACTTACTTCGGTACTATCTGTATTATCTGTAAATTCTAGCTGTATATCTATCGTACATCATCTGTCATCTATCTATACGTTGCAATTATCTATCTGTATCGATCTTATATCTCGTAAGCTATCTTTTATCTGTAATTATCTATACTCTCGTTATATTCCCTATCTTGTATATCATCTATACATCTTTGCATCTTATCTATTTATAGTATCTGTATATCTATCTGTAAATTACTGTAATCTGATATTAGCTGTATTCTATCTGTATATATACTGTATCATCGTATCTATCTGTACACTATCGTAATCTATCTGTACATCTATCTGTATATATTGAAAACTATCTGTGGAGTCCCGATTCTCTACTTAGTATGCATCCTCTGTACTGCTTACCCGAGTGTCATTATCTTATTGTATAAGGCATTAACTTCTCTTGTCTATTATATCGGTGATATCTTGCCTACAATGGGGTTCTTCTAGTGATACTTATCTGATACACTACTCGTGCTATATCTTCTGTAATTGTTATCCCTCACATCTTCTGGGTATATCTGTCTAATCTACTCTTACATTGATTACCTTGCTTATTATTCTATAAGACAAATCAAAAAAAGCAACAAACAGCACTTATTCTTGTAATTCATTTTAACTAAATCTATCTGTTATCTTATTGTCCAATTTAAGTGTCTGTATAATGCATATACTTGGATTAAGTGCTAGTCTGCTAGATTCTATCTTCTATAAAGCTTATTGTATAACTATCTTATATTACGTCTGTCTAAAATCACTCTTAGAATATATCATTTGATCGATATTTCTATCTATGTATCTAAGCTGTTTATATCTTCTGTAATCTTTCTTGTTCAGTGCTCCACTCCTTCTTATCTGACCAATGGTAAGGTCTATCTTGATATTAGAACTGCATATCTTTCATTAGACTTGGATGCATGAGGTGTCTATCTGTATATTCTTGTGATTTGTCATAGTATCCCTCGATCTGTTGTCACCTCTCCAGTCATCGTACTTGCTGTATATCTATCTTGAATGATCTACACTGATATCTTTCATTATATCTTTATCAAGTACAAAGGGTTTGTCCTATTGTTATCCCATCGGTCTAAATTGTCTTGCTGTTATCCTAATGTAGTACGATGATTTCGTATATAGTGACCCTGTTTGTAAGCACTATCAAGTGTTATTCGTATTGGCTTGATAGGATTTAATAATGAATGATATAAATGTCTTCTTAATATCATATGCTGTCACAGACTTTGTATATGTTTGCAGATACAGAGGTGGAACATGAAGATGAAACATAAATACTAGAATATAATAAATCTAAGTATAATTATCTAGCTGTACAGGTCATTCTGTAAACATTATATCTGTAATATACTAATGTTATCACAACACTGATGATGAAAAAATAGCAAATTACACCTTGTGTAATACAGGAATCATTAGACTATTCATCTAGTATATCTATTGGTAGCATAATACTGAAATCAATCGAGTATCACTTTTAAAACATGAAGTTGTATAGCATAGTGCTGTTTTTTTTGTCTCTTCTTATGATCTATTTGTCTATTCTCTGTATATCAATATCTGTACATCTATGGTAAATGCACATGGCTATCAAAATGTAGTGACACTCAAGGGAGTCTACATGTATAAAGTTCTATCTGTAGGTGTCTGTAGTTATGCTAAGGGGACTACTCCGTAATCTATGTGCAACATCTAATAACCTGTTAAAGCTACACTATGCTGTATTATTGTATATTCATATTTATTGTACTTATCTGTATCATCTTCGGTCATCTCATCTGATAATCATTTGTATTCTAGTTATATCTATCTGTATATCTATTGTCGTACTATCTGTATATCTATCTGTATAATCTATTTGTATATCTATCTGTAATCTATTGGTACATTCATCTGTACATCTATCTGTATCTAATCTGTATATCTAAGGTTATATCTATCTGTCTATCTATCTGTATATCTATTGTATATCTATCTGTAATCTATCGTAGACTATTCTATCTGTATATCTAATCTGTATCATTGCATATCTTGTACATCTTCTGTAAATCCATCGGTGTTGTCATATATCTGTATACTATACTGTACTCTCTATTCTATCATCTTACTGGTTACTCTTATAAACTGTATTATCTTATATTATTGTAATATCTATTTAACTCGTATTCTATCTGTATATCTATTTGTATTATCGAAACATCTGTATGATCATATCTTCTATCTATATATACTATTATAACTATCTGTATATCTTGTCAATACTGTACATTCTATCGTGTATCTCTATCTGTATATTATTAATTGTATTCTATCTGTATATCTATCTTGTACTAACTATTGTAAATCTATCTGTATATCTATCTGTTATCTATCTGTCAAACTTATCTATCTGTATAATCTATCTGTACATATACACTGAGATATCTGTATACTATCGGTATACATATCTGTATATCATACTGTACACTTCTCTGATACTATTTGTATCATCTGTAATCGATTGTACTATCTACTGTATATCATCTATATTGTATAATTCGTAATTCATCTGTATGAATTCTGTTGCTCTGTATATCTGCTATCATGTAAATCTATCTGTAATCTAGCTGTATATCTATCTGTATATCTTGATTCTTCTGTACATTATCTGTACATTATCTGTACTAATCTATCTGGTAAAATCTCTGTATATCTATTTGTATATCTCTGTACCTATCTATCTGTAATTATCTATATCTATTTCGTATATCTGTCTATCTTTGTCTATCTCATACTATGTATATTGATCTATCTGTATAATATCTGTACATCTAATCTGTATATCTTCTGTATCGGTACTCTATCTGTACTATATGACTATCTGTACTATCTATCTGTAACATCTCTTATCTGTATCATCTATCTGTATATCTCTCTGTATGTATCTATCTATCTGTATATCTATCTGTTCTTATGATCTATTTGTCTTGTATCTACGTATACTTGTTATCTTTTCATTCATCTGTATATCTTATACTTTGTTATACTGAATTATGTAAATACTGTATATCTATCTGTACATATACTGTACTATCTATCTGTTAGTCATAATCTGTATATTCTGTATATTATCTTATATCTATCTGTATTATCTGCTATATCGTATAATCTATCTGTATATCGTATAAACTGTCGTAATCTGATCTGTAATTCTATCTGTATCATCTATCTGTTATCTATCTGTCTATTATCTGTATAACTATCTGTATATAACTATCTTCATTCTATCTGTATCTTCTGATATCATCTGTATCATCTATCTGGTATGAGATCTATACTGACATTACTAGTTCTGTACCATCTATCTGTATAATCTATCTGTAATCTATCTTGTATCTATCTTATATCTAGGTATATGTATCTGTCTATCTATCCGTATATCTATTCTGTATAATCTGTATCTTGTCTATCTATCTGTCATCTATCGTATAATATCTGTAATCATATCTGTAAACTATATAGTATCATATCTGTATATCTACTGTCTATTTACTATATGTATCTATCGGTATATCTAGCTGATACATCTATCCGTATTATCTGTTAATATCTATCGTATGTCAGATATATATCGTATTCGTATATCTATCTGTATAATATAGCTGTCACATCTATACTGTATAATCTATCTTACTATCTATCTGTTAATCTAATTGTATATCTATCTGGTATCTTATTCTGCAACATGCTATCTGTCTATCTATCTGTATCATCTATTGCTCATATGCTATCTGTATAATTATCTCTTTATCTTATCTGTTATCTAATGTATTCTGTACAATATCTAATCTCGTTACATCTATCTGTCACATCTATCTAATACTATCTACCTGTATTATCTGTGGTCTATCGTGGTATCATCGGTATCTTCTGTATCTCTATCTGTAAAAGCCAATCATATCTGTTATAACTATCTGTAAATCTATCTGTTACTCTTAATCTGTATTCTATCGTGAATTCTGCTTTCTGCATATCTCATTCGATCTGACATCTCTCTTACTCTATGTTATCATGTATAACTGTACATTATCGATATCGTTGTATTATCTATCTGTAACATCTATCTGCATATCTATCTAAATTAATCTATCTGTAACATCTTCATACTGCATATCGATCTTTAGCATCTATCTGTATATCTACTCTATCTATTTCACTATCTGATTATGTACTATCTTATATATGCTATAATCTGTATCTATGTAACATCTATCTTAGTATATCTATCTGTAACATTCTATTGTATCACATCTAATATGCCATCGTATCTTTACATCTATCCTATATCTATCTGTATATCAATCTGTATATCTATCGGTACCTATTGTATATCTAATGTATAACTATCTGTACATCATCTATTATCTGTATATTCTATCCTGTATATCTATCTGACATCTATCTGTATACTATTTATACTATTTGTAATATATCTGTATCTATCTGTAAACTATCTGTATTCTTGTATAAATATCTGACTCAATTGTATATCTATCGAAGTATGTAATGATATCGATCTGTAATCCTATCTATGCATCAGGGTATATCTGATTCTTGTATATCTATCTGTTAATAAAAAACTATGTATATCTATCTGTTAAAAATTATCTGTACATACTATCTGGATATCTAGAATATTCTGATATCTATATGCGTATATAACTATCTGAACATCTATCCTGGATCATCTATCTGTATACTATCTGTATCTATCTGTATACAATATTATCTGTATAATCTATTTTAGTATACTGATCTATATTCTACTGTATATACTATAGGTAACTTTACTGATTAGGAACTATTGCATTCTGTACATCTTCTGTATACTATTTCTACTCGTTATATTAATCTGTATTCTATTGTATCTATTCCATCTTCTTACCTATCTGTATTATCGGATCATCTGTATATCTACTGTACACTATGTATAGTAATATTGATCTTTCTATGCTAACTATCATTATACATTTACATCATCTGGTAATCATCTGTTATATGGATACTGTATATCTATCTGATAACTATCTGTATACGATTCGTACATCTATTCTGTATCTATATGCATCTATCTGTATAATTATCTGTCTCCTCTATCTGTTATCTATCTGTAATCTATCTGTCTTATCTATCTGTAGATTATCGTATCAATCACATCTATCTTATATTATCTGTATAATCATCTGTATATCTAATACTGTATATCTATCTGTATATCTATCTGTATCTCTATTTGTATAATTGTACTATCTGTATATCTATCTGTATATCTATCTGTCTCTGTCTGTAATCTATCTGTATAATCTATCTGTGACACTGATCATCTGATAATCTATCTGTTATCTATTCTGTATCTATCTGTATATCTATGGACTATCTGTAATATCTATCTACTTGATACTATATACATATCTGTTACATCATCTGTATCACTCTATATACGTGTAGCAGTCTATCGTACATCTATCTGTCTAATACTATCTGTCTATTCTACTATCTGTATATCTATTGTATCTACTTCTGTGTATCTATATCTTTAATCGACTGATCGAATCTAATCTGTAGATCTATCTGTATAATTTATCTGATCTGTACATCTATCTGTGTATCTATCTGTATACTATCTGTTATCTACTGATCGTATCGATCTATTTACTAATCTATCTGTATACATCTATTGTATATCTATAATGTTATACTATCTGTTATATCTATATGTACATCTATCTGATACATCTATTGTACTAGCTATACTGTCCTATCTATCGTACACTATCGTATACTGTATATCTTCTGTTAACTATACTATTGTATATAATCGTGTACTATCTGATAGCTATAATTCATCTATCTGTAATATCATATCCTGAACTCTATCTTACATCTTATCTGTATATCTAACGATCTGTATCACTATCTGTATACAATCTGATCTATCTGGATCTATCTGTATAACTATCTGTATATCTAATTTACTACTTACTAATGTATCTATCGGTATATCTATATGTAACTATCTGTATATCTATCTGTTATCTATATGTATAATAACTATATCTGTACCTCTATACTGGTATATTACTTATAACTGACATTTCTGACATCTATTGTCTATCGTCTATTCTATCTGTATATCTATCGTAGCTATATATAACTATTGTACTGTGTATAACTATGCTGTACAATCTGTATCTATCTGTATATCTATCGTGTAATCTCTCTGTAATCATCTTACCTCTGTTGTATATCATCTGTATCTAGCTGTGATCTATCGTATCTATCTGCTATTCCATATCTGGTATATATCTGATCATCTATCTGTTCATCTATCGTATAAACTATATGTATAACTATTGTAATCTACTGTAATATACTCTGTATAACTATCTGTACATGCTATCTGATCTAGCTAGTACTACATCTGTTAAATCATCTGTATATATCTGTATCGTGTATACTCTGGATTATCTGTACATCTATCTGTCCATCTATCTGTCATATGTTATCTATCTGTATATCTGTATATCTATCTGTATAACTATCTGTGTATTCTATCTAGTAAACTATCTGTGTATCTAATCTGTATCTAACTGTATATCTACTGTATATATAACGTATGATCTGTATAACTATCTGTGATCTCGTATAAACCTATCTGTGTATCTAATCTGTATCTATCTTAGATACTATCGTACTCTATTCTGTATTCTAATCTGTATATTAGCTGTAATTATGTATATACTATTTGTATATCTATCTGTACCTCTATCGTATATCTATTTGTACATCTATCTGTACATCGTACTGTACATCTATCTGCTATACTATCTGTATATCTATCTGTATATCATCTGTATAATTATCTGTTATATCTTATATATGTATCATCTATCTGTACATCTATCTGTCAACTCTCTCTGTACATCTATCTGTATCATCTATATTCATCTATCTGTATCTATCTGATTGTTGTATTATCTGTATAACTATCTGTATATTATCGTATCTATCTGTAATCTATCTGGACATCTATCTGTTCTATATGTATAACTATCTGACTTATCTGATATATGCTCCGAAACTATCTGTTACATATATTTGATATATCTACTGTATAAACATCTGATATCTATCTGTATCATCTTATTTATTAACTATCTGTATATCTATCTGTAATCTATCTGTACATCTATCTGTTCTATCTATGCTTCTATCTATTCGTGTATAATCATAGCTGTATAACTAATCTGTGTAATCTACTGTTAACTATGTATCTATCTGTACTATCTGTATGTATATCTAAATCTGTTAGCTATCTGTATACACGATCTGTGTATTCTATCTGGTCATACTATCTGTGTATCTAATCTGTAATCTATCTGTATATCTATCTGTAATCTTAATCTGTATATCGTATATTATTGAATTCTTCTATCTATAATATCTATCTCATATCTAATCTAATATTATGTATATCTATCTGTATATCTTCTGTATAACTATCTGTAACATCTATCTGTTATCCTTATTCTGCATATCTATCTGTTCTATCTGTATACCTATTGTTGTTGATAACCAGGATCAGATCTGAAATGCTGGTAGAGGATGGCTTCTACTGTGTCCAGTGTGCTGTGCCAGCGATAAGTATGTTAAAATACGCCCTTAAAGACCCGGTGGGATGGATGACCGTGTAAGGACCAAGCTTTCGACACAAATGGGGTAAGAGACTTCACATAAAACTTTCCCTCTTTCAGACACTGTTCATGACCCCATTTATTCCATAAACAAAGATTAGTAAGAGTTAGGGAAACTGTGTTTATTGTTCATTTACAACATGTCTGGTGCCTGACCTTTCTCCAGTGTGAACTAACCAACAAGGTTCACTGCATTTAAAGGGGGAACTAAAGTCCTCCAGAACTTTGTTGCACTAGACCAAGTCACAAATAAAACAAGCTGTATCTCATCTCTCCCTCCTCGTTGCTTGATTATGGAAATAACCGCACTACTAGGGGTCAGCTCCCATGAATCCCACCTCTTTGTGGTCTGGTTTCAAGAAGTATAAGTTTGTACAGTATACTTAACACATAAAATGAGATCTGCCATCTTTGCCCCTTTGAAGCTGGCCAAACAATCATAGCACAGAGACCTGCTTCTGTTAGGCACAAAGATCATGTTTGCAGACCTAGGTAGGTTAAAATGTTATATATCTTGTGTAATAGAAATTGTATCTGTATGGGTTAAAGGAAATGAGAGGGGTTAAAAATGGCGGATAATGCTGTCTTTGTAATTGGGTGGTGTTTTTCTTTTAAGAGGGTTGTAACCTACTGGAAGGGATGTGTCTATGACTAATGAGTCCAGCCTGAAATGTGTCAAACCAACCATGTTCCCGCCCTGTTCCCTAGCCATGGCATTGCTTTTTAAAAGAGGTTTTGTAATTTGAAGATTTTATTTGTAAAGACATCCGGAGTTCCTGCGTTTGCAATTAAAATTCACTTCTCACTGCGCTGCCTGTGCGGTGTTTTTTTATAGGCAGATCCTGCCTCTTCAGACAAAGAACAGAGGATTTATATCGTTTTTTTAATACAATCTCATTGTCTCCCCCACCTTGTCTTTGCTGCTATCAAACATTGTCGTAGTGATCGTATCAAACAGTGAGACAGAAAGAAAATAAACATTTCAAAGAAAAGTCTTGGGATTGAGGGCTGGTGTGTTTTGTATAGGTAGGGAACGGTTCCACTACTGGACTAGAGCTAACACAACCCAAAGACAGGTCACATTGAAAATGTTGTTTTTTGTAGAAACAGAATTTGAAGAAAAAAGAGAGATAGAACAGTGAATAGTGGGGTCGGAGGTGTGCTAATAGGTGCAACAGCTGGTGGAAGAGTCCTGTACATTCCTTAAGTTCCCATTGAGGGCATGGGTGGTTCTGGGGTGTGACCATCACATTTGGGAGTTGTGAATACATCCCGGGGGTTGTCAGGTAATGTTCAGGAGTGAACATTTACACCATCTGTAGGTTCCGTCACCTATCACCGGTTTGGCCCAGGAAAGTTGGGGGTTTGATCATCTACAATGGTATAGATGTTCTGTGGAGAAAAAGCTTTCCCTATTAGGAAGTAAAAGAAATAGTTAGTTCCCCCCCCCTTTACCACACATCAGGACAGTGTTTCAAAAACCATGTGACATAAATCCTCCCCACAGGGGGCTAGTGGCTTCTAGAATCAGGAAAGGTTTAATAGTCCCACAACCTGCCTCTGGTGGCCTGTTAACAAACGGGGAGGAGTCCAAGAGGCAAAAAGGAGGTTCATTGTCCCAATCATAGAACCTTAGAGGAAAAAGTCCAGGTTAAAGTTCTCAAAAGATCCACTGCGAGGTCCCGACGCGTCTAGTTCTCATAGCGAAATGCGCCATAATGAGCGCTATAGTTGATTTAGAACCAGGAAACGGGAATTGTCAGGCTGCCTGCAGTGGATCGAGCAAGGTAAGTTTCTTCTTCGTCCCTGCTCCTGAAGGATGATTGAAAGACAGGAGGTATACGGCAGAAGTTATAAGACTTATATGAATGTTCACTTTTCAGGTGAACCTATTCCTTTAAGGACATTGAAAAGAAATACATTTTAAAAATGAAGCAGGTTGCCTTTTGTACTACTGGGGCATCCCACAGTATTGCCCGCTCCTACTCGCGAGCTCTCTCAATGGACGTGTTCCGTGGATAAAAATAACAATAAAGTGTGTGTGTCGCGAGGAAAGTTCCCGTTTAGGGATATGACCGCGAATGTAGGCGTCCACGGCTGTGATACTGCTGTTGTGTTGCCGTTGATCCGCAAGTGAGTTGTTTCTGGTCCAAGATGAAACAAATACAGAATGTGCATGAGTGAATGAATCTTGGTGACAAAATCGCCTCTGGAGCCCAGGGAGTCGAAGAGTATGGTAATCCTAAGTCCTGTCTTTATTTTATGGTGGTTCATAGCAACCTGTAAGTGCAGAGATATGTACCTGACTACTTACCTCGTGACCTACTCTATTTACCATCGTAGGAACCAGTTGGGGAGCAGACCCCTACCGCTTACAACCGCACTTTAACTTGAACTTTCATCCACAGGACACATCCAGTAAGATCGGGAAGTAGAACGGTCAATATGGGGGACGCCCCCATTACCACATTCACAGTGGGGTTATAGATTGGTTTTTAAAATGTGGTTTATATGTGTATATTTCTTATTAATGGGCAATAAAGGTTGTTATCATTAATAATTCATTATGGTCACAAGGCTTTATGTTTGTCTCTAAGGGGTGCTTTCTACTATGGGTGTCTATCCTTAGATACTACCGGGCAATGCACTGAGATCCGCAACCCGGTGCAACAGCCCGGCGATGTTATATCGCTAGCTCCTCGGACATGCTAGTCCAGCTGTTTTGCTATTCCGGCACAATTAGTTGGCCATTTAAAGTGGGGCAATAGAATTCCGCTTTCGGCATAACAGCTGTGGCAGCACGCAACGGTTAACTTTTAGTTAGCCACACAACCGCCAAGGCAAGAAGGAGTTTAAGTCATGCTAACTAATATAACATTGGTACCATGCAATGCCATCCTGACACATGGTATAAGACCTTGGGACAGGAGCAGGGAAGCAGTCGTTCCAGGGACCTGTGTCTGTATCATGTGCAAGTGGGTTGTCCATTTGGAATTACAGGTAGAGAAGTGGGCACTTGCAGCATTTCAGGCTTGGCAAAACTGGGGGACAACAGGCACTGGCTGGGGCCAGTATAGAGGAGGTGGAGATGGGATGAGGAAGGTTGAGAGAGGAGGTAGTTTTGGAAGGGTTGCTAGTGAAGTAGGGGGTAGTATCACTTCTCTCCAGCTGGTCCCTTACCTTTATTCAAGCATCTAGGCTATGCGGACAACCTTGCTGTTGTGTTGGTGATGTGGGTT
Organism: Hymenochirus boettgeri; assembly: GCA_019447015.1. Lineage (NCBI taxonomy): Eukaryota > Metazoa > Chordata > Amphibia > Anura > Pipidae > Hymenochirus > Hymenochirus boettgeri. The sequence goes on from JAACNH010000066.1 coordinate 466,897, forward strand.
GAGTACATAAGGTATATAAGGACCTTAAGTTTTTCTGTAAGCCAAGATAACAATGTAATACAACGGTTTCCCTGTGTTTCTAACAACATCTTTATCCCTTCTTGTCTCTCCCTAATAGAAGAGGGTAACTGGCTCTCTCTAGATCGGATTAACTCCTCCTGGATCGGATTTGATGCTGTTATTTGCTTGGGAAATTCATTTGCACACCTACCAGATTTCAAAAGGTAACACAATAAACCAATGACAGGGAGGACTGGGACCTTAGACCTGGGGGGCAAATACAACCCAGTGCCCTTTCCCAGTAGATCACAACATTTTTGACCACGTCCACTATTCCCCTTTTTCATTGTTGGCCTGCAACATTTTCAAGTGTAAATGTGGTTAAAGGACAATTGTAGTGCTAAAATAATCCCCCTCTCCCTTACAACAGGGCGGCCTTTGAATATGGGTGACCTGTGTGACTGCACGGGTTGCATTACCAGGGGGGCGACAGCAAGGAGTCTTGGTCACGGACCTGTAGCTCAAAGTTGTGCATCAGTGTCACACCCCTCTAGTTACGGTCCTGCAGATCAAATCTAGTATCAGCACCACATACTAAGCCCCAACACATATCAGCTTTACTAAGATGTCTGTGTGCTGTGCTGTTCTGTCTGTGCATTTAGTACGTTACTTGTTACATAATGATGTACGCACCATATACCAAGAACACACTGAAGATACTGAAAGGCATAGTGCGGGGGTGTATGATTTGAAGGCAACAGCATCCAACAGAGTATTGTGTGTGCCCAGGAGTGTGTTTTGTTGGGTGTTTTTTTTGGGGGGGGGGGGTTGGGTGCTGGGCATCAGTAACAATCTTGCACAGGGTGCTATCTATCCTAAGGCCGGCCCCTGATTACAAGTATCTGGGTGACATCCTCGAATCACTAAGTCCTCACCCCTGGGTACACTTCAAGTTATACTTACCCAAAGTTTCCTTTGTTTCCTAATGACTGGACGGCTGCAAACACTGAATAATAAACTGGGGGGAGGGGCTGACTAACATTGGCTAATGATCTGGAGGGCTGACAATACTAGCAAATGAACTGGAAAGCTGATAATACTGGATAATGAACTGGAGGGCTAATGACAATGACTAATTAACTGGGGCTGACTGGTAAATGAACTGAGAGAAGGAGTTTTCTGTTCCTTGCCCATGTTTAGAGCGAGAGGCTTGCACTGTGCCGTTCAAGCTGTCCTAAGTAATAGCTGCTGTGGCACAAAAATTTTTCATTGGGAGACCAACACGGGGGCATTTGCCCCTGAGCTTACTGGGCCAGTCCTCCCCTGCACCCACATGCAACCCCCACATCTACTACTCACTGGCTAGAAATAAAATAATAATGTAATGTTGTTTGCATTTACCGTATACCTATAATGTGTACTGTTATATAATAAACATATACTTACATATATACTATATATACATTGATGGCAGGGCTGCTAATATCTGGAATGCCAGATGGGCAACCAATGCTTCTTTTGCTGCAACCATTCATTATACAAATAATACAGGCACTGGTAAGGCCTCATTTGGAATATCCGGTTGCAGTTTTGGAATCCCATATACAAAAGGGACATCTTGGAATGGAGGCAGTTCAGATAACGGCAACTAATTAATAAGGGAATGGAGGCATAACTATGGAGACAGATTTGATAAATTCTAGCTAAATTAAGAGGGGTATGGATGGATTTGACTATGAGAACAGATAAGATAAATTATCATTAAAATGATAAGGGGGATGTAGTAGCTTGACTATTTAGACAGATTAGATCCATCATAAATAAATTAATAGGGGAAGAAGGGGCTTGACTATGTAGACAGATAGATGAATTATGACTAATTAAAAGTAATTTTATTAAAGGGCATGTCCACCCCAATCTAAAATTTGCCCATTGCTGGCCCCACCGTGTAGTTGTAAAATATCCTCACAATCCCTGCTCCTTGTGGTTCTCCTGCAGTCCATTCCAAGTCCAGAAAACTGAAGAGTAGGAGCTGTTTTCCCCTGCCCAAAGGTAGGGATGTTGACATGAGCAGGGGAGCGGTTCCATAGACCAAGCTTAAGATTAAAAACCAATCACACAATGCTTGTGAAGGTTCCTCATTCATCCAGGTCATGGTATATCTGTTGTATTCAATTAGATCAACTGGACTTGAAATGTGTTCCTTGAAGACGTTTCGCTAGTCATCCGACTGGCTTTCTCAATTCAGAATGTGAAAATAAAGAACACCAAGCCTAAATAGAGGTGGGGGGTTCGACAAACCAACTGTCTGCCATGTACAATGGCTGTTTTAAACACCTTACTCTGGGCGTTCCTATAAACACCTCTTAGCCACTATCTAATCACACCACCTTAACACCTGTCTGTGATATGCTAATTGGGATTTTCCAGGGTACATAATTGCCACAGATTCTTGTACAAGTCATCTCTGAATTGAGAAAGCCAGTCGGATGACTAGCGAAACGTCTTCAAGAACTACATTTCAAGTCCAGTTGATCTAATTGAATACACAATACAATCACACAGTGCTCTGGCAATTTAAACCAATTAGCTGCTAATTGGCTACACCCCCTTCCAATCAATGCAGATAGAGAGAGAAAGAAAATAAACCTTTTCCTTTCTCTCTCCAACCCCCACCTAACAGGTAACATACAGAACAAGTATTTATTTCAGAAACCCAGTGGCTTACACTCAAGCACACTCCCAGAAATAAAATAGTGCTAGGTTAATACATTCACCCAGACTGGAAACTACAGTTAATAAACACTTTTGTTTCTTACACAACCACACCATGTCCCCTCTTAACAGTGTGATTCTCCTTAAACAGAATCACCCCTTTAACTAAATTGCTCAGAGCTAAAATCTCTTTGCAAGCAGTACTTATATGTGAGGTTTAAAAACCAATAATTATAATTAAATTAATAGGGGAATGGAGGTACATGACTATGGAACTGATTAGAATAATTATAATTAAATTAATAGGGGAATGGAGGGACATGACTAGGACGATTAGATAAATTATAATTAAATTAATAAGGGGAATGTAGGTACATGACTATGGAGTCCGATTAGATAAATTATAATTAAATTAATAAGGGGAATGGAGGGACATGACTATGGAGACCGATTAGATAAATTATAATTAAATTAAGGGGAATGGAGGGACATGACTATGGAGTCCGATTAGATAAATTATAATTAAATTAATAAGGGGAATGGAGGGACATGTAAATGTGTAATGAAGAAGAAATTGATGGGCATGTAAGGTGGGGGGGGGGACTCACCTGGCAGTGGTACTGTCCAGTAAAAAACTAGGATCCAATGAGATTATACCGAACCCTGACTATGTTGTATTAGACGGCCTATGAAATTCACTGGCTAGTAGTTTAGAAATAAATTGGTAAGTTGGTTTAAAAAAGGGGATTAATTGTAATGTTATAAACCCTAAAGCTACTCGCAGTTTCTCATGTTAAGTGGACCAATGCTTCCTAGTGGGCGCCCATTAAATGTAGAATTTGGTGTAATCCCAGAAGCATCCCAGTTATGGCCACAATTTCCTTTCTGTAGTTTAGTAATGACTGGATGTTAATGTAAGTGAACCCTGGGAATTCTGGACTGAAATCTCCCCATTTTACTCCATCAGGTGATCAGAGTGATCAGCGACTGGCACTTCATCACAGGCAGGAATGGTCCGTCGCTGGGGGCATTTTGATAATTGAATCACAGGAACTATGACTATACATTCTAAAGACCGGTTGTGCCCCCCGGGCAGAACATTATTATAAGGTGAGAACCTTTCTGTACATTGAATAGCCCAGTCCTGTTGGTACCATCCTTTTTTGTAACTTGGCCATTCTACCTTTTTTTGACTCTGCAGAGTGATCTGACCCAGGACATCTCCACCTCTGTGCTGTGGGTCATAACAAAGCTCACATGGTGACTCTGGACTAAACACGTGCAGGTTTCCTGCATCAGAGGACTCGCAACCTCAGCTAAGGTACTAAATTACAGTTCCACTAATTACTGGCCATGGGATCTCCAGGAATGATCTGTGAGCTTACACCCATTGTTTGCCCTTTAATAAGGGACACTATTGAGAAATGCATTGCAAAGATCTATGCTAAGATCAGGTTCACTTCATTACACTCTCCCTGTAGCTCCGCACCATGTAGGGTTATGTAAAGAGTTAGATTTGGCTTGGTAGGGGTGTTAAGGAGGAATTGATACAATTGGAAAGGTTACACTGTAGAGAATACATTACACAGAGCGTGCTAAGACCAGGTTCACTTTATTATACTTCCCCGGCAGCTTGTGTACCATGTTGCTTTTATAGGGTTGTATACTCACAAGTCAACTCTGTCCCAATATTCCTTCAGACAGACTAGAGATCAGCAAATCAAATTGGTATTCTGATTTATAATACTGATTATATTTTGAGGCAAAGATGTATGGCCAATCTTCACCCGATTTGATTAAAAATCTGAGGAAATGTCAGGTACAACATGAAGGGAAATACATTGCACAGAGCTGTGAGGAGATCAGTTTTACTTCATTATTCTCTTCCCACATCTCTGCACCATGTTGTTTTTTTCTTATAAAGGGGCAATGTGGGAGGGTAAAAATTAAAAGTAAAATGAAACCCAAGAAAACGAAGATTGAGTAAGAAAATACTTGTCTCAGCAACTTTCCCAATTATGTGCCCCTTCCCCTATGAGCTCACTTTACAACGATTTGTTGGATATACTGATATAAAAGTTTTGGTTTGTATAGTAAAAACACAATAATAAAAAACACATTGAAAATAGTTTATCAGATAGCATGACATAAGTTTTTCTGGCAGCTAAACATAATGACCTCATCACTTTTACATTTGTTTGGTACACCCATTCTTACTGTGAGGTCATTGGGATGATGAATGTTAAATTACAGATATAGTTTCAATGCTTTTAAAACATGTACACAGGAAATATTTGGGAATGTAGGTATATATAGTAATGTGACCTACGTCCATCCAATCCACCCTACTCAGTGATACCCACATTTCCTGCCTAACTGTTAATCGAGAGGAAGCCAAAAAAACCACCAGAATTATAAAGTAAAAATTCCTGTGACAATCAAAAATATCCCTGGGTCACTCCACTTTATGTATCAATACCAGTAACTTGTAACATTCCTTGTTTGTAGAAACTCATCAACTTTTTATTAAACTGACCAATGACCTGCCATAACAACGTCCCACTAGAAGACAGTTCCATAGCTTTACCGATCTCACAGTGACAAAACCCTTTCCAACTCTACTTTATGTATCAATAACCAGTAACTTGTAACATTCCTTGTTTGTAGAACTCATCCAGCTTTTTATTAAACTGACCAATGAACCTGCCATAACACAGTTCACTGGAAGACAGTTTCCATAGCTTTACCGTTCTCAAACAGTGACAAACCCTTTCCCAACTCTACTTTATGTATCAATCCCAGTAACTTGTAACATTCCTTGTTTGTAGAAACTCATCCAGCTTTTTATTAAACTGACCAATGAACCTGCCATAACAACGTCCACTGGAAGACAGTTCCATAGCTTTACCGTTCTCACAGTGACAAACCCTTTCCCAACTCTACTTTATGTATCAATACCAGTAACTTGTACATTCCTTGTTTGTAGAAACTCATCCAGCTTTTTTATTAAACTGACCGATGAACCTGCCATAACAACGTCCACTGGAAGACAGTTCCATAGCTTTACCGTTCTCACAGTGACAAACCCTTTCCAACTCCTTTATGTATCAATACCAGTAACTTGTAACATTCCTTGTTTGTAGAACTCATCCAGCTTTTTATTAAACTGACCGATGAACCTGCCATAACAACGTCCACTGGAGACAGTTCCATAGCTTTACCGTTCTCACAGTGACAAACCCTTTCCCAACTCTACTTTATGTATCAATACCAGTAACTTGTAACATTCCTTTGTTTGTAGAAACTCATCCAGCTTTTTTATAAACTTGACCAATGACCTGCCATAACAACGTCCACTGGAAGACAGTTCCATAGATTTACCGTCTCACCGTGACAAACCCTTTCCCAACTCTACTTTATGTATCAATCCCAGTAACTGTAACATTCCTTGTTGTAGAAACTCATCCAGCTTTTTATTAAACTGACCAATGAACCTGCCATAACAACGTCCACTGGAGACAGTTCCATAGCTTTACCGTTCTCACATGACAAACCCTTTCCCAAATCTACTTTATGTATCAATCCCAGTAACTTGTAACATTCCTTGTTTTTAGAAACTCATCCAGCTTTTTATTAAACTGACCATGAACCTGCCATAACAATGTCCACTGAAGACAGTTTCCATAGCTTTACCCGTTCTCACAGTGAAAAAACCCTTTCCCAACTTGAAGACTACTTTTCTTTAAGGGATGCCCGTGTGCCCTTTGACATGTTCTGTTTGTGACAATGCCTTAGATGGCCCATTTATATATTTATACACAATAATCAAATTCCCACACAAGAGTCTTTTCTCTAGTGTACATAATTGCAATATATCCATCTTCTTGATATTCAAGCTCCCCTTTCTCGCTTTATTATTTTTGTTGCCCTTCCCTGAACCCTTTACATTTCAAAGATGTTCTTTTTTTGTTTTACACAGGATTCCAAAACTGCGCCACATATTCCAAATGAGGCTTCCAATGCTTTGTAAAAGAGGGAGTATAACATTTTCCTCCTCTTGAATCCATACCTCTCTTTACAAGATAATACCATGCTGGCTCTAACTGTTTGCTTCCTGGCAATGCTTGCTACATTTTCAGGGAGATTCATAAATGTACCAATCAGATCTTATTTAACATTTGAAAGCTAACATATATTGGGTTGGGGAAAATAGCACCATTTTTAACAATACGAACTTTTATTGAATAACCCTGTTAGTTTTATCCACCAAAACTCCAAGATCCCTTTCCAACAGGGATTCACTTAACACAGAGCCTTTATAGTATAATAGCACAAAGATTTTTAAGTCCAAAATGCATCACCTTCCATTTATCAACATTGAATCTCATCTGCCACTTAGCAGCTCAATGTGACAATCTATCTAGATCCCCCTGTAACGTTGCACATCCTCTGTAGCTTTTAATGATCAACAAATTGTGTCATCTGCAAAACACAAGGCCATATTTATAAAAGAGCGAAAAGTAGTGAAATGTTTTCGCATTCCGCTTTTTCGCATGGGTTTTCGCCAAAAGACAGTTAACGCTATTTATAAAGGTAGTGTTAACGAATGGCGAAACCGTTTCCTTCCGCGAGCTATTGAAACCCTTTTCGCCTACTCTTCGCATGGTTTTTAGCGAAAAGGGAGCGAAAAGGCATAACGCGATTTATAAAAGAGCGAAAGGTGTTTTTTTGCGTTAAAAAGAGCGAAAGATTAGAGCGACCCTGAAGTGGTGAAAAGTCATTGTTTGAACGAAAGGCATTCTAATGGGTAATATGTCTTGAAAAAGCGAACGCGCATTAGAATGGAATATGCCTTGGAAAAGCAAACGCACATTAGAAAGGCGAACGCACATTATAATGGAATATGCCTTGGAAAAGCGAACGCGCATTAGAAGGGCGAACGCACATTAGAAAGGTGACCGCGCATTATAATGAATAATGCCTTGGAAGGCGATCGCGCATTAAAAGGCGAACAGCACATTAGAAGGTGACTGCGCATTATATGGAATATGCCTTGGAAAAGCATCGGGCATTAGAAAGGAATGTGCAGTGCAAAAGAAAATTGTATTCCAATTGAGAAATTCTCAGAAGATTGACTAAATAAGACATAGCTGATTTCTTGGTAAATGTGAGGTGGCCATTTTGAACTTGACATCATTTTCTAGTGGGCTTTTCTGGTTTAGAATGGTTTTCGCAATGCAGTCTTCTTAGATGCGTTAAGTTTTCGCTGCGATACTTTTCGCTCTTTATCGCGCCCGTTCGCCTTTTTCAGCCGCGAAGTGTTTTTTTTCGCTTTTTTATAAATAAGGCGAAACGAAGCCCCAAATGGCGCTATTTTCGCTGCGATGTGCTGCGCTAATTATTTGGCGAAAAAGACAATCCTTTATAAATATGCCCCAAAGACCTTGTGGACAATACCCACTTCCAAATCATTAAAAAACAGATTAAATAGAAGTTGCCCCAACACAGAACCAACTAATTTATACATTAGTCGCCTATGGGGGACTGTATCAAAAACAGCTACTGCTATGCCAGAGTCCAAATTCCTACTCACTTGCTCATGAAAGTCAAGCAAGTTTGTATGACAAACCAATGATTTTTCTCCTAAATCCATGCTAATTACTACTTATAAGGTCAGTCCTAGAAACATACTTTAGAATATGTTCCTGTATCAAACTTTCCATTTTCTTTCCCACCACTAAAGTTGAAATCACAGGTCTGTAATTACCAGGCTTTAAAGGGTGACTATACTCACTGAAACAGCTTTACATTATCTGAAACTACAATTTGAGAGAAGTAAAATGGTGGTACTCACATATTTATCTTTGCTTACTTTGTCATTAAATTATTAATGTTTAGTGAGTGCTCCTAATTGCCCCCACCTCTCTCACTCACTGCCATCATGTAGTGTCTGCGATACTTATAAGTTCTGCACAGCCTCACCATGGACCCTGCTCTGCTTACACATCTCCCCTTCCCTCCCCCTTTTTTCTTTTCTCTGCTGATTCTCTTAAATGTTGCAGAAAGTGTGCTGGCAGACAGGTAAAGAGATCAAGCATGGGTCACATATTATAATTTCTGCTTCTGAAGTGACAGATCTTTCCCTGTAAATGCTGTGATTTTAAATGATGATTTCTCAGAATCTACAGCTCAGATTTAAAATCAGAAAAGGTTTTGGAGCAATGGGATCTTGCTGTATCTAAAGGTACACTTTTTGAAAATTCGATAATTCGAGTAAAGATATCCTTTAAAGCAACAATTCACTTGAAAAGTAAACTATTCCTTTAATGTATTGATTGAAGAACGGGTGGTTAAGGAGCTCTGCCTTACCTTTTGTTCTTCAATCAATATCTTTGGAGCCTGGGCTGAAGATTGCAGAAGCTTGCCTTTCACGCAACCCTCCTCAGCAGCACTGAAATTTCCTGGTTCTAGCCTGCATTATCGCGCATGCATTATCAGTTCTGCTGCGGTGCGGTACAGCCCAAGATATAAAGACATTACTGACCAGAAAGTTAATGGGTGGTAGGATGACATGGCTGCTCCTCCACCTCGCCGCCGGCGAGCACAGCCTCAGACTCCATCAGTGTGTGAAGGAGACAGGAAGTCCCTCCCCCTCCCTGACAGAGTAGGTAGGAGCTCTGTTCTCGCTCTGTTCTCGCTCTGTTCTCGCTCTGTTCTCGCTCTGTTCTCACCCTGCCTGAAAAGGCTGTTTACACACAGTATTCTGTAGAGGGGGGGCTGGGTGTTTCAGTGGGAAGGGACCCACAGCAACCGCAAGTGGGCAGGATCAATGCACCCACGGGTGGGCAGAACAAAATGGTGCTGTAAGGGAAGGGGCCAAGGGTGATGCAAGGGCAGGAAGAGATATAGGGCAGAGTGACTGTCACATGGTTTCAGAGCAGGAAGCAATAAGTGCAGGGGACCTGGTGATGCTGCTGCCATATCACACACAAAAATGTAAATATCTTCAAAACTATGCAAAATAAACAATGAAAGTAAATTGCAAAAATTCTCATGAGAGCAATTCCTATCAATTTGCCTAAAGTCATTTTTGGACCACAGTTCCCCTTTAAATTAAGTCTTTGTTGGAGGGACTTGACTATGCAGGTAGATTAGACCAGTTAGGGCTGTTTACATTGGATAAGCAATGTTTGCATGGGGATATGATCACTTTATATAAATATATTAATGGGCCATACAATGAACTCTCTGGTGCACAGTTCACTAATAGGTCATATCAGAGGACCTACAGTAGTTCTGGTCAGTACTGGGATACTATATATTGAGAATTACTGGTATTAATACATATACTGTAGTTCTGGTTGGTACGGGGATACATTATATATTGAGAATTACTGGTATAATACATATACTGTAGTTCTGGTTGGTACGGGGATACTATATAATATGAGAATACTGGTATTAATACATAACTGTAGTTCTGGTTGGTACGGGGAATACTATAATATTGAGAATTACTGGTATTAATACATATACTGTAGTTCTGGTTGTACGGGGAGGATACTATATAATATTGAGAATTACTGGTATTAATACATATACTGTAGTTCTGGTTGGTACGGGGATACTATATAATATTGAGAATTACTGGATTAATACTTAACTGTAGTACTGGTTGGTACAGGGATACGATAATATATTGAGAATTACTGGTATAATACATATACCGTAGTTTGGTTGGTACAAGGATACTATATAATATTGAGAATTACTGGTATTAATAAATATACTGTAGTTTGGTTGGTACGGGGATAATATATAATATTGAGAATTACTGGTATTAATACATATACTGTAGTTCTGGTTGGTACAGGGATACTATATAATATGAGAATTACTGGTATTAAACATATACAGTAGTTCTGGTCGGTACAGGGATACTATATAATATTGAGAATTACTGATATTAAATATTACTGTAGTTTGGTTGGTATGGGGATACTATATAATATTGAGAATTACTGGTATTAATACATTTACTGTAGTTCTGGTTGGGTACAGGGATACCATATATCTGAGAATTACTGGTATTAATACATATACAGTAGTTTTGGTCGGTACAAGTATATTTAATATTGGAGAAATACGATATTAATATATATACTGTAGTTCTGATTGGTACAGGGATACTATATAATATTGAGAATTACTGGTATTAATACATATACTGTAGTTCTGGTTGGTACGGGGATACTATATAATATTGAGAATCACTGGTATTAATACATATACTGTAGTTCTGGTTGGTACGGGGATACTATATAATATTAGGTATTACTGGTATTAATACATATACTGTAGTTCTTGTTGGTACAGGGATACTATATAATATTGAGAATTACTGGTATTAATACATATACAGTAGTTCTGGTCGGTACAGGGATACTATATAATATTGAGAATTACTGATATTAATATATATACTGTGCTGGTTGGTATGGGGATATATATAATATTGAGAATTACTGGTATTAATACATTTACTGTAGTTCTGGTTGGTACAGGGATACCATATAATACTGAGAATTACTGGTATTAATACATATACAGTAGTTTTGGTCGGTACAAGTATACTATATAATATTGAGAATTACTGATATTAATATATATACTGTAGTTCTGATTGGTACAGGGATACTATATAATATTGAGAATTACTGGTATTAATACATATACTGTAGTTCTGGTTGGTACGGGGATACTATATAATATGAGAATCTGGTATTAATACATATACTGTAGTTCTGGTTGGTACGGGGATACTATATATATTAGGTATTACTGGTATTAATACTAACTGTGTTCTTGTTGGTACAGGGATACTATATAATATTGAGAATTACTGGTATTAATACATATACTGTAGTTCTGGTTGGTACAGGGATACTATATAATATTGAGAATCACTGGTATTATTAATACATATACTGTAGTTCTGGTTGGTACAGGGATACTATATAATATTGAGAATCACTATTCTGGTTGGTACAGGGATAATTTCCAATTGCCATTTGTAGTCAGGAAGGATTTCCCCCCCTTTTTTTGCCTTCCTCTGGATCAACTGTTAGGTTGGGTTAAAAAAGGAGGGTATAAAGGTTGAACTTGATGGACGCATGTCTTTATTCAACCTCAATTACTATGTTACTATGAAGGCAATATGGGTGGAATAGGGCAACAGGAATGGGGGTAATGTTATTGTTGGTGGCTGCTACAAATTGCCAAATGCTAGCAGGGAGGAAGTGAGTCAGCTTCAACTTCCTCTCTGCTAGCATTTGGCAGTTTGTAGCAGCCACCAACAATAACATTACCCCCCTTCCTGGTTGCTCATTCCACCCATATTGCCTTCATAGTAACATAGTAATTGAGGTTGAATAAAGACATGTGTCCATCAAGTCCAACCTTTCCCTTCATAATGGTTGATCCAGAGGATGGCATATTTCCTAATACTGTCACCCTTACCACAGTCATTGTTATTATTTTTACAGAAACTTTGATCTGGTTTATAAACATGTTCAGATTATCTTAGAGTATCTCTAATGGCTTAAGAATATAGAGATAACAAATAATACGAAATACAATAAGCATTCATTATTAAATAGATAAGAGGTAAAAGAAGGTATTGATACTCATGGCAGGTGGAATAAACAGAGGATAGTTCTTGTGAATGCTAAGGGAAAGAAATAAGGCCATAGAATCCTGGGGGGTTATGTTCAGAAGCCAATAGAGATCTAGAGAGGCTATTTTTACTTTCAATGTAAAAGTGTATTTACATTTTCTAATGTTATTATCAACCCTTTAATATCACAAGCCATTAATGTCAATGCTAATATGCTTCATGTACACCTCTTAAACAGTGATTTAAAGGACACATCTACCCTTAAAACATAAAACTAGTGACTTGTCAATTATCTGACAGCAACCCAACTGCTATTTTAACTAGTTAGTTGCATTTGTAACCAGATATATAAAAATAAGTTCTCTTTCATTCCAGCAAAGTTATCCACCTCCTCCCTCTGCTCACCGAGCTTTTTAAAATCTTGAAAATTAGCAGAGGAGGCAGCAGAGGAAACAGTCAACCATTGGTTGTGATGTCAGCAGCCACAGCATTGATTGACTGCATGGAGGGAGGAGCCAGCTCAGTGCAAATACATATACTTTTAAGAAAAAAAGAGCAGTATTTTTCCATCCTAATGACCTTAACTTGTCCATTGTATAAATAGTAGAGTAGAGTAGAGTCCGTTATGGTTCTGCCCTTGACCCAGCGCCTGGGTGGATTCAGTTGCTCAGTAGAGATCTGAGCATGTTTGACCCATCCAACAGCCAATCAGTAGAAATGACTGGTAGGAGCATTCCAAGGATGTGGTGCATTCTGGGAAGAAGAAGGATCGTTATAGAACCGAAAATGTCAGCTCACTAATGTCAACAGCAGGAAATAGCAAGGGCTGTAAATTCAACTGATTTTACAAAATGGAAGAGAATGTGTAGAATAACTGGGTATGCAGAATATAAACTAATTTTAAAAATAATGCTATTTTCCACTGAACTTTCCCTTTATACCCATATTGCCAGCTATGTCTTTTAAAGTTCTTATGTGTATTATATATTATTTATTATGTGTATTATATATTAGATGTGTATTATATATTATATATTAGATGTGTATTATATGTGTATTATATATTAGATGTGTATTATATGTGTATTATATATTAGATGTGTATTTTATGTGTATTATATATTAGATGTGTATTATATATTATATATTATATGTGTATTATATATTAGATGTGTATTGTACATTATATATTAGATGTTTATTATACATTAGATGTGTATTATATGTGTATTATATATTAGATGTGTATTATATATTATATATTAGATGTGTATTATATATTAGATGTGTATTATATATTAGATGTGTATTATATATTAGATGTGTATTATATATTATATATTAGATGTGTATTATATATTAGATGTGTATTATACATTAGATGTGTATTATATGTGTATTATATATTAGATGTGTATTATATAGTAGATGTGTATTATATATTATATATTAGATGTGTATTATATATTATATATTAGATGTGTATTATATATTATATATTAGATGTGTATTATATATTATATATTAGATGTGTATTATATATTATATCTTAGATGTGTATTATATATTATATATTAGATGTGTATTATATATTATATATTAGATGTGTATTATATATTAGATGTGTATTATATATTATATATTAGATGTGTATTATATATTATATATTAGATGTGTATTATATATTATTTATTAGATGTGTATTATACATTAGATGTGTATTATATGTGTATTATATATTAGATGTGTATTATATAGTAGATGTGTATTATATATTATATATTAGATGTGTATTATATATTATATATTAGATGTGTATTATATATTATATATTAGATGTGTATTATATATTATATATTAGATGTGTATTATATATTATTTATTAGATGTGTATTATACATTAGATGTGTATTATATGTGTATTATATATTAGATGTGTATTATATAGTAGATGTGTATTATATATTAGATGTGTATTATATATTATATATTAGATGTGTATTATATATTATATATTAGATGTGTATTATATATTATATATTAGATGTGTATTATATATTATTTATTAGATGTGTATTATATATTATATATTAGATGTGTATTGTGTCATATTGTATCTCCTCTCTGTGTATGTTATTGTAACAGTTCCATTTCATCTCTTCCAGTAAATTCCGCCTGTCTTATTACCCTCACTGCCTTGGCCCATTCACAGGCCTCCTGCGTGAAGCCTTTGAGGGTAAATGTGAACACAAGGTGTATGGGGACTTCTTACCATATAGCCCTCAACAGGAGAGGGTTCCCTGCTATTTTATTCACGTCGTAAAGAGAACAGCCTGAGATGTAGGAGATTCCTCCCCACGCAATATTACAATCTGGATTCTAAATGATAAATGTATAATTGGGGGATCTAATGAGGAATTGGGGTTCCAAGATTCTGTTTGTGTGCACAGCAGGGAGAACATGAAAAGCTTTAATTATTTGAGGTTTGTGAGAGCCACCAAGAATTTTAAACCTACCATGTGGCATGAAAGTCAATGGGATTTATTAATTGTCCACATTTCTGATAACAAACAGAAATCAGAATATGGGAAATGTTCTTGGGTTACATATTTAGACTGTGAAAGTATCAGTTTCATTGTTTAATCGTCTCCACTGAGTAGCTAATCCAGTCATGTTGGTTTCTAAAGCCTAAAAGGTCCTAAATTTCATTATGTGTACAAGGGGAAACGTCTAGTAAAATATCAGCCAACACCAAGATGCACACAAGGGGCACAGTCTGTATTCTGCAAAGGCCTCTAGTACATGTAAGTCAAAGTTAAAATGTAATGTAAACCTGAGTTGCTAGTTCTAAATTTACCATACACCTGGACTGCTGTATCTAAACTCCTGTGCAACTGGGCACTGGTTCTAAACTTACTGTGCAACTGGGCACTGGTTCTACACTTACTGTACACCTGGGCACTGGTTGGTTTTAAACTTACTGTACACCTGGGCACTGTCCTAAATTTACTGACACCTGGGCACTGGTCCTAAATTTACTGTACACCTGGGCCACTGGTTCTACACTACTTTTACACCTGGGCACTGGTTCTAAAACTTACTGTACACCTGGGCACTGGTTTTAAACTTACTGTACAACTGGGCATGGTGTTTAAACTTACTGTAACCTGGGCACTGGTCTACACTTACGGTAACCTGGGACTGGTTCTACACTACTGTACACCTGGGCACTGGTTCTAAACTTACTGTACACCTGGGCACTGGTTCTAAACTTAACTGGCCCTGGCACTGGTTCTAAACTTACTGTACACCTGGGCACTGGTTCTAAACTTACTGTACACCTGGGCACTGGTCCTAAACTTACTGTACACCTGGGCACTGGTCCTAAATTTACTGTACACCTGGGCACTGGTTCTAAACTTACTGTACACCTGGGCACTGGTCCTAAATTTACTGTACACCTGGGCACTGGTTCTACACTTACTGTACACCTAGACTGCTGGATTTAAACTTACCGTACACCCGGACACTAGATCTAAAGGAAACCAGAAGCTGCTAGGGTTAGCTTTGAGCTGATAGGGATTTATGGGGGAGTAGATACAAAGAATTTAGGATATAACTAATCAGGAAACATTATATAGAGTGCAATGAATGTATAGATGGGTTGGCTTGTCCCTATACAGTATATTCTGCACTGAGGTAATTTATTAAGACCGTGACAAGATATGAATGTATTCCTTCTGATGTTCAACTATGTTTTAAGTTGGGATCCCTCATTTGTAGGTCACAAGGGACAGTGTCACTAAATGCAGGGGTGAGTACAGTCAATCAGAGACCTTTAGATTGTGCCAGCCCTAAGGAGACATTTTACTGGACACCCTGTTAGGTTACAGCCCATAACTACTCATATATAGAGGGAAGAATTCCCATAATGTGCACATGTATGAACTATGAAGATCATATGGAGAATCCGTACAATACATTTCACCTGCAGTTAAAACAAAAGATGTTGCGTTGATGTTACAAATAAATATTTAGTTTAATTCATAGTAAAACGGTGTGGTTAGGGTTAGGGTTAGGGTTCGGGTTCTATTCTATTCTATTGCAGGATTTCTCAAAGAAAGGAAGTGTTGTCAGTGAGCCAGAGGTGCCTCACAATGTTTTTACCATTATAACATATTACGTTGTACAAAAAACATGTTTTTGATAAGATTTCAATGCAGCCAATGTAGTGTAACCTACCACTACAATCATTCTCATCAATTGTGATTACAATAGACACTGTAAAGTCTATAAAATATGGGTAATTACCCCATAAAGTGCAACATTAAAAACACAAGTGTGCAACAAGAAGCATTTCCAATGCCAAGTGTGCGATGACAGAACATTTCCAATGCCAAGTGTGCCACGAGAAACATTTCAAATTCCAAGTGTGCCATGACAGAACATTTCCAATGCCAAGTGTGCAACAAGAAACATTTGCATTGCCAAGTGTGCCATGACAGAACATTTCCAATGCCAAGTGTGCCATGACAGAACATTTCCAATGCCAAGTGTGCCACAAGAAACATTTGCATTGCCAAGTGTGCCATGACAAAACATTTCCAATGTCAAGTGTGCAACAAAAAACATTTGCATTGCCAAGTGTGCCATGACAAAACATTTTCAATGCCAAGTGTGCCATGACAGAACATTTCCAATGCCAAGTGTGCCATGACAAAACATTTCCAATGCCAAGTGTGCAACAAGAAACATTTTCAATGCCAAGTGTGCCATGACGAAACATTTGCAATGCCAAGTGTGCCACAAGAAACCGGCTAAAAGGTTTGAGAACCACAGTCCTATTTTGCTGGGGAGATGATGTGAGGTTTGACCCAATGGTTAGAAATAAATATTTTATTTGAAGGAAATTAAATCTAAAATATTAACTTTTTCAGGGCGTGAAATTACTGACAAACTTTCTTAAAAGTTTCTATTTTTTAAAATACAATTGCAAGCAGTGTCTTCCTTTCATAGTCAGTGGGAAGCTTCCAGTGTATAACTATGTGCAGCCCTTTTTATTTGTTGGTTCAGACGCACATGGAGGTAGGTGTCCCACACTCACAATAATGGGTAATA
Source organism: Hymenochirus boettgeri (assembly GCA_019447015.1). NCBI lineage: Eukaryota > Metazoa > Chordata > Amphibia > Anura > Pipidae > Hymenochirus > Hymenochirus boettgeri. Next base: position 484,406 of record JAACNH010000066.1, read on the forward strand.
CTACGGGCAGATCTGGGACCCTTTACCTACATCCTATTAGCTCTTCATAGGAAATGGTGTCATACCGTGCCTTGTATTTCATGTTTTTGGACCTAATACTGAGAAGGGGGAATGCCTTAAACCAGCCAAGAGGTTGTGCTGTATGAGCTTGTACCCAGGAGGTAGGCAAAGATGGGTTTGTTTCTATTGGGTTAAAGTTCCTTTGTCATATGATTGGGTCTTTCAAGAAACTTTCAGGTTGGAGTAAAGGAGGTTGAACCATTACATTCATTCTTTACAGCAAGAAATTGGCTGTGCCAAGTGGTTTATTATATAGTTTAAAACTGTAGGGGGCCTATTTATAAAGACGTGGGTGGCAATATGCCGTGTTTATACATGTAAGAAAATACTGATCCTGGTATTTTATGACCACATTTTCTCCTCAGTATTGCCATTGTGCTATTTTATGATGGTCTTATCAATACAGCAATATCTCCATAGTAATTCCCATTACTATAATGAATGAATAAAGACAGACACTTATGTAGTGTCCTCCTCTCTTCATTTCTCTTCTATTGGAACAGACAGAGTTGGACTGGTAGGAAAGGCTGGAAATTAAAATAATTAATTTCCAGACAACATTGTCCCAAATAGAGATGTAATGTAGGTTCCAATAGAACCTGGTTTCGAATCAAATCTGAGGGTTTTTCTGAATTTTTGATTTTTATCGTAAATCGAAAGTAGCCGATTATCAAAAAAAAGACGATTATCGAAATCGAAACCATGAAAGTAATGATCGATTTTGGTAACCCTTGATAGTAGTGTTTGATTTCGGTAACTCTCGAAAATAGAATGCGGAAGCACAAAAACAGCCCAATCGTGAGGAAACATAAAAAACTTTAAAATAAGTTTCGGTTATATTTACGGGTTCCTCAGACCATTCCCCAGGTCTCTGTGTCTTGCTAAAAGCAGAACTCTTACCTCTATGCTAACAGAGATACTATATAGTATACTGGTACATGTAGAATCTTTTACTAGGAACATAATGGAAACAAAAAATAAAGGTAAGTCTGGGGATTCGAACTTCTGAATAACTGGCGTCTTACCAGGTGAGCCACAGTGCATAAGCTGAAAATTCAGGTACATTTAGTATCTGTATCTGTGTATCTGTATATAAAATGTACATAGAGACAGTGAACACTGGGGTCAGTTAGAGAATCTATTACTTATCAGGGATTCCATATTGGTGTATAGACATCTGTATAGAAAATACTCTGTACATAGAGACGGTGAATACTGGGGTCAGTTACAGAATCTATTACTTATCAGGGATTCCATATCAGTGTATAGACATCTGTATAGAAAATACTCTGTACAAACTATAATATTACATACTCTGTATGTACATACTCTGTACTATATAATATTGAGAATTACTGGTATTAATACATATACTGTAGTTCTGGTTGGTACAGGGATACTATATAATATTGAGAATTACTGGTATGAATACATATACTGTAGTTCTGGTTGGTACAGGGGTACTATATAATATTGAAAATTACTGGAATTAATACATATACTGTAGTTCTGGTTGGTACAGGGATACTATATAATATTGAGAATTACTGGTATAAATACATATACTGTAGTTCTGGTTGGTACAGGGGTACTATATAATATTGAAAATTATTGGTATTAATACATATACTGTAGTTCTGGTTGGTACGGGGATACTATATAATATTTACAGGGATTACTATATATAATATTGAGAATCACTATTCTGGTTGGTACAGGGATATTTTCCAATTGCCATTTGTAGTCAGGAAGGATTTCCCCCCCTTTTTTTGTCCTTCCTGGATCAACTGTTAGGTTGGGTAATAAGGAGGGTATAAAGGTTGAAATTGATGGACGCATGTCTTTATTCAACCTCATATTACTATGTTACATAGAAGGCAATATGGGTGGAATAGGGCACAGGATGGGGGTATGTTATTGTTGGTGGCTGCTACAAATTGCGCAAATGCTAGCAGGGAGGAAGTGAGTCAGCTTCAACTTCCTCTCTGCTAGAGTTTGGCAGTGTTGAGCAGCACCAACAATACATTACCCCCCTTCCTGTTGCCTCATTCCACCCATATTGCCTTCTAGTAACATAGTAATTGAGGTTGATAAAAAGACATGTTTCCATCAAGTCCAACCTTTCCCTTCATAATGGTTGATCCAGAGGATGGCATATTTCCTAATACTGTCACCCTTACCACAGTCATTGTTATTATTTTTACAGAAACTTTGATCTGGTTTATAAACATGTGTCAGATCTTAGAGTATCTAATGGCTTAAGAAATATAGAGATCACAAATAATACGAAATACAATAAGCATTCATTATTAAATAGATAAGAGGAAAAGAAGGTATTGATACTCATGGCAGGTGGAATAAACGAGGATAGTTCTTGTGAATGCTAAGGGAAAGAAATAAGGCCATAGAATCCTGGGTGGGTTATGTTCAGAAGCCAATAGAGATCTAGAGAGGCTATTTTTATTCAATGTAAAAGTGTATTTACATTTTCTAATGTTATTATAACCCTTTAATATAACAAGCCATTAATGTCAATGCTAATATGCTTCAGTACACTCTTAAACAGTGATTTTTAAGGACACATCTACCCCTAAAACATAAAACTAGTGACTTGTCAATTATCTGACAGCAACCAACTGCTATTTTAACTAGTTAGGTGCATTTGTAACCAGATATATAAAAATAAGTTCTCTTCATTCAGCAAGTTATCCACCTCTCCCTCTGCTCACCGAGCTGTTTTAAAATCTTGAAAATAGAGAGGAGGCAGCAGAGGAAACAGTCAACCATTGGTTGGATGTCAGCAGCCACAGCATGATTGACTGCATGGAGGGAGGAGCCAGCTCAGTGCAAATACATATACTTTTAAGAAAAAAAAGAGCAGTTTTTCCATCCTAATGACCTAACTTGTCCATTGTAATAATAGTAGAGTAAGAGTCCGTTATGGTTCTGCCCTTGACCCAGCGCCTGGGTGGATTCAGTTGCTCAGTAGAGATCTGAGCAGTTTGACCCATCCAACAGCCAATCAGTAGAAATGACTGGTAGGAGCATTCCAAGGATGTGGTGCATTCTGGAGAAGAAGAAGGATCGTTATAGAACCGAAAATGTCAGCTCACTAATGTCAACAGCAGGAATAGCAAGGGCTGTAAATTCAACTGATTTTACAAAATGGAAGAGAATGTGTAGAATAACTGGGTATGCAGAATATAAACTAATTTTAAAAATAATGCTATTTTACTGAACTTTCCCTTTATACCCATATTGCCAGCTATGTCTTTTAAAGTTATTTATGTGTATTATTATATTATTATTATGTGTATTATATATAGATGTTATATATATATATATTAGATGTGTATTATATGTGTATTATATATTAGAGGGTATTATTAGTGTATTATATATTAGATGTGTATTGTATGTGTATTTATATTAGATGGTATTATATATTAGATTATATGTGTATTATTAGATGTGTTTCATATATATTAGATGTTTATATACATTAGATGTGTATTATCTGTGTATTATATTGATGTAATTTATATATAGATGTGATTTATATATTAGAGTGTTTATATATTAGATGTGTATTATATATTATATTAGATGTGTGATATATTATTGAGGTGTATTGTTTTTAACATTAGATGTGTATTATATGGTGTATTATATATTAGAGTGTATTATATAGTAGATGTTGTATTATGATAGTATATATTAGAGGTGTATTATATGATATATATATTAGTGGTATTATATTTATATATTAGAGTGTATTATAATTATACTATGGATGTGTATATATTATTTATTAGATGTGTATTATACATTAGATGTGTATTTTATGTGTATTATATAGATGTGTATGTATATAGTAGATGTGTATTATATATTAGATGTGTATTATATATATAGATTAGATTGTGTATTATATAGTTATATATTAGATGTGTTTTATATTTATATATTAGATGTGTATTTATTATTGATTAGATGGTATTATATTTATATATTAGATGTGTTTGTGTCATATTGTATCCTCTCTGTGTTGTATTGTAACAGTTCCATTTCATCTCTTCCAGTAAATTCCGCCTGTCTTCATTACCCCACTGCCTTGGCCCATTCACAGGCCTCCTGCGTGAAGCCTTTGAGGGTAAATGTGAACACAAGGTGTATGGGGACTTCTTACCATAAGCCCTCAACAGGAGAGGGTCCTGCTATTATTCACGTCGTAAAGAGAACAGCCTGAGATGTAGGAGATTCCTCCCCACGCATATTACAATATGGATTCTAAATGATAAATATAATTGGGGGTCTAATGAGGAATTGGGGGTTCCAAGATTCTGTTTGTGTGCACAGCAGGGAGAACATGAAAAGCTTTAATTATTTGGGTTTGTGAGAGCCACCAAGAATTTTAAACCACCAGTGGCATGAAAGTCAATGGGATTATTAATTGTCCACATTTCTGATAACAAACAGAAATCAGAATATGGGAAATGTTCTTGGGTTACATATTTGACTGTGAAAGTATCAGTTTCATTGTTTAATCGTCTCCACTGAGTAGCTAATCCAGTCATGTTGGTTTCTAAAGCTAAAGGTCCTAAATTTCATTATGTGTACAAGGGGAAACGTCTGTAAAATATCAGCCACACACCAAGATGCACACAAGGGGCACAGTCTGTTTCTGCAAAGGCCTTAGTACATGTAAGTCAAAGTTTAAAATGTAATGTAAACCTGAGTTGCTAGTTCTAAATTTACCATACACCTGGACTGCTGTATCAACTCCTGTGCAAGCACTGGTCTAAACTTATGTCAACTGGCACTGGTTCTACACTTACTGTCACCTGGGCACTGGTTCTACACTTACTGTACACTGGGCATGGTTTTAAACTTATCTGTACACCTGGGCACTGGTTCTAATTACTTACACCTGGGCACTGGTTCTAAACTTACTGTAACCTGGGCACTGGTTCTAAAACTACTGTACACCTGGGCACTGGTTCTACACTTACTGTCACCTGGGCACTGGTTCTACATTACTGTACACCTGGGCACTGGTTCTACACTTACTGTAACCTGGGCACTGGTTCTACACTTACTGTACACCTGGGCACTGGTTCTACACTTACTGTACACCTGGGCACTGGTTCTAAACTTACTGTACACCTGGGCACTGGTTCTACACTTACTGTACACCTGGGCACTGGTTCTACACTTACTGTACACCTGGGCACTGGTTCTAAACTTACTGTACACCTCAGGGCTGGTTTAACTTACGGTACACCTGGACTTGTTCTAAACTTACTGTAAACCTGGGAACTGGTTCTAAACTACTGTACACCTGGGCACTGGTCCTAAATTTACTGGTACACCTGGGCACTGGTCCTAAATTTACTGTACCACCTGGCAGACTGGTCTAAACTTATGTACACCTGGGCACCGGTCCTAAATTTACTGTACACCTGGGCACTGGTTTATACACTTACTGTACAACTAGACTGGGAATTAACTTACCGTACACCCGCCAGTAAGATCTAAAGGAAACCAGAAGCTGAGGGTTAGCTTATTGAGCTGATAGGGATTTATGGGGGAGTAGATACAAAGAATAGGATTTATAACTAATCAGGAAACATTATATAGAGTCAAGAATGTATAGATGGGTTGGCTTGTCCCATACAGTATATTCTGCATGAGGTAATTTATTAAGACCGTGACAAGATATGAATGTATCCTTCTGATGTTCAAATATGTTTTAATAGGGGATCCCTCATTTGTAGGTCACAAGGGACAGTGTCACTAAATGCAGGGGTGAGTACAAGTCAATCAGAGACCTTTAGATTGTGCAGCCTAGAGACATTTACTGGACACCCTGTTAGGTTACAGCCCATAACTACTCATATATAGAGGGAAGAATTCCCATAATGTGCACATGTATGAACTATGAAGATCAATGGAGAATCCGACAATACATTTCACCTGCAGTTAAAACAAAAGATGTTGCGTTGATGTTACAAATAAATATTTAGTTTAATTCATAGTAAACGGTGATGGTTGGGTGGTTAGGGTTAGGGTTTAGGGTTCGGGTTCTATTCTATTCTATTGCAGGATTTCTCAAAGAAAGGAAGTGTTGTCAGTGAGCCAGAGGTTGCCTCACAATGTTTTTACCTTTATAACATATTACGTGTACAACAAAAAATGTTTTGATAAGATTTCAATGCAGCCAATGTAGTGTAACCTACCACTACAATCATTCTCATCAATTGTGATTACAATAGACATGTAAAGTCTATAAAATATGGGTAATTACCCCATAAAGTGCAACATTAAAACACAAGTGTTGCAATGAGAATTACTGGTATTAATACATATACTGCAATTCTGGTTGGTACAGGGATACTATATAATATTGAGAATTACTGGTATTAATACATATACTGTAGTTCTGGTTGGTACAGGGATACTATATAATATAGAGAATTACTGGTATTAATACATATACTGTAGTTCTGGTTGGTACAGGAATACTATATAATATTGAGAATTACTGGTATTATTACATATACTGTAGTTCTGGTTGGTACGGCGATACTATATAATATTGAGAATTACTGGTATTAATACATATACTATAGTTCTGGTTGGTACGGGGATACTATATAATATTGAGAATTACTGGTATTAATACATATACTTTAGTTCTGGTTGGTACGGGGATACTATATAATATTGAGAATTACAGGTATTAATACATATACTGTAGTTCTGGTTGGTACGGGGATACTATATAATATTGAGAATTACTGGTATTAATACATATACTGTAGTTCTGGTTGGTACAGGAATACTATATAATATTGAGAATTACTGGTATTAATACATATACTGCAATTCTGGTTGGTTTGGGGATACTATATAATATTAAGAATTACTGGTATTAATACATATACTGTAGTTCTGGTTGGTACAGGGATACTATATAATATAGAGAATTACTGGTATTAATACATACACTGTAGTTCTGGTTGGTACAGGAATACTATATAATATTGAGAATTACTGGTATTAATACATATACTGTAGTTCTGGTTGGTACGGGGATACTATATAATATTGAGAATTACTGGTATTAATACATATACTATAGTTCTGGTTGGTACGGGGATACTATATAATATTGAGAATTACAGGTATTAATACATATACTGTAGTTCTGGTTGGTACGGGGATACTATATAACATTGAGAATTACTGGTATTAATACATATACTGTAGTTCTGGTTGGTATGGGGATACTATATAACATTGAGAATTACTGGTATTAATACATATACTGTAGTTCTGGTTGGTACGGGGATATTTATAATTACTGTGTATTAATACCTATCTAATGTTCAGTCTCTGTGGTATGGGGTACTATTAATATTATGAGAATCACTGGAGATCGTTTAATACATATACTGTGTTCTTGTTGGTACTGGGGGGGGGGGGGGGGGGGATAGCTATATCAGATTGGTATTACTGGTATAATTACATATACTGTAGTTCTTGTTGGTACAGGGATCTATTAATTGAGAATTCTGGTAATTAATATCCCAATGTTATTACCTGATTTTAAAAAACAACCGTTCTGGTTGGTACCGTGGATACTATATACTATTGGGAAGAATCACTGGATATTAATTCATACATATACTTAGTTCTGGTTGGTACAGGATACTATATAATATTGAGAATACAACGATCTGGTTTGTACACAGGGTATACATTTCCCAATTGCCATTGTAGTCAAAGGAAGATTTCCCCCCCTTTTTTTGCCTTCCTTGGATAAACTTGTTAGGTTTTGGTTTACCAAAAGGAGGGTATCAAGGTTGAACTTGATGGACGCCTGTCTTTATATTCAACCTCAATTACTATGTTACTATGAAGGCAATATGGGTGGAATAGTAGCAACGGAAATGGTGTAATGTTATTGTTGGTGGCTTGCTACAAATGCCAAATGCTAGCGGGAGGAAGTGGATTCAAGCTTCAACTTCCTCCTCTGCTAGCTTTGCAGTTTTTTGTAGCGCCACCACAATAATCATTACCCCCCTTTCCTGTTGCCCGTCATTCCACCCAGATTGCCTTCATAGTACCATAGTTATTGAGGTTGATAAAGCCATGTGTCCATCAATTCCAACCTTTCCCTCTAATGGTTGATCAAGGATGGCATATTTTCCTAATACTGTCACCCTTACCCAGTCATGGGTATTATTTTTTACAATAGAAACTCCTTGAATTCTGGTTTATAAACATGTTCAGTTTTCAATGACTTAGAGTAGCTCAATTGGCCTTAAATATATGAGATAACAAATAATACGAAATACCAATAGCATGCTTAATAAATAGAAATAAGAGGTAAAAGAAGTATGATACTCATGGCAGGTGGAAAAACAGAGGATAGTTTTCTTGTGAATGCTAAGGAAAGAAAAGGCCTAGAATCCTGGGGGGTTATGTTTCAGAAGCCATAGAGAATCTAGAGAGGGCTATTTTTAACTTTCAATTTAAAAGTGTATTTACATTTTCTAATGTTATTATCAACCCTTTAATATCACAAGCCATTAATGTCAATGCTACTAGGCTTCATGTAACAACCCCTAAACAGTGATTTCAAGACAACATCTACCCGTAAAAAAAACATAAAACTAGTGACTTGTCAATTATCTGACAGCAACCCAACTGCTATTTATTTTAACTATTAGTTGCCATTTGTAACCAGATATATAAAATAGTTCTTCTTTCATTCTCAGCAAAGTTATCCACCTTCCTCGCCCTCTGCCACCGAGCTTTTTAAAATCTGAAGAATTACAAAGGCAGAGGAAGGCAGCAGAGGAAACAGTCAACCATTGGTTTTGGATGTCAGCAGCCACAGCATTGATTGACTGCCATGGAGGGAGGAGCCATCCTCAGTTGCAAATACATTACTTTTAAAAGAAAAAAAGAGCAGTATTTTGGGTCCCCATCCTAATGACCCATTAACTTGTCCATTTGTCTAAATAGTAGAGTATAGTAGAGTCCGTTATGGTTCTGCCCTCTGACCCTCGCTGGGTGTATTCAGTTGCTCAGTAGAGATCTGAGCATTGTGGACCCATCCAACCCAATCAGTAGAAATGACTGGTAGGAGCATTCCACGGTTTGGTTCATTCTGGGAAGAAGAAGGATCGTAATTAGAACCGAAAATGTCAGCTCACTAATGTCAAACAGCAGGAAAAGCAAGGGCTGTAATTCAACTGATTTTACAAATGGAAGTAGAAATGTGTAGAATAACTGGGTACTGCAGAATATAAATCCTAATTTTAAAAATAATGCTATTTTCCACTGAACTTTCCCTTTATACCCATATTGCCAGCTATGTCTTTTAAAGTTCTTATGTGTCTTATATATTATTTATGATGTGTTTCTTCTATTACGATGTTGTCAATTATCTATTATCTATTGATGTGTCTCTCGTGTCTTTCTCTTTAGATGTGTCTTCTATTTTTTATCTCTTCGCTGTGTCTGGGGTTTTCTGTGTCTTACTCTATTCTCTGTGTCTTCTCTATTATCTCCTCTTCTACTGTGTCTTCTCCTCTTTCGCCTGTTCTTGTACCTTCATCTCTTCGCTGTATTCTTCTCCCTTCGCTTTGTCTTACTCTGTGTAACTTATCTATTCGCTGTGTCTTCTCTCTTCTCTCTTCGGGTGGTCTTCTCTAGTTCGCCTGTGTCATTCTCGCTTCGCTCGTGCTCTTCTCTCTTCGCTGTGGTACTTCTCTCCTTCTCTATTCGCTGTGTATTCTCTTTCGCTGTTCTTACCTCCCTTCCTGTGTCTTCCTACCTTCGCTGTGTCTTCTCTGTTCTTCTCTCTTCTCCTGTGTCTTATCTCGTCCGCTGTGTATTATCTCTTCTCTCTTACGTTTTACTTCTCTCTTCTCTCTTCGCATGTGTATTCTCTCTTCACGATTCGCTGTCGACACTTCTCCTATATTCCTCTACTTCGCCCTGTGTCTTCGCGTTACTCTCTTAGCGGTTGTCCTTCTTCTTATCTCTTCGCTGTGTCTTCTCTCTTCTCTCTTCGCTTTGTCTTCTCTCTCTCCTCTTTCTTCGATGTGTATTCAATCCCTTCGTGTGTCCTTCTCTGTGTCTTACTCTCTCGCTGTGGCCTTCTACTCAGTCGAGATGGTGTCTTCTCTCCTTCGCTGTGTCCTTCTCTCTTCTCTCTTCGCTGTGTCTTCTCTCTTTCCTCTTACGCGTGTTTCTCTCTTCTCTCTTCGCTGTGTCGTCTCTCCTTCTATTCTTCCGCTGTGTCTTCTCCTTTCTCTCTTCGCGTTGTCTTGTGTCTCCTTGTCTCTCACTCTTGTGTCCTGTTCTCTGATCCCCCGTTCCCTTTTCCTCTCTTCACCGTCCCTTCCGCCTGTCTTCCCTTCCCCTCACTGCCTTGGCACCCTTCACCAGCCTCCTGCCGTGCACGCCTTTGAGGGTAATTGTGAACCACAGGTGTAACTGGGACCTTTCTTATACCATATAGCCCTCACAGGAGAGGGTTTCCCTGCTATTTTAATTCACGTCCCGAATCGTAAAGAGAACAGCCTGAGATGTAGGAGATTCCTCCCCCCCAATATTACAATCTGGATTCTAAATGAATAAATGTATAATTGGGGGATCTATGAGGAATTGGGGGTTCCATATTCTGTGTTTTGTGTGCACACAGGGAGAACAGATGCAAAGCTTTAATTATTTGAGGGTTTGTTGAGAGCCACCCATAATTTAACCCTACCATGTGGCATGAAAGTCAATGGGATTTTATTAATTGTCCACATTTCTGATAACAAACATAAATCAAATCTGGGAAATTGTTCTTGGGTTTTATGATTTAACTGTGAAAGTATCAGTTTCATATTGTTTAAAAACACCCTCCTCACCAACTCCCTCCTCGTCATCCACCTGAGTAGCTTAATCCAGTCCATGTTGGTTCTAAGTCCTAAAGGTCCTAAATTTTCATTAGTGTGTACAAGGGGAAACGTCTCTGTAAAATATCAGGCCCAACACCACAGATTGCACACAAGGGGCACAGTCCATGTCTTCCTGCCAATGCCCTCTAGTACATGTAGCTCAAAGTTAAAGTAATGTCACCTGAGTTGCTTAGTTCTAAATTTTCCCATACACCCTTCTGGACGGCTTGATATCTAACTCCTGTGCAACTGGTGGGCACTGGTTCAGAAACTTACCTGTACACCGGGCACTGGTTCCTCACTTCTGTACAGACCTGGCACTGGTTCTAAACTTTACTGTACACCTGGCACTGGTTTTCAAACTTACTGTACAACCCTGGGCACTGGCCTCCCCCTTTTAAAATTTACTGTACACCTGGGCAACTGGTCCTAAAATTTACTGTAACACCTGGGCCACTGGTTCGAACACTTAACTGTCACCTGGGCAACTGGTTCTAAACAACCTTAACTGTTACAACCTGGGCACTGGTTTTAAACTTACTGGACACCTGGGCACTGGGTTTAAACTTACCTGTACAACCTGGGCAACTGGTTCTAACCTGACTGTACCCTGGGCACTGGTTCTACACTTACTGTCACCTGGGCCTGGTTCTAAACTTACTGTACACCTGGCACGGGTTCTAAACTTACTGAACACCTGGGGACACTGGTTCTACACTACCTGTACAAACCTGGGCACTGGTTTCTACACTACTGTAGACAACCTGGGCACTGGGTCCTAAACTTACCTGTAGTACAACCTGGGCACTGAGTCCCGAATTTACTGTACACCTGGGCACTGGTTCTACCCTTACTGTACACCGGGGCACTGGTTTCTAAAAACTTCGTACAACCCTGGGCACTGGTTCTACACTTACTGTAGCACCTGGGCCCTGGTTCTAAACTTACTGTACAAACCGGGGCACTGGTCCTCAATTTACTGTCCACCTGGCACTGGCCAATTTACTGTACACCTAGACTCTGGATTTAACTTACCCGTACAACCCCGACACTAAGATCTAAAGGAAACCAGAACTGTCGGGTTAGCTTTGAGCTGATAGGGAATTTATGGGGGAGTGATACAAAAATTTAGGATAATAACTAATCAGGAAACATTATATAAGAGTGGCAATGATGTATAGATGGGTTGGCTTGTCCCTATCAGTATATTCTGCACTGAGGTATTTATTACGAGACACCGGACGATAGGAAATGTATCCTTCTGATGGTCAACTATGTTTTAAATTGGGATCCCTCATTTGTAGGTCACAAGGCAGGTCACTAAATGCAGGGTTTGTACAGTCAATCGAGACCTTTAGATTGGTGCCAAGCCCTAAGGAGACATTTATAACTGGACACGCCTGTTAGGTTTTTACCAAGCCCATAACTACCTCATAAAGTAGAGGGAAGAATTCCCATAATGTGCACATGTATGAACTATGAAACGATCATTCATGGCGCGAGAATCCGTACAATAACTCTTCAATTCCCTGCAGTATAAAACAAAAGATGTTGCGTTGATTTTACACAAATAATAGTTAGTTTAATTCATAGTAAAACGGTGTTGTTACACGGGTTAGGGTTAGGGTTACGGGTCGGGTATCTATTCTATTCTATTGCGGATTTCTCAAGAGGAAGTGGTTTGTCAGTGAGCCCGAGGCTGCCTCAATGTTTTTTTACCATTATCACATATTACGTTTAGTACAAAAACAATGTTTTTGATAAATTTCTGCAGCCAATGTAGTGGTAACCTACCACTACATCATCTCGATCAATTGTGATTACAATAACAACTGTAAGTCTATCAAAATATTGGTAAATTACCCCATAAAGTCACAACATTAAAAACACAAGTGTTGCACAAGAGAGCGTTTCCATGCCAAGTGTGCGAGGACAAACAAAATTTCCAATGCCAAGTTTGCCCACGAGAAAACATTCAATTCCAAGTGTGCCATTACAGACATTTCCCCAATGCCAGTGTGCACAAGACAACATTTGCTTGCCCAATGTGCCATGACAGACATTTCCAATGCCAATGTGCCATGTGACAGAACATTTCCAATGCCAAGTGTGCCACAAGAACAGTTGCAATTGTCCAAGTCTGCCATGACAAAACTTCCAATGTCATGGTGCAACAACAAACATTTGCATTGCCAGTGTGCCATGACCAAAACATTTTCCAATGCCAAGGGTGCATGACAGAACCTTTCCAATGCCAAGTTGTGCCATGACAAAACCTTTCCAATGCCAAAGGTTGCAACAGAACATTTTCAATGACCAAGTGTTGCTCATGACGAAACATTTGGCATGCCAAGTTTGCCACAAGAAAACCGGCTAAAAGGTTTGAATGAACCACATCCTCATTTTTGCTGGGGAGATGAATGTGAGGTTTGAACCGCACATGTTTAGAAATAAATATTTTATTTTGATGAATTAAATCTAAAATATTAACTTTTCAAGGGCGTGAAATTACTGGACAAACTTTCTTTAAAAGTTTCTATTTTTTTAAAATCAATTGCAAGCAGTGGTCCTCCTTTCATAGTCAGTGGGGAAGCTTCCAGTTTATACCTATGTTGCAGCCCTTGTTAATTTGTGGTTAGACGCCTGGGGTAGGTGTCCCACACTCACATAATGGGTAATACTACGGGCAGATCTGGTACCTTTACCTAACCTACAATCCTATTAGCCTTCATAGGAAATGGTGTCCTAAACCGTGCCTGGTAATTTTCAATGTTTTTTGGACCTAATACTGAGAGGGGGAATGCCTTAAACCAGCCAAGAGGTTTGGCTGTGATGAGCTTGTACCAGGAAGGTAGGCCAAAGATGGGTTTGTTTCTATTGGGGTTACAAGTTCCTTTGTCATATATTGGGTCCTTTTCTTTCAAGAAACTTTCAGGTTGGATGTAAAGGAGTGTGAACCATTACAATTCATTCTTTCAGCAAGAATGGCTGTGCCAATTGGTTTATTATCTAGTTTAAAAAACCTGTAGGGGCCTATTTATAAGACGTGGGGTGGCAAATGCCGTGTTTATACATGTGTAAAACATACTGATCCTGGTATTTTATGACCACATTTTCCTCCTCAGTATTTGCCATTGTGCTATTTTATGATGGTCCCTTATCAATACAGCATATCTCCATAGTAATTATTTCCCATACTAATCATGAATGAAAATAAAGACAAGACACTTATGTAGTGTCCTCCTCTCTTTCATTTCTCTTCTATTTGGACAGACAGAGGTTGGACTGGTAGGAAAGGGCTGAAATTAAAATAATTTAATTTCCAGACAAAAACATTGGGTCCCCAAAATAGAGATGTCATGTAGGTTCAATTAGACCCTGGTTTTCGAAGCAAATCTGAGGGTTTTTTCTGAATTTTTGATTTTTAATAATCGTAAATCGAAAGTAGCCGATTATCAAAAAAAAGAAGACATTATCGAAATCAAACCGCATGAAAAGTAATGATCGTTTGGTCACCCTTGATAGTAGTGTTTTGATTTCGGTAACATCTCTCGAAAATCGAAATGCGGAGCACAAAAACCCTCCCAATCCGTAGAGGAAACACATAAAAAACTTTTAAAATAGGTGGTTCGGTATATATTTACGTTCCCTCAGAAACCATTCCCCAGGTCGCCTGTTGTCTTGCTAAAGCAGACTTTACCTTACCCTCTATGCTAACAGAGATACTAATTATTAATACTGGTACAGGTAGAACATTTTTAACTCAGGAACATAATGGAAACAAAAATAAAGGTAAGTCCGTGGGGATCGAACTTCTGAATAAACTGGCGTCTTACCAAGGTGAGCCACAGTTGCATAAAGCTGAAATTCAGGTACATTTAGTATCTGTTCTGTGTATCTGTAATAAAATGTACATAGAGAAGTGACCCACTGGGGTCCGTTAGAGAATCTATTACTTATCAGGGATTTCCATATGGTGTATAGACATCTGTATGAAAATACTCTGTACATAGAGACGGTGAAATACTGGGGTCAGTTTACAGAATCGATTACTTATCAGGATTCCCTATCATGTATATAACATCTGTATAGAAAATACTCTGTAACACTAATAATATTACATACTCTGTAGGTAACATACTCTGTAACTATATAATATTGAGATTACTAGGTATTGATACATATACTGTAGTTCTGGTTGGTATCAGGGATAACTATATAATATTAGAATTACTGGTATGAATCCCTATACGGTCGTTCTGGGTTGGTACAGGGGTACTATATACTATTGAAAATTACTGGAATATAATACATATACTGGTAGTTTTCTGGTTGGTTACAGGGATACTATATAATTTGAAATTAACTGGTATAACAATACATTACTGTAGTTCTGGTTGGTACAGGGGTACATATAATATTGAAATTATTGGTATTACTACATATACTGTAGTTTCTGGTTGGTACAGGAGATAACTATATAATATTGAGAAGTACTGGTATTAGACAATACTGTAGTTCTGGTTTGTAACAGGACATACTTACTAATATTGAGAATTACTGTGTATTAAGACATATACTGTAGTTCTGGTTGGTACACAACAGGAATACTAATATAATATTAGAATTACTGGTATTAATACATAGTACTGTAGTTTCTGGTTGTACTGGGCTACTTTATAATATTGAAAATTACTGGTATTATACATATACTGTATTGCTGGTTTGTACAGGATACACTATATAATATTGAGAGGATTAACTGGTATTAACTACATATACTGTATTCTATTTGCTACAGGGATACTATTAATATTGAGAAGCACTGGTATTAATCATAATACTGTATTTCTGGTTGGTACGCGGGATACTATATATATTGAAATTTACTGTATTAGATAACGTATACTGCAGTTCTGGTTGGTACAGGGATACGATATAATATTGAGATTACTGTATTATACATATACTGTAGATTCTGGTTGGTACAGGGATCCTTATACTATGAGAATACTGGTATGAAGACCTATAACTGTGGAACTGTCTTCCAGCAGATGTTGTAATGGGCATTTCATCATTGATTTGCTTTAAAAAAGGCCGGGGATTGTTTCCTAAAAAAAAAAACAAAAATATTGATATTACTGGTATCAATGCAATAGATGTGGGTTGATCCAGGGATACTTTTCCTTCCGATTGCCTTTTGAGTCAGGAAGGAATTTTTTTCCCCCTTTTTAGCTGGGGTTTTTTTTTTTGCCTTCTCTGGACACTGTTAGGCAGTGTTTAAAAAAAAAAACACGGGGGTGTATAGGTTGGACTT
The DNA here is from genome assembly GCA_019447015.1 of Hymenochirus boettgeri. Lineage (NCBI taxonomy): Eukaryota > Metazoa > Chordata > Amphibia > Anura > Pipidae > Hymenochirus > Hymenochirus boettgeri. The sequence continues at coordinate 500,747 of JAACNH010000066.1, forward strand.
GATGGACGTATGTCTTTATTCAACCTTAATTAATTTGGCTTGAAAAAGCCAAATATGTTCTTTCTATTTCTTCTTCTTTTTCTTCGGTTTATTCTTCCCTTTTTGGCCGTCTCTCCTCCCACAGTTTTTTTGAGCTAGAGAACCATGAACTTCGGATAACACAGACGTGCGGGGCATATAGGAAATGTGCTATCTTCTAGCTAAGGATCTGTCGCGCCGTTACTCCGCTCTATTCTCGGCGATTCATTTCCTGGGACATTTTTTTCCCATAGACTATAATGGTAACAATCCTGCAAGACTTGGAATTTTCAAAATAGTTTTTTTCTTTTCATGGTCCATAAAACAAATGGTGATACCCCAACCCCCCACACAATCCCAGTACACCCACCGTACATACCTACTTTCCATTCTCCATGGAAGCCTTATTTAATAAGGGTTAACTAAAGTCACAAAAACTAATTTAAGGATTTATCGCTCAAAAAAATAGTTTTATGGTTGTAAAACACAAAAAAGACAATACCCCCCCCTCCAACAGCCACCCAGGTACACACCTACTAATCTACTTTATCCATCACTGTGGCAGCACATAAGGCACTTAAAGTAACAACAAAAACGATGATTCTAACTAGTTTAAGTTTACACAAAAGAAAGCCCAACACGTAACACCTTTATTCCTCGTGATACTAAGTCAAGTACAAAACAATTTGTTTATCATAATAACACTTGTTTTTTTTAACAACCCCCAACGTGTACAGGTATACATAGCTACTGACCTAGCCGCCTCCATTACTGTTTGCACAGCCTACTTAAAGGGTTAACTAAAGTAAAAGAATTTTGACCAATCATCAAAAGTTTTTTTTTTTTACTGCTCAACCCAACACCTACAACACACCACTACTGATCTACTTATTCCCATTACTATGCAGCCATACTTAAAGGGTAACTAAAGTAAAAAAACTAAATTTTTGCACGCAATCATCAAAAACTTTTTTTTTTAACCCCCCAACTGATACAGGTATACACAGCTACGGACCAACCCCCTCCATTACTGTTGCGCCATACTTAAAGGGTAACTAAGTAAAAAAAAATATTTTGACCATCAATCAAAAAAGTTGTTTTTTTTAACTCTCACCCGACACGGGTAACACATCTACTGTATCTACTTATCCTCACTAGTGGCAGCCATATAAAGGGTAACTAAAGTCAAAAAAACGATTTGATCAATCATCAAAAAAGTTGTCTTTTATAACCCCCAACTGTAAAACACCCGGTATACCAACTGACGCTACCTCTTAATGCATGTTGCTACGATTTAAAGGGTAAGCTAATCAAAAAAACTATCCTTACCATCTGAACATATAGTTTTATTTATCTGCACCGTACACACACCACGATCACTTATCATACTTGGCCCTCCCTTAAAATGCAAGCGGTTAAGCTAAATTCAAAAAGCAATTTTATCAATAATAAAAAACGTATATTTTCTTAAGTACTAGACTATGTTACAGTTACACACCAACTCTGATCTATACCATACTGTGTCACAACTTACAGGACTGAATAAATAAGATAACATCTACCAGTCATCACGATAAAATTTTTTATCTCAACCCGATAAGGTACCACAGCACAGACTGATCTATATCCACTATGAGCATCTAATCAGACAACTCATGACTGATACAATATAAAGTATATTACCCCCAGACTGATCGAATATAAGATACAGCACGACACAGACTGACTAAACTTAAGATAAGTGACATACAAGCTGATAAGTAACAAAATCACAACCCCAGTACATTTTGGATTTAACTCATGAAGACAAATCTCAATCATCTAAGCAATCAGTTATACTAAACTCTTAGATAGTACTATGGTTCTTTTAAACACAGCGATATATAAGTTCACAACACGGACTGATAAATATAGATATACAGCACAGACAGATAATGATAAGATAATAAGCAGATAAATAAGAACACACACGACTGAGTAACTATAGTAAACCGATGGACATAATCACACCACAGCAATTAGATCACTGAGAATAAAGAATCCAGACATAAAGAATAATTCACAGCACAGACTGATAATATAAGATAATCACAACACACCGACTGATAAATATCAGGATATCACGACCACAGACTGATAAATATAAGATAATCACAGCACAGACTGATAAATATAAGATAAATCACACACAGACTGATAAAGTTAAGATAATCACAGCACAGACTGATACATAGAGTAATATCACAACCAGACGATAAATATAAGATAATCACAGCAACACCAACTGATAATAAGATAATCAACAAACACGCTGATAAATATAAGTAATCACACACCCAACGAATAATATATAAGAATCAACAGCACAGACTGATAAATATAAGATAATCACAGCACAGACTGATCTAAAGATAAGTCATCATCACAGCACATGATAAATATTAAAGAGAATCCAGAACAAGACTGATAATATAAGCATATCACAGCCAAGACGGATAACTATAATGATAATCACACACGAAACTGAAAATATAGATAATCACAGCACAGATGATAAATATAAGATAATCACAGCACAGACTGATAAATATAAGAGAATCACACACAGACTGATAAATATAACGATAATCAACAACACAGACGAATATAGACATACGATGATATTGAAGATAATCACAACACAGACTGATAAATATAAGATATCACAAGCCACAGACTGATCCAAATAAGAGAATCATCACAGACAGACTGATAAATATAAAGATAATCAACAACACACGTTACATATAGAATATCACAGAAGCACTGTTACATATAGATAATCACAGCACAGACTGATAAATATAGATAATCACAACACAGACTGATTACAATAAAGTACTCACGCAAGATAAAAATCACAGCACAGTGATAAATTAAGAATCAATCACAACAAGACTAATAGTAACACAAGACTAGGATAAATATAAGAAATCACACACAGACTGATAAATATAAGATAATCACAACACAGACTGATAATATAGATAATCACCGACAACTGATAAATAATAAGATATCACCACACCGACTGATTAAAATAAGATATCACAACACAGACTGATAAATATAAGATAATCACAGCACAGACTGATAAATATAAGATAATCACAACACAAACTGTTACATATAAGATAATCACAGCACAGACTGATAAATATAAGATAATCACAGCACAGACTGATAAATATAAGATAATCACAGCACAGACTGATAAATATAAGATAATCACAACACAAACTGTTACATATAAAATGCCCTCATGCAATGCCCAGACTGGTAAATATAAAAGGCCCCAATGCCCAGCATACACAATGGTACATATTAGATGTCCCTATCCCCATCCCACACAGGCTGGTATATATAAAATGTAAAGGATAATATAGTCACCCAGGTGACTGCATAATGTTCCAGATGTTATAATAGGGGGTATAAAATGCCAAGTAAAGGTGGGTGCTAGGTGGGGTAAAAAACACACTGAAATACCAAAGAGGCCTAATACAGGGTCTAAGACCCTCACCTGGACGCAGGTGACTAACACAAAATGTGTCCACATGTGCAATAAAATAACTGCTTTTACATCTATCACTGGTGAACCACATTAGGCAATTCATTAATTGGAAAACAGCAGGAGTTGAATCTGCTATAGAATGTCCCTGCAATAAACTATACATTGGTGAAACAAAACTACAGTTACAGGTTTGTATGTTGGAACACATACGCAGGGGCGGCCTTTGATATGGGTGACCTGTGTGACTGCACGGGTTGCATTACCAGGGGGGCGGCAGCATGGAGTCTTAGGTCACAGACCTGTAGCTCAAAGTTGTGCATCAGTGTCACAGCCCCTTATGTTAAGGTCATGCAGATCAATCTATTGTATCAGCACCACATACTAAGCCCCAACACATATCAGCTTTACTAAGATGTCTGTGTGCTGTGCTGTTCTGTCTGTGCATTTAGTAAGTTACTTGTTACATAATGATGTACGCACCATATATACAAGAACGCACTGAAGATACTGAAAGGCAGTATGAGGTGGGTGGGGTACTGATTTGAAGGCAAGCAGCATCACACAGAGATTGTGTGTGCCCAGGGGTGGGTTTTTTATTTGGGGGGGTTGGGTTGCTGGGCGTCAGTAACAAATCTTGCACAGGGTGCTATCTATCCTAAGGCCGGCCCTGCACATACGCAGTATTGCTAGTAATGATGAAGTAAGCAGTCAGTAGAGGACTGGGACCTATTGGCCTGGGGGTGCAAATAAAGCCTAAGTGTTAACATTTTTGTCAACAGCAACTTTTTAAGTTACACCCCGATATTTAAGACCACTATTCTCATTTTAAAGGAACACTAAACCAAAAAGAAAAAACGAAATAACTATTTGCCATTCGTTTGTATTATTCCAGAGGAGGTGAGAACGCTTATTGTCACCTCCCTGTGAATAATAGGACGATGGTGGGACCTGGAACTTACCTTAACCGCCGCTCCACTCGCAGCCGCTCCTTCACTGAACAGCTGTTCTGTCCGATAGCGCGCTCCCCTTTTTGATATCGCGTGCATGTGCCTAAGATAGGCGCGCGCTGGTCGGGACACAGCGGCTGTCAGTGAAGGAGCGGCTGCGATGTGTGCGCGGGGAGGTAAGGTAGTCCAGGTCTCCCCGAGCGTACTATTATATTACAGGGAGGTGACAATAAGCGTCTCACCTCCCTGTGAATAATACAAACGGAGGGCACATAGTTATTTTTTTGGGTTTAGTGTTCCTTTAACATAGTAACATAGTAATTAAGGTTGAATAAAGACATACGTCCATCAAGTCCAACCTATTCCCTTTTTTTTTTTTTTTTAAACCCTACCTAACAGTTGATCCAGAGGAAGGCAAAACCCAGCTAAAAAGGGGAAAAATTCCTTCCTGACTCCAACGGCAATCGGAAAGTATCCTGGATCAACCAGATCTATATGCATTAATACCAGTAATTCTCATAATTTCTTAGTTTTAGAAACTTATCCAGGCCTCTTTTTAAAGTTATTTCAATGAACTTGCACAGGGATTACCGCCTCTTGCTGTGGAAGACAGTTCCACAGTTTCACCGTTCTCACTGTAAAGAAACCTTTCCTAACCTGAAGATGAAACTTCTTTTCTTCCAACCTTAAAGGATGTCCACATGTCCTAAATTGCTGCCTGCAACATTTTCAAGTGTATGATGTGTTTAAAGGACAATTGTAGGGCTAAAATGTACTTAGTGTTTCAAAACGGATCAAGTTTATTGCTGCACATTACCATATTTAAACTTATGGGACCCACAGTCACATAACCCGGTAAAAGGGAGGAGTCTCCCGAAACGTGCATCGGTCAATACGGGCGCTCTTTGGTTTGGACACACTCCAAGTGTGCTTAGGACTAATCCCGGTGACCTCCTTGTGGATTGCAGTGTCAGAGTTTGGCGATGTTCGTAGCTGGTGGTTCCACACCGCACGGTGGGATGCTGAGCGGCGGTTTCTATAAGGATGGATTGATAGAGGGAGGATCCTATTGGAATCCCCATTCACTGGATGGAGCACTCCACCCCCTATTTCTTGGACTTTCCAATTCTACTGAATGACCTGTAATTGGACCATGGGGGTTTGTCTTTACCATTTGTTCCTATTCACTATATGTGTTTGTACTTGTACTAGAGATACGATTTAGATACGTGTGTTTTAATGTATTAAAGGGTGTGTTGTTTATATGTAGTAGTGTACATAACACTGGTCAAATGTCCACCTTTGTCTAACACTTTATTGGGTCATATGTTTACCCCTGTTAACCTGTGCCCAGCACACAGACTGGTAAATATAAAATGTCCCATGTGCCCAGCACACAGACTGGTAAATATAAAATGTCCCCATGTGCCCAGCACACAGACTGGTAAATATAAAATGTCCCCATGTGCCCAGCAAACAGACTGGTAAATATAAAATGTCCCCATGTGCCCAGCACACAGACTGGTAAATATAAAATGTCCCATGTGCCCAGCACACAGACTGGTAAATATAAAATGTCCCATGTGCCCAGCACACAGACTGGTAAATATAAAATGTCCCATGTGTCCAGCACACAGACTGGTAAATATAAAATGTCCCATGTGTCCAGCACACAGACTGGTAAATATAAAATGTCCCCATGTGCCCAGCACACAGACTGGTAAATATAAAATGTCCCATGTGCCCAGCACACAGACTGGTAAATACAAAATGTCCCCATGTGCCCAGCACACAGACTGGTAAATATAAAATGTCCCACGTGTCCAGCAAACAGACTAGTAAATATCAAATGCCCCACGTGCCCAGCACACAGACTGGTAAATATAAAATGTCCCACGTGTCCAGCACACAGACTGGTAAATATAAAATGCCCCACATGCCCAGCACACAGACTGGTAAATATAAAATGTCCCATGTGTCCAGCAAACAGACTAGTAAATATCAAATGTCCCACATGCCCAGCACACAGACTGGTAAATAGAAAATGTCCCCATGTGCTCAGCCCACAGACTAGTAAATATAAAATGTCCCCATGTGCCCAGAAAAACAGATTGGTAAATATCAAATGCCCCATGTGCCCAACACACTGACTGGTAAATATAAAATGTCCCATGTGCCCAGCAAACAGATTGGTAAATATCAAATGCCCCATGTGCCCAACACACTGACTGGCAAATATAAAATGTCCCCATGTGCCCAGAAAAACAGATTGGTAAATATCAAATGCCCCCATGCGCGCAGCACACAGACAAATATAAAACACGCCGATTTGCCCAACACACTGACTGGCAAATATAAAATGCCCCCATGTGCCCAGTACACTGATTGGTAAATGAATATGCCCCGATAGAAAATAAATATAGCTACTTACTTAGCCACCTGGAGGCCTTGCCTTGTGCTTACAGAACTACGGGTATGCAGTGCCAACAGGAGAAGCTTTCCCTGCTAGTTTCTCCTGTTCCATGTGTGCGGAACCAACCAGAGTGGAAGGGACGAGTGCGTGAGGAGAGGAGTAGGTGCTCACAGTCATGCGTGAAACCGGAGAAACTGCTGCTCTGTTAGATAAACTAAGCTTCTTGGATTGTGAATTAAAAAAAAAAACGCTTTGAGTAATGTTTTCACTTTGCTTCATGGAAGGGATGCCCCTGGGCGGACCAGAACATTGGTTGCTAAAGACCAAATTCATTGGCATGGAGGTAGAATTAATCAGGTGCTTTTGGCAGACCCCATTGTTTGTTTAGAAAGGAACACATCAGAAGTCAGTAAATAACCAATTTAAAAAAAGGTTTTGTATGTATGCTATGTCACAGCTGAAGGTAAAATACAATACAATATACAATAACATTTGTAAAGCGCTTTTCTCCTAAAGGACTCTCCTCAAGATAGCATGTATATATATATATATACTAGCAAAAGTGTGCCCATTGGTGCGTGGTGGAAATTACGTGTGTATGTTTTTCTATGTGTAGTTGCAGTGAAGAACCATCAGGAAACATCCAGAGGGGCAATAATAAAATTAGTCTGAAGGTCCTAAAAAAACAAATAATGGCATCATATTAAATGAACAAACACTCACTTATATCCTCCGTTACCTATACTATCTGCCAGCTAGAATATAGAGGGTCTATGTGGAATAAACCTACAGGTCTGAGAACTGACCCAGGCAATCTAAACAGCACCTTTGGGAAATCAAAAGCAGCCCATACATATATCCGATTTTACTTTCCCGACCGAGTGCTCCCGCGACATTAGACCGATCCTGCAAGAACCGCCTGTCGGTGGCATAGAAGAATGGGAAAGGTGGTTCTGGCAAGATCAAAGTAATATTGCATGAGCGCTTGGTTGGATAAGTAAAATCGGATATATGTATAGCCACCTTAAATCCTATACAGTATCCTGATTAACATGCAAGGTTCATATTTATTAGTAATTACCACAACAAGTTTAACTAACCTATGGGGTTAATGGTATAGAGCAGGCGTGTTTAACTTGTGACCTTTTACGTGTTTAAAAAAAACACAATTCCCAGCATTCTCTGTTTGCAGTAAGTTTTTTCTTAATATTCTGTAGATAAGGCCTTTGTCTAGATCTAATACAGCCTAAGCTTGTGACCTTTCACATGTTTGAAAACTACAAATCCCAGTATTCTCTGTTTTGCAGTTAGTGTCTTCTTAATGAACTTTTCACATGTTTAAAACTACAACTCCCAGCATTCCCTAACTGCACAGAATTCTGGAAAACTTCATACATCCTAATAACCTTGTACAAATATATTAATGGCCCATACAATGAACTCTCTGGTGCATTGTTCACTAATAGGTCATATCAGAGGACACGTGGACATCCTTTAAGGTTGGAAGAAAAGAAGTTTCATCTTCAGGTTAGGAAAGGTTTCTTTACAGTGAGAACGGTGAAACTGTGGAACTGTCTTCCAGCAGATGTGGTAATGGCAAGTTCATTAAATAGCTTTAAAAAAGGCCTGGATAAGTTTCTAAAACTAGGATTCATGTTGTGTTAGGAAAAATACTACTTTATCATATCAATGTAAAGGGCAAATGTTGTATCCAAACAAGTAAGGGTTAAATAAAAGCCTGCAGTCTGTCTTTTAAAATGAGCCCCAGTAGCTACTCCTCCCCTGTACCTGGGGTACAGACTTAATGTTGGGAAAATTGGATGGATATCCCTGCACAGACATATGATGAGTGATGTCAATAGTGCATGTCCCCCAGATTTGTTTTTTACAGACAATAAGATATCAATCTGCTTCCATCTAAGTTTGCACAGGCAGAAGAAGGCAAATACAATGTTTGCAGGCTTCAAAGTAGCTTTGATTGATTTTTTGGAAGCAGGGCTTCAATTCCAGGCAGAGACTGGTCATATGGCTGCAGGCTGCTGAAAGCAGAACCTTATATTACTGAACCTTTCCAGCACTATAACTTTTCACAGGTTTTACTTGGAGATGGGATCTATGGCTCAAAATAAAACTGAAGGGTTTCATATAACCCTATCTTGATTGGCAACGACAGTTCCTTTTTAATGTATTTCCTTTCCAAATTCAATTTAACACTTTCTGTATTTTTTAAAACATTTGCATATGATTAAAACAAGGTCATCTTAAGCATTGGTGTTTTTGATGTATAGGGGAAAAAATGAAATGCATTGTTTAAAAAAAAATACACATTAAAAAAAATACATAAAAGTTTAACAATTTTACATTACTCGGAAATGTGAATATGTAAATTTTTTTGCATGAAGATTTCTCTTTAATTACTGCATATGACAAAAGTTATTGTCAAAGTGTCATATTACAATATTGCATTTTCTATTGTCCGTACTGCAATTAAATTTACAGTGATATGTTTTTCATGTACAGAGAGCAAGATATTTGGGGATTCATTAAACATTTAGCTTGCCTTAGGTTTAAGGTTCAAAATATTTTTTCACTTTAATATCAATTAGTCATAACAACATCAATACAGTTGATGGAAAATCAAGGTAGGTTTACTTGACTTAGATTGCAGTGCCAACAGAAATGATTGACATTTTGCAAATGCATTTATTAATAAGCAAGAGATGTCACCTGTGAATCCCAGCAGAATAGGTTAATTTACATTTGAAAGATCGCACTTCTACTTATGGCTCAAATTAAGTAGAGAATAAAATATTCTATATTTGTCAGAGGGGAAAAAATAGATAACCCTTGATTTGATGCTTATTTTGATTAAAATTGACTTATATAAACTTTCAATAATTTAATTAAAGGGAAACTATCATCACTTCTAAGAACAAAATCATACACGCAAATGAGCACTACAATAAATAGTTTAGAATTTCTTCCATAATGACCAGAGTGAAAGATTGTAATAGTATTTGCATGAATCCTTTTTGGGGCTTATATAATGTAAGAGGTGCAAAAATTGGCCACTGCTATAACTTCAAAGCAACCAATCAGAGGTTACACTTTTAATGGTCTACAGAAATTAGATTAGAATTAGACATTTGATTGGTTGCAGAGGCAGATGATGTGATCTTCATAGAAGAGGACTACCCATTCAAAATGTCTATGATTCATGATAAGTAAAGTCTTAAAGGCCCTATATTGTTTTGAATACTACACTGTAGACTGTATTTACCCTATACTACAAGGCACAATGAAAACAAAATTATAGTTTCCCTTTAAGTAACTTATTGGTGCTTCTAGCAAGGCAGTATACCCCCACTGTTTATGATGTTGCAAAAGAAAATAAATGATAAAAATAGGATGTTCTTGTCCAAGGTCAACATTTAAGAATTTGGTTACTATATTCCTGTAGAATGCAAAAAGGGGTTATACCTGAGTGTAAGAGGTCAAGGGACACTTACTTTAATTAAACTTTTTTTTTGTGCCTTGGATTCCTTCCTATTTGAAACAGTCCCTTGCAGACAGAGATGGGCAATTGATAGAAATTGAAATTCGGTATATCTGCTTTGTTATCCGATAAAATTCAAAATCTGAATGCATTAAAATATTTGTGATTACATGGCACAATGGGCCGGATTTATAAAGGATCGATTTCAATAAATACCAATATCGACCCTTGAAATGGCCACTGTGTTAATTTATAAAGCGTAACACCATGGTCATACAAATAACGATCGTTATCAGTATAGTAAAATAACACCTTTGCCCACTAATAAGACGGTATTTTTCAAATGCGGCAATAAAAAATACCTACTTGTGCAATAAAGGATCGATATTGGTAATAACTCTTATCAATTCTTTATAAATATAACCCATATCTCTTACATCTCAGTCTCATAGTTCATAATCATATTTTTATTTAATAATAAAAAGTGCATATACAATTTTTACGGGATAATAATTATTGAAAAAATAGAGCAAACAAAATTTTATTTTGTTTGCCCATCAATTTCTGCATGGTCAGTCTTTCAAAATCTTAAAAAAAAGTGGTCATGTGGTCATGTTTCCATAATCACAAATGTGGTCATGTATCCATAATCTCTCTGGAAGGCGACTGCTCGTGATGGACTCCCTGTGTACTGTGAATTGTCTGATTGTGTGATATTGAATTCTGTTGGAGTTCTAAAGCAATGGCATTCTGTGGAAAGTCTTTCACTTGTTTTTTGTATTCCAGAAAAGTGCAAGCCTTTGAAGCGATGGCAATAATGTTCTTGCCAATGAAGATAGTTGAAACTCTGCTATCCTGAAATAGAATCATATTGACCGCTCTAATAAAAATAGTGACAATGTTGATAGTGACCAGGCTTAAAACAGGATAAAGCATCATTTTCTGTGGGGCAATGTGCTCTCCTTGCATGCTGATTTCACTCAATGAGACACAAGGTAAAATCAAAAGAAGGATATAGCAGTAAAAAAACATGAGACCTTCAGCCCAGATCGGTAATCCAGTTTTATGAGGCTCCCACAAATTGGCTTGAATATCCAAAATGTCCAGTAAATCAAGAGCCACCCAAAATAGACGGCCCCTAAGATCTTCCTTTTTTCTGAATGTTCTTACATATTCCATGCTGTCTAGTGCTACTAGAACCAAATATAGTCCTGGCACTGAGATGGATAAAAGCAAAGTTAATGCCTTTCTCGCCACAGTATCTAAATTTTTTTTGTCAGCTTTGTAATTTTGAAAAATAAAATATAGCTTGATTTCCAAAACAAATATGTAAAGAAACCATAAAATCATGGCATATCCTCTTTTAGCCGTTTTGACCTCAGCCCCGACCCACACAGCTACATACCGAAGAACAATTAAGAAGCAGATGTCACCAACAAGAACAATGATGCAAACTCCAATTTTCCTTGGTCCTTGATTTTGCTCCACTAGGTAAGCATCCATAAATGCCATGCTTGTCATGATAACAATTGTTGTAAGACACACATGACGCTTATCTGGAGGTGGCAGCACCATTTTTGGAGTGGAGAAACAATGGATCTGTTGCCAATTATTGACAGTTTAACAGCTGATTAAGGATATTGTCATAAAATCGAGGCGGCCATATTGAGGTTAACTGAGATGTCACTGGATTGGGTACTATTGATCTAGGATCCAAAACAATTCTCAGAATTATCCAATAAGAGTGCCTTGTTCAATCTTACAGTACAGAACCCACAGACTCGAGTATGGTTTTAATTGATACCATGAATAAATGGAAGTGGCAACAGTCAAGTGTAAAAGAGCCATATGTGTTTAATAATTATAGTAACTATTCAAATCTTAAGGGAATCTTGTCACCTGAACGGCTCTTCATAGTAGAGAATAATTATGGGACTAATTAAATATTTTCATTAATACTCTGCCTTGTCATAAACCAGCATATTCATTTTTTGCAATTAGCATTATTAATTCTAGGATTTAACAGGCCTCTTTGAGTGGTAATCATCATATTGCCTTCGAAACACTTTCACTTCATGTTAGTATCTACCACCGAAAGCAAAAAAATGGAGCTTCTCTTTCCTTTATTAAAAACGAAAAGCTAATGTGCTAATGTATCTTTTGGCTGAAATCCATGTGTGGAAATAAGCTGTAGATGTTGTTTAATTGCTGGCCTAGTCTCTGGAACTAATTACTTTGAGTCAGGGAATTAAAAAGTAAAAGAAATTTAGAAACAGATGCATTTCTTCAAGAGAACTGCCAACATTGGTTCCAAGTTGACACGGGTAACTGGTCCGGTCCATTATCAGCAGATGGTGCCATTTTCTTGCTTATTATCCAGTGTTTGGTACAAGACTCTAATTCACCTTTCTAATTATTGAGATTCACCTATGCGTTGCAGGATGGTTCTGAAAAGCAAAAAAAACAAACAAAAAACAATATTATTGCTATGCACAGGATCAAACCTATTTTTTAAACAAATTGTATCCATTGCTGTGTTAATTTACACAACTTTTGCTACTAAACATTATTACAATGCAGAGTCTAGTGGAGAAAATTAAAGGATGACTATACTGTAGGTAATTTTCTATAAATCAGGGCCATTTCTAGCCATCTCGGTTCCCTAGCATGATCAGATCCCAATCCCAAGCCGCACAGTAGTGCGGCTTAGCCCTCCAACAGTATTGGCATTAACACTTTCAGTGCCATCACTTTCCCAGCAGACTTTCCCAAAATATTGTCATAATCAGTACCACCAGAGTATTGCTATTAACCCTGCAGTGCCAGCATTTTCCCGGAGAAGTATTGCCTTTAACCCTTTCAGCTGCCAGCATTGATATAATATACAGTATGTACCTGCTTTCCATGTCTCCTTCATTGAATTGTTCACTCCTCACCTACTCTAAGTTCTAATTGGAGAGTTGGATGGAAGGAAGAAAGAGGCAGGGATAGGGATCTCATGGCTGCTAGTCACAGTGTCACTGTTATAAAGTCAGCAGCAGCTTTTACCTGGCATTTTAGAACTGTTCTCCTCAGTACTATTAGCTGAGCTCATCCTCCCCCCTCCTTCCTTCACCTTCAGTTCATTTGTAACATTGTATCCAAGTAGAGGGAGCTAAGTTCAGGCTCTCTACTCACTACAATGTTACAAATTGCAGGAGCCTATGCCAAAAAATGACCCTGCTATAAATTAACACAGGTTAGTAGCCCTTACTTTGATGCGTGTGTGTTGCTGCATGCCTTCAATTGAGTACTTATTTTCTCCTCCCAATCTTAACTGACTCCTCTTTCCATCTGACATGACTTTCTGAGAAGTCAAGAATGCTCAGTAATCACAATGAGTCAAATTTCACCTACTTTCATGGTTTTCCATGAGCCAACGCAATCAGTCACACAAAAATATCAGCGCTACTGCTTTGATTCCCATCAGACAGGCCTCTGTTCGGGTTTCTTAGTCAGAAGTTGGTCTGAAGGGAATATAAGATGCTGTGTTAAAAGTCTTAAAGCAAGAGAATGGACAGACGAAAAGGACTTGTGAATCTTAAGATATTAACCAAACTGGCAAGTTTAAATTTCCAAAAATCGAATTCTAACACAACAGAATTTTCGATTTTCAGACACAATTTTTGCAATCTAATTTCCAAATTTTCTTATATTCCAATTTATTAGAATATTAAATTTAACCTGCGGATTTTCAAAACCAAATGGGAATCAGAATCCATAGTGATCTTAAGTAAACTCTTTAATACATAATTATAGAATTGGTCATCGATACTGGTAGCTTTTTCTTACTGCCCATTACTGGAAACTATGGCCCATATTTATAAAAAGCGATACCGTGTATTTAACAATCGCTAAAATGATTGCTAATTTACGATCGCTGTTGTAAATCTACAATAGCAATTGTAAATGACCAATAACGAAAATCTACGAGGTTAAATTTGGAAATCCTCAAAAATAACCTTGAACGATAATCCTTGAAAATACAATCAGAAACTTGGAAGTAGTTTCCAATTGTATTTTGGAGGGTTATCGAACGTTCGAGGATATTTTCAAGGATTACCGAAAATAATCTCGTACATTCAATAATCATCGAAAATACAGTCAGAAGTTCCAAAATTACGTTCCGTTTTTGTATTTATGGATCTTTGGGTTTTTCCCGAGATCCATAAATCCAAAAACGGAAAGAAACTTACCAGTGGCGGTCATCTGTAAGGACTGCTATTGGTTATTACCAATAGCAATTCTTTATTGAGGTCTGAAAAATACCTGTAGCAGAAGGATTATTTTCACCAGCAGCAAATACTGGCCAATATAGTCCCATTGGCGTTAATGGCATTAATGGGCCGATACTGGGCAGTCTATTTCTATACTGTGGTTGAAATAAATATAGCTGGATTGTTTTTGTTAATTTCTTATACTGATCCTTCATAAATACCGCCTTTATTATTCTGCTGTCCATGGTGACAGTTGTATGTGGTAATTGCATGGTGGAAAATTCCCTCTCCTGGTGCTGCCTCATAATGATTACTGAGCATGCTCGTCTATACAGATCTGATAAAGGAGGTGTTGGTTAAGAGAGTGAGCCTCAGAATTAGTGCTGCATGCACTGAGTGATAGTATAAGTTTTATTTATTGTGCCACCTACACCATAAATAACTTTGTGTTAAGTGAATCTCTAATGGAAAAAGATTTGGGGGTTCTGGTAGATAACAGACTTAGCTGTAGCAAATAAAGCCAGATAGCAACAGCTAGCAAGATATTGTCTTGAATAAAGAGGGGAATAGATTCTAGAGAAAAAAATATTATTCTCCCTCTTTACAAGGCACTGGTAAGGCCTTATTTGGAATATGCAGTGCAGTTTTGGAATCCCATATACAAAAGGGACATCTTGGAAACGGAGGGCAACTAAAAAACTAAAAAAGATTAGACAAGTTCAGGCTGTTAACATTAGAGAAGCGACGTTTGCGTGGGGACATGATACAAATATATTAATGGGCCATGGTGCAATGTTTACTAATCGGACATATCAGAGGATATGTGGACGTCCTTTAAGATTGGAAGAAAAGAAGTTTCATCTTCAGGTTAGGAAAGGTTTCTTTACAGTGAGAACGGTGAAACTGTGGAACTGTCTTCCAGCAGATGTGGTAATGGCAAGTTCACTGAATAGTTTTAAAAATGGCCTAGATAAGTTTCTAAAACTAACAAATATTGAGAATTACTGGTATTAATGCATATACTGTAGTTCTGGTTGGTACGGGGATACTATATAATATTGAGAGAATACTGGTATTAATACAATATACTGGTAGTTCTGGTTGGTACGGGGATCTAATAATATTGATAATTACTGGTAATTATACATATACTGCAGTTTCTGGTTGGTACGGGGATACTATATAATATTGAGACATTTACTGGTATTAATACATATACTGGTAGTTTCTGGTTGGTACGGGTATACCATATAAGTTTAGAATTACTGGTTTAATACATATCCTGTAGTTCTGGTTGGTACAGGTATACTATATAATATTGAGAATTACTGTATTAATACATAGACTGTAGTCCTTGTTTGGTAACGCGGGATACTATTAACGGGGCGTCTGGGTCTAAGAAGATCCGGGGCACCCCTGGGCACTCCATGTGCCGCGCGCTGCGCGGGCGCCAACTTTTTTAGGCCACGCCCCTGGCTCCGCCCAATTAGACACAGACCCCCTAAGTACTTAATGAGAATGGCCAAAAAGACACAGAGCAGACAAGAATAGATAACCACAAACATAGACACAACAGCCCGATAGTGATAAACAGACAAAGACAGTGAACTAGACAGACAGAGATATAAGATTTGGATAAGAGACACAAATAATGAACAAATGCAACAGTAAACTGGGCAATATCATTATATACTGGTAGCAATCTGGTAGTTATTTTAAACTACTGTTGTGGTTCAGTTGTATTCAGTCGCTGGCCACACCTTTTGGCCAGGGAGACCTTCTTTACCTTTTCCTGGGCCTCTGCCCTCTATCTACTGTCCCTCTCTCTCTCTGTATCTCTATCTATCTACTCTGCTATCTATCTATCTATCTAACTCTGCTATCTATCTATCTAACTCTGCTATCTCTCGAATTCGGTCCCCTCTCTCTCTGCTATCTAATCTGCCAACTCTGCTATCTATGTACTATCTAACTCTGCGCTTTTTTAATTCCCCTTTTTATCTATCTAACTCTTCTATCTATATCTATCTATCTATCTATCTATCTTATCTATCTATCTAACCTGCTATCTATCTTTTTATTTCCTAGCTAACTCTGCTCGCGATCTATCGATCTAACTCTGCTATCTTCTATCTATCTATCTAACTCTGCTAGCTATCTAAGCTATCTATCTAACTTCTTCTAGCTATCTATCTATCTATCTATCTAATCTATCTATCTAACTCTGGCTACTATCTTCTAGCTAATCTACGCTGGCTATCTATCTATCTCTCTATCTATCTCACGCTGGCCTATCTATCTATCTTCTAGCTATCTTCTAACGCTGCTATCTATCTAGCTAACTCTCTATCTTCTATCTGCGGTATCTGTTTTTGTCTATCTGTTGTTCTTGTTCATTTCTCGTCTGTTCTGTGTTGTTATCTGTTTTATCTGTTCTTTTTTCTGTCTGTTCTGTGGTTGTCGTCTTATCTGTTTTTCCCATTATATGGGATAATGTATCCCCTACTGTAAATTATAAGGATATTAGAAGTCACTGAGGAGTTATGTGTCTATATAAAGGTACAAGGACACAGACTGAGTTATACAGGGAACTCTGGGTACCACTCATGTATTATAAGGGATAATGTATCCCCTACTGTAAATTATAAGGATATTAGAAGTCACTGAGGAGTTCTGTGACCATATAAAAGTACAAGGACACAGACTGAGTTATACAGGGAACTCTGGGTACCCACTCATGATTAATGGTATAATGTATCCCCTACTGTAAATTATAAGGATATTAGTAGTCACTGAGGAGTTATGTGTCTATATAAAGGTACAAGGACACAGACTGAGTTATACAGGGAACTCTGGGTACCACTCATGTATTATAAGGGATGATGTATCCTCTACTGTAAATTATAAGGATATTAGAAGTCACAGAGGAGTTCTGTGACCATATAAAAGTACAAGGACACAGACTGAGTTATACAGGGAACTCTGGGTACCACTCATGTATTATAAGGGATAATGTATCCCCTACTGTAAATTATAAGGATATTAGAAGTCACTGAGGAGTTCTGTGTCTATATAAAGGTACAAGGACACAGACTGAGTTATATAGGGAACTCTGGGTACCACTCATGTATTATAGGGTATAATGTATCCCCTACTGTAAATTATAAGGATATTAGAAGTCACAGAGGAGTTCTGTGACCATATAAAAGTACGAGGCCGCAGTCCAAGGTGACTTCTAATATCCCTTTAATTTACAGTTGGGGTGCATTATTTATTATAACCTACCCCTTTGTGGCTTCTGGTTCCCTTCTCCTCTTGGAACCGTAAGATTATAAGGCTATAATTTACAGTTCCTCCCGTAGAAATCCACTACAGGGGTAGGTTATAATCTATTTTATTATTGTTAACTATTATAATGTATGGTACTAATCACCTATTTATTATTTATAGTAATAATCTATTTCTGTATTATTAACCATTATAATGTATGGTACTAATCACCTATTTATTTATAGTAATAATCTATTAATGTATTTATTATTAACCATTCTAACAATGAATGATACTAATCACCTCTTTATTATTTATAGTAATAATCTATAAATGTATTTATTATTAACCAGTATAACAATGTATGATACTAATCACCTCTTTAATATTTAAAGTAATAATCTATTTCTGTATTATTAACCATTATAATGTATGGTACTAATCATCTATTTATTATTTATAGTAATAATCTATTAATGTATTTATTATTAACCATTATCACAATGTATGGTACTAATCCCCTATTTATTATTTAATAATAATTTAATACTGTATTTATCATTAACCATTATAACAATGTATGGTACTAATTAACTTTTTGTTATTTATAGTAATAATCTATTTTTGTATTATTAACCATTATAATAATGTTTGGTACTAATCACCTATTTATTATTTATAGTAATCTATTAATGTATTTATTATTAACCTTAATAACAATGTATGGTACTAATCACCTATTATTTAAAGTAATAATTTAATACTGTATTTATTAACTATTATAACAATGTATGGTACTTATCACCTTTTTATTATTTATATTAATTATCTATTAATGTATTTAGTATTAACCATTATAACAATGTATGGAACTAATCACCTATTTATTATTTATAGTAATAATCTATTAATGTATTTCTTATTAACCATTATAACAATGTATGGTACTAATCACCTATTTATTATTTATAGTAATAATCTATTTATGTATTTCTTATTAACCATTATAACAATGCATGGTCCTAATCATGTATTATTCTTATTTATAGTAAGAATCTATTAATGTATTTATTATTAACCATTATAATAATGTATGGTACTATCCATCTATTTATAATTCTTATTATTTATAGTAATCTATTAATGTATTTATTATTAACCATTATAACAATGTATGGTACTATTCTTCTATTTATTTTACAATGGTGTTCTTTAGCACCGTGATCCTAAATTTGTATCAGCGTGGTACCAGCCATAGAATGCTACTTTAAAAAATACACCGTTACCAGCCGATATAAACCTGCAGTATCAGACTGTTCCAATAACGCAGGTTTACAAAAATGCCCCCTACGGTCATATAAATTACAGCCTTTGGGTCATATTTAAAAACCCGTGGTATCGCAAGTTTGCAAACTTTATTCTAATGTAAAAGTTTTTCTCCCCAGAACACCTATACATAGTAAGATTCTTCTCTAGTAAGTTGCATTTGATACATGTAACAGATTACATAACTAAGGTTTCCTTGTTGTTGCCAGTACAAGAAGTTATTCACTGTCTCTATGCACAGAGTTTCTAGCTTCAGTTTCTAGCATGAGATAAGATGTTTTGTTATTGTATCTGAATTTGATGTTGTCTCTGGTGGTGCAACATATAAATGCCATGTTTTTAAAAACACACAGCCCAAGAAATCTTATGAAACAATACAAAATAGCCTACTGCCTGAGTTAATTGCTTTTTTTGTTTGTTTCCATCATGTTTCTAGAAAAATAATTTCCTATCTGTGTACAATCTTGATATATAGCAGCTCTATTTTATATTTACCAACCAGCGTGAATTGCTGACAGCCTTTCTGGAGCAATACAAAATAGTCAACTGGTTTAACTGGCATTTATTCCTACTATTTTTGCATGTGCAGTGGTGGCTCACTGCTAAAGTGTTGGTTTTGGAAACAAACAGAATTGGGACATAGGTTCTAGTCCCCAGGCTTAATTTTTTGTTTCTACTATTTCTAGTAAAAGATAAAGCTTCTGCATGTACTTACATTCCACCTAGTTACTCTTGCGAGGTAGTGGTAATAAGCTTTCTTCTTAGCAAGACTGTACAGAAAGTTGCAGGTTTGAATCCCCAGACTTCTGGCTGTAGCTTCCTGTGAAGTGCACTACTTACAATTAGCTGGGTGTTCCCAGCTAAGGTGAATTATGGGAGCTGACCCTTAGTACCCACAGGTTAATTTCATAAAATCACCCAATATCCAAAGAAAAGGGAGAGGTGAGACACAACTTTTTGTATCTTTGAGAATGTGCTCTGACTATTGGGGCCAACTTTACTATATCTGAAACTATAATTTGAGAGAAGCAAAATAGTGATAGTCACATATTTATCTGTGCTTGCTTCGTCATTAAAGGGTATGTCCACCCCACCAAACTAAATTTTGACCTTGCAGGGAATTGGTATAAACCTCGACAGCTGTCCCCAAATGTACTTACCAGCCTTCATTCCCCCGCTGCTTTCTGCTTAACTTCCCTGCCTTTTCCCTTTACGATAGTTAAAGGGCATGTCCACCCCATTTACTAAGTTTTTCTGTAGTGTAGGGCTCCCTCCCCCAGCCCCAATCACCATATTACTTTTTGCAGAAACTCCCCCAAATTGTACTTACATTGCCTCTTTCCTCCGGCATTCAGTCCCGGCCAGCAGCACGCATGGCATAATTCTCCCGGAAGAGAGACAGGAGGCAGAGTCCTATATGGACTCTGCCAGGCTCCTGGTGGTCAGTTTCTGGGACTTTGGAGGGACATTGCAGGAGAACCATATGGAGCTGGGATGTAAGGTAAGGATTTTACTACACTACACAGTGGGGCCAGTAGTGGGTTAAATTCTAGTTTTGGGGATGGACATGCCCTGTAAGCAGGAGGGGCTCGACTGGCATCCTCTCCTGTGATTGACTAAGGCATCATGCCTTAGCCAATCACAGGAGCGGAAGCCAGTCAAGCCCCTCCTGCTTGACACGGATGGCAGCGGGGGAACAAAGGCTGGTAAGTATATTTGGGAACAGCTATGAGTGCTATAAACCCCATAATGTATTGATGTTTAGTGAGTGCTCCTAGTTCCCCTCACCTCTCTCACTCACTGCCGTCATGTAGTGTCTGCAGCACTTTTTAGTTCTGCACAGCCTCACCATGGACACTGCTCTGCTTACACACCTCCCCCTCCACCCTGCTTTCTTTTCACTGTCCAGTCTCTTATCTGTTGCAGAAAGTGTGCTGGCAGGCAGCCAAAGATCCTAGTAAGAGGTCAGGGATGGGGAACATATTATCACTTCTGCTTCTGGAGTGACAGGTCTTTCCCTGTAAATAATGTGATTTCAAATGATGATTTCTCAGAATCTACAGCTCAGATTTAAAATTAGAAAAGAATATTGGAGTAGAATTTTTTTTAGATATGTTATGTCTAGAATACAGTTCAATGTATTTCACATACAGCTTGTTAATGTGGCCAAGGTGCATGGAAATATAGAGATAAGTTGGTATGGCCGTAAGTTGAAAGTGGCTGTCAATGGGTGTTTTAGAGTAGAAACAAAAATATTTAAATGGTTATATCCTTGACTAAATGATACCATATATACTCGAGTATAAACAAAGTTTTTCAGGCTTTAAACAAAGCCTACAACTCCCAGAAACTAAATCATGCCAAACATCTGGCATGGCAAAGAATTGGGGGTTACTGTGTGGGATTTGAAGGGCAACTAGGGGCAGCATGGTGGCTCAGTGGTTAGCACAGACGCCTTGCAGCGCTGATGTCCTGAGTTCGATTCCACCCTTGGACACATCTGCAAGGAGTTTGTATGTTCTCCCCGTGCTTGCGTGGGTTTCCTCCGGGCACTCCGGTTTCCCCCACAATCATAAAGACATACTGATAGGTTGTATGTGTCAATAAATGTGCTTAGATTGTAAGCTCTTCGGGGCAGGACCTGATGTGAATGTATACATGGAATTGAAAAGCTCTACAGAAGATGTTGGCGCTTTATAAATCCACAATAATAATAATAACTAACCCAAAACAATACAGAATCAGGAGGATGGTATCTATTGTTAATGATTTCCTTCGGATTTTGTATTGTTTTGTGGCTTTATTTGCCCTTTGAATGAACATCGGAATTCCCATACAGTAGTCCCATACCGTATTAGCCATACTGGATTTGGCTATTACTGTATGGAAATACTGTATGGGAATGCTGCTCTCCATTTAAAGGGCAAATAAAGCCTCAAAACAATACATATTTTCTACCGTCTACTCGAGTCAATCACTTTTACTCTTTTCAGGTAAAATTAGGTACCTCAGTTTATACTCTGGTCGGTTTATACTCCAGTATATACAGTATATCACTTGGGTTTCTTTGGATTTTCTAACCAACGTTACTAATGCTTGAAGTCAAGCCCTCCAGGTTCAATCTCTCCTCATTCACAGACTGATTTACCCAGAGAGAAAAGGACGGGCTTTCCAATAAGACCCTCCTTGGCGAATTTACTAAGGACTCTCCATCCTTTGTATTTAATGTAATGAAATTCCAATTGGGTCTTAACCCTGTGTGACACCAACTATTTATTTAAAAAGTCATGCAAAAAAAGCAGCAAGTGTGATATTGAATCCCTTTTAGTGTCTGTGAGTGAATTTTCCAAAACACACGTAACTGCCACAAATCCCATCTTAAAGTAACGCTAACCTGCTGCAAATCGGTTAATTTATGTGATTCTCCCCTCGTAAAATGTTCAGAGGAAAAAAACTGCAGATAGACATGTCTTTATTCAACCTCAAATACTATACATATATTGTACACACGCACAAAAATGGAATATTGCCAGTGCATAGTTTGCCTTTAAAAATACTTTAAACAATGAGGTGTTAGTACCACACTTTGGCCAAAGCCTGTAACCTCGTATGCCACATCAAGGCCCCTCATTTAATGCGAGTCCTACTCTCTAAGTCTGTAGCATTGTACCTGAGTAATAAGAATGTGTTGTATTTACCATTGACAGAGGAAATCCCCAGCCAATTAACATATACCGGTCAGTTCCATCTCTGCCTGTTAGCAATTAAACAGGGATAAAAGTTCTTATCATAAAAGACTTTCAAATGTTACGTGAGATCTGATTGGTTGAGGCAAAATTAGTACCATTTTTAAGTATAAAAACCTTTTTTTGAATCTCCATGTAAGTCTTTTTGTAGTTAGTGGTTTCATTAACTTGACACGTGGGTAATGAATTACACACAATGGTAAGCAATAGAGGTTTATCGGGGAGATTCAATATAAAGGACTCGGGTAACTTACCATTGTCCGATACCAGACGTGAATGAGATTACGTCTAGTATTGCATTGTGGGATTGCGTAAAGATAAGAAGCTCCTGGTTGTGCTTCTTTGGTGTCATACAAGACCCCATTGAGTTTTAAGCCATCAACTAAGGGAAATTCAACAATAACGGATTAAAGTTCTCATATCTTCATCAGGTTACCTAAGGGGACTCTCCTAAGGAGCTGGCTCACCAAATCCCGTCCCCGGCTACTTCTTTTCATAGCTGGTTTAAAGAGACCTCAAGTCACTTTGATGAGAAGGAAGAGGATGAAACGTACCAAGATTGCAAAGGCCATATAAGCGGTAAATGGAAATGTGGAGGAGGTTGAGAGTATGTGAGGTGGCTGACACTATAGGCCACAGTAGTTAAATTCCATTCCTATGATGCCCTCTAAATTCCATTGTCTATTATCACTTAATTAAACATGATACTATTCTCTGTTTCTAAAACCACATTAAGTTTTTCACATTGTACCAATCCGATCCAATCATAGTTCAATCGAAACTTCTCCAGAATCATTGGCTTTTCTAGACAAAACCATTAATCTTGTTTTATTTCCCCACTATGGGCACCTAGGATCTGTTAATTAATCTGGACAATAACCTATCATTTATACCGTTTTGTTGCCCAGTTTAGAATCGAGTTGTGACCCCACCCGATAGACATTCACTAGTATATAACTTTATCTAGGGGACCTTATCTAAACAATCCCTCATAGGAAGCCGATAGACATTCACTAGTATATAACTTTATCTAGGGGATCTTATCCAAACAATCCCTCATAGGAAGCCGATAGACATTCACTAGTATATAACTTTATCTAGGGGATCTTATCTAAACAATCCCTCATAGGAAGCCGATAGACATTCACTAGTATATAACTTTATATTATCTAGCCCCAAACAGACTTTATTCATTGTTTATGACAGAGATTCATTTATTTTATTCTCATTATCAATATGTTAAACTGAAGGAAATAACACGGATCCTCTTCATATATTTCTATGCTGGTCAATTAAAACTGAAATCCCTCTATAGTGGGTGAAAGATCCGACACACAAAGTTAACAGCACCTCATTGATACACATGGGAAGAAAGCACACAGAAGGATGCTATTAACCCCTGGACACAGGGTATATGATAGGAGAGATTCAATGATACGCCATTAACTTTGTAATTCGGTAGATCTGTGCTTGAGTTTGTAATAAAAATGAATTGTTAAGGTGGCCATACACTACAAATGGTTATTGTGACACCGACCAACACTTTGATAGACAGATGTACAATGTTAATTGTACGTAGATGTACCATACTTATTGTTTGGCATAATGTCGTCTAGTGTGAGGTTACATTACATTGAATTGGAACTTCAGAAAATACTACAATCATTTAACCAATCAAATTAAAAAAACTAATTTCCTGATCATAATGAAAATGTCAACTCACACATCGGAATGATCATATCGGCCAAGTGTATGGGCACCTTTAGTCTTAATAAAGAAAGTATTGTCCGCATTTTCCATTACTCATCTGTTATCTATATTCTACTGGACCAATAGGGATACAAGGGGTTGATCGGCCTAGTGTGATAATTGTGGTCAGGTGACTGCACTCTCAGAAAACCATTTATCTTTGTAGAGTGGTGCACATTCCCCCTCTTTCATGGAGGGGGCGCTGGAGAGGCCCCGGGGAGATGCCTGTGGCTGGCACACATGGAGATGAGAAAATTCAACCCACCCCACCAAGAAATCCTGATGTCTGACAGTTCTGAACCCCCACTTTGTCTGTGACTCTTGGATAATACATCACTATTCTGTGTATAAAGTTTGATGCGTGTTTTTATTGTGCCAAAAGGGAAAATGTTATGACTGAATGTGCGATGTACACTTATCACATGACAAGCATAAAACACGCATGTTAACAATGTGTATGGGCTCATTTCCCACAATGCTTTGCACATTACCATTTTAAAAGGGTATTATTGCTACAACATGTAAAGCTGTGAGTCAGCACCAGGGGTGCCATCACTAGATAGGTGGTGAGGCCAGGGGTGCCATCAGATAAGTTTCTAAAACTAAAAAATATTGAGAATTACTGGTATTAATGAATATAGATCTGGTTGATCCAGGGATACTTTCCTATTGCCGTTTGGAGTCAGGAAGGAATTTTTTCCCCCCTTTTTAGCTGGGGTTTTTTGCCTTCCTCTGGATCAACTGTTAGGTAGGGTTAAAAAAAAAAAAAAAAAAAAAGTGAATAGGTTGGACTTGATGGACGAATGTCTTTATTCAACCTTAATTACTATGTTACTATGTATAAGGACTCGGATTCTCTATAGTGTATACAGAGTGAATATTCCCCATTTATACCCTTCATATTATTACAGTCCCCGCTATAAGGACTAGGATTCTCTATAGTGAATACAGAGTGAATATTCCTCATTTATTATGGGACTAGGATTCCTATAGTGTATACAGAGTGAAGATCTTCCTCATTTATACCATTCCATCATTATTACAGTCCCCGCTATAAGGATAGGATTCTCTATAGTGTATACAGAGTGAATACTCCTCATTTATACCCTTCATATTATTACAGTACCGTTATAAGGACTAGGATTCTCTATAGTGATACAGATTGGAATTCCTCATTTATACCCTTCATATGATTTACAGTCCCCGATAAGGACTAGAGTTCCAATAGTGTATACAGAGTGAAATTCCCCATTTATACCTTCATATTAACAGTCCCGCTATAAGGACAGGATTCTCTATAGGGATACAGAGTGAATTTCCCTCATTATACCCTTCATTTTACAGTCCTGCATAGAGGACTAGGATTCTCTAAGTATACTCAGAGTGAATATTCCTCATTTATACCCTTCATATTATTACAGTCCCCGCTATAAGGACTAGGATTCTATATAGTGTAACAGCAGTGAATATTTCCTCATTTATAACCTTCATATATTACAGTCCCCGCTATAAGGACTAGGATTCTCTAAGTGTATACAGAGTGATATCTCCTATTTATACTTATTTATTATTACAGTCCCGAAAAGACTAGGAGTATAGATAGTGAAAAAGAGTGAGGATTCATCATTGTAAATATGACCCCTTTAAGGAGGATCTCTATAGTGTATACAGAGTGAATATTCCTCATTTATACCCTTCGTATTATTACAGTCCCCGCTATAAGGACTGGATTCTCTATAGTGTTATACAGAGTGAATATTCCTCATTGTTATACCCTTAGTATTATTAAAGTCCCCTGCTATAAGGATCTAGGAGTCTCTATAGGTGTATCAGAGTGAATATCCTCCATTGACCCTTCATATTATTACAGTCCCCGCTTATAAGGGACTAGGATTCTCTATAGTGTACAAGAGTGAATATTCCTCATTTATACCCTCATATTATTACAGTCCCTGCTATAAGGACTAGGATTCTCTATGTGAGACAGAGTGGAATATCCCTCATGAACCCTCATATTATTACAGTCCTGCTATTAAGGACTAGGATTCTCGTATAAGTGAACCAAAACAGGAGTGAATATTCCTCATTATACCCTTCTATTATACGTCCCCGCTTATAAGGACTAGGATTCCTATAGTGAATACGGAGTGAATATTCCTCCTTATACCCTTCCTATTATTACAGTCCCGCTATAAGGACTAGGATTCTCTATAGTGTATACAGAGTGATATTCCTCATTATACCCTTCATATTATTACAGTGCCCCGCTATAAGGACTAGGATTCATATATGTAACACGAGTGAATATCCTCATATTCATAACCCTTCATATGTATACACGTCCCCGCTATAAGGACTAGGATTCTCTATAGGTAATACAGAGTGAATATTCCTCTTATACCCTTCATATTATTACAGTCCCTGCTATAAGGACTAGGGTTCTCCTATATGTATACAGAGTGAATATTCCTCATTTATACCTTCATATTATTTAGTCCCCGCTATAAGGACTGGATCTCTAGTAGTATACGGAGTGATATCTCATTTATACCCTTTCATATTATTACAGTCCCGCTATAAGGATAGATTCCTCTATAGGTATACAGAGTGAATATTCCTCATTTATACCCTTCAGTATTATTACAGTCCCGCTCTATAAGGACTGAGGATTCTATGGTATACAGAGTGAATATTCCATTTATACCTTCATATTTATTACAGTCCCCGCTATAGACTAGGATTCTCTATAGTGTATACAGAGTGAATATTCCTATTGTATACCTTCATCTTATTACAGTCCCTGCTATAAGGACTAAGGATTCTCTATAGTGTATACAGAGGATATTCCTCATTTATACCCTTCTATTATTACAGTCCCCGCTATAAGGACAGGATTCTCTATAGTGTAATACGGAGGTGATATTCCTCATTTATACCCTTCATATTATTACAGTCCCCGCTATAAGGACTAGGATTCTTATAGGTAACGAGTGAATCCCTCATTTATACCCTTCATATTTATTACAGTCCCTCGCTATAAGGACTAGGATTCTCATAGTGTATACGAGTGAATATTCCCTCATTTATAACCCTATTTATTACAGTCCCCGCTATAAGACTAGGATTCTCTATAGTATACGGAGTGAATGTTCCTCATTTAACCCTTCATATTATTACAGTCCCCGCTATAAGGACTAGGATTCTCTATAGTGAAAAGAGTGAATATTCCTCATTTATACCCTCCATATTATTACAGTCCCGCCTATAAGGACTAGGATTCTCTATCGTGTCTATACAGAGTGAATATTACCTCATTATACCCTTCATATTATTCAGTCCCGCTATAAGGACTAGGATTTTAATAGTGATATACGAGTGAATATCCTCATTTAATACCCTTCATATTATTACAGTCCCCGCTATAAGGACTAGGATTCTCTATAGTGTATAACGAGTGAATATCTCATTTATACCCTTTCATACTTATTACAGTCCCGCTATAAGGACTAGGATTCTCTATAGTGTATACGGAGTGAATATTCCTCATTTATACCCTTCAATTATTACAGTCCCGCTATAAGGACTAGGATTCTCTATAGTGTGATACAGAGTGAATTATCCTCATTTATACCCTTCATATATTACAGTCCCCGCTATAAGGACTAGGATTCTCTATGTGTATACGAGTGAATATTCCTCATTTTACCCTTCATATTATTATCAGTCCCCGCTATAGGACTAGATTCTCTATAGGTATCGAGTGGAATACCTCTCATTTATACCCTTCTATTATTACAGTCCCCGCTATAAGGACTAGGATTCTCTATAGTGATACAGAGTGAATACCCACGTTATACCCTTCATAATTACAGTCCCCGTATAAGGACTAGGATCTCTATAGTGATACAGAGTGAATTCCTCATTTATACCCTTCTATTATTACAGTCCCGCTATAAGGACTAGGATTCTCTATAGTGTATACAGAGTGAATATTCCCTCATTTATACCCTCATATTATTACAGTCCCCGCTATAGGACTAGGATTCTCTATAGTGTATACGAGTGGAATATTCCTCATTTATACCCTTCATATATTACAGTCCCCGCTATAAGGCTAGGATTCTCTAGTGTATACGAGTGTAATATCCTCATTATACCCTTCTATTATTACAGTCCCCGCTATAAGACTAGGATTCTCTATAGTGTATACGAGGTGAATATTCCTCATTTATAACCCTTCATATTATTACAGTCCCGCTATAAGGACTAGGATTCTCTATAGTGTATACGAGTGAATATCCTCTTATTCACCTTCATATTTAATTACAGTCCTGCTATAAGGACTAGGATTCTCTATAGTGTATACAGAGTGAATATCCTCATTATACCTTTATTATTACAGTCCCCGCTATAAGGACTAGGATTCTTCATAGTGTATACAGAGTGAATATCCTCATTATACCCTTCATATTATTACAGTCCGCTATAAGACTAGGATTCTCTATAGTGTATACAGATGTGAATATCCCTCATTTATACCCTTCATATTATTACATCCCCGCTATAAAGGACTATGATTCTCTATAGTGTATACAGAGTGCATATCCTCACTTTATACCCTTCATTTTTACAGTCCCCTATAAGGACTAAGATTCTCTTATAGCGTATACAGAGTGAATTATTCCTCATTATCATAACCCTTATATTATACAGTCCCGCTATAATGACTAGGAATTCTTATAGTGTATACAGAGTGAATATCCTCATTTTATACCCTTCATATTATTACAGTCCCCGCTTATAAAGGACTTAGGATTCTCTCATAGGGTATACAAGAGTGAACTATCCCTATTATACCCTTCAATTATTACAGTCCCCGCTATAGGACTAGGATTCTCATAGTGTATACAGAGTGAAACTCATTCTACCCTATATTGCTAGTTAGCTATATAGGATTCTCTATCGTTATACAGAGATGAATATTCGCTCATTTTAGAACCCTTCCGTATATTACAGTCCCCGCTTAAGACTAGGATTCCTCTATAGTGTATACAAGTGCAATATTCCTCATTTATACCTTCATATATACAGTCCCGCTATCAGGATAGGATTCTCTAAGGCGTATACGAGTGAATATCCCTCATTTATACCCTTCCCATATATTACAGTCCCGCTATAAGGACTAGGGGAAAAAAAAGTCTTGTCTTCTAGTGTGATACAGATGTAATATTCCTCATTTATATCCCTTCATAATTACAGTCCCTGACTATAGTGCTATGATCTCTATAGTTGCTACAATGATAATTTCCTCTTTATACCTTCATAGTTATTACAGTCCTATGAGGTTGAATAAGACACACGTCCATCTAGTCAACCTTTATACCCTACCATAATGTCCTGAATAACAGTTACATAGTAACATGTCTTTGGAGGTTGTATAAAGACATACGTCCATCTAGTCCAACCTTTATAACCCTACCCATAATGTCTGTATAACAGTTACATAGTAACATAGTATTGAGGTTTGTATAAAACAACGTCATCTAGTCCAACCTTTATACCCTACCATAATGTCTGTAAACAGTTACAAGTAACATAGTAATTGAGGTTGAATAAAGACACACGTCCATCTAGTCCAACCTTTATACCCGAACCCATAATGTCTGTATAACAGTTACACAGTAACATAGTATGTGGGTTGTATAAAGACATACGTCCATCTAGTCCACCTTTATACCCTACCCATAATGCCGTATAAACATTACATAGTTAACTATATGGAGGTTGTATAAAGACATACTCCATCTAGTCCAACCTTTATACCCTACCCATAATGCCTGTAAACAGTTACATAGTAACATAGTATTGAGGTTGTAAAAGACATGCTTCCTCTAGTCCAACCTTATAACCCTACCCATAATGCCTGTATAACAGTTACATAGTAGACATAGTATTGGAGGTTGTATAAAGACTGCGTCCAATCTAGTCCAACCTTTATACCTTACCCATACATGTCTGTATAACAGTTTATAGTAACATAGTATTGGAGGTTGTATAAAGACATACGTCCATCTAGTCCAACCTATATCCTACCCATAATGTCTGTATAACAGTTACATAGTAACAAGATATTGGAGGATATATAAAGACATACGTCCATCTAGCCCAACCTTTATAACCCTACCCATATGTCTGTATAACCGTTACATAGTACCTAGTGTTGGAGGTTGTATAAGCATAACTATCCATCTAGTCCAACCTTTATACCCTACCCCATAATGTCTGTATAACATTAAGTACATAGTATTTGAGGTTGAATAAAGACTATGTCCATCTAGTTCAACTTTTATAAACCTTACTTTAAACCCTACCCTGGTAATCCTATCTAACAGTTGATACAGAGGATGGCAAAAAAATGTTTAAAAGTCACCGTGCTTATGGGAAATTTTTTTGATCCAGAAAGGAGAGGTTAAATGAGAATAAACTTATAACAAATTTAGGACTCTGGACTCAAAGATCTAAACTTCATGTTCCACTATAGTTCTACAAGTCTAACCGTATATACTCGAGTATAAGCCGAGTTTTTTAGGTTTAAAATCAACTCGGCTTATACTGAGTCAAGCAAAACTTACCTTGATTCCAGTTTGCGTCCGCGTTTCAGAAGGAAAGCCGGCAGTTCCCAAGTCTTTGCGGGTGCCGATGATTCATCGCGCACATCCCGGCGGGAATGATGTCATCGCGCAGCGCGATGGAAACTACTGGAATTGCACAGAGCGAGCGGCAGCTGGCGGAGAGCTGAAGACTGAAGCTGGCGAGAGCTGAACGAAGGATGAAGACTGACAGATGAGCTGAAAGATGAAGACTGAAGAGATGAAGACTGAATAGAGATGAATAGATGAAGACTGAAGAGATGAAGACTGCGAAATGAAGACTGAAAGATGAACTGAAAGATGAAGACTGAAGATGAACTGAAGAATGATCTGAGACATGAGACTGGCAGGTACGGTAGTGAACTGGGGGCTCTAGGGTGGCCATACAGTAGCACCCAATACTTTCTACTATAGGTGTATGGAAACTACAACTCCCCACACACGAAAGCATGCTGGGAGTTGTAGTTTTCCAAACATCTACAGTGAATGGATTAGGCAACTATCTACCCTCGGCTTATACTCGAGTCAATCATGGGTTACCCATTTTGGAGGCAAAAATGGGTACCTCGCTTATCACTCGAGTCGGCTTTATACTCTAGTTATACGTAAATGTCATGTAGAATTAATCAGACAAAATTCCTCAAAACCACCCAAACCCATAAAGATCTCATTCATACCAGACCTTCCATTGACACTTAAGATGACGTGTGTCTGACAGTTTGTTTAACCTTTGCCAAATTTTTATTACCTACTGTGATCATTGAATGTGTATTATGAATGTAATACTTTTTTATTTACGACGCGTGCCTGAGGAAGAATCCCAATGCTTCCAAAGCGTGCATTTCAATCATTTTGTTACCCAATTGAAAGTATTACTTATCCAAGATGTCTTCACTTCATCAATGGCGAACATGGTAACAATTCTCTACTACTATTCTTGTATTTATAAAATCTTTACAGATTCAGTATTGTATTATGCCTGAGGAAGAAACCTAAAGTTGGGCCATACACTAGGCAGACATTAATATATTTGAGATATCGATCTAATGTATGCAAAATGGCAATTCACCGTTTCTTGCAGCATGGAAACGGCCCTATTCTCCTCCGGCACACTAAGGGTTAAGCAGAGCCCTCTAATTTGCATACCTGGCCTGTGATTGGCGGCCTTTCCAAGCTCCGCTCCAATGGAATCTCGGGATCCGAATTTAGGGGAGACTTCAGGTTCTATAATAGGGGAAAGCTGTGGGGCACGAATGGCAGCCGGTGGATTACCTGGAGATTGCCCTCCCAACCCCCCCCCCCAAAAAGGTAATATATATATTTGTGTTTGAACCATGTTTTTGTCGCGATGGTCAGTTTGTATTAAATTGAAACGGACTGATGCCCTTAGGGGTTGGTGTCCTAACATTATCCAGGCGATGAAAGGACGACCCCCGACTGAATGCATACACACAGACGATTCTCGGCTAAAACAGCTCTTTTGTCGCGTGTAGCGTTGGGTTGTTGGCTCGGGACGCGCATTGTGCGTGTTACAAGCCTGAAGTCTTATCTAACTGCACCGCATATTCCAAATGAGGCCTTACCAGTGCCTTGTAAAAGGGAGATAATATTATCTCCCTTGAATCTATTCCCCTCTTTATACAAGACAATACTTTCTAGCTCAGCCGTTGCTACCTGGCATTGTTTGCTACAGCTAAGTCTCTTATCTACCAAACCCCCAAATCTTTTTCCCATTAAGATTCCCTTAAAGAGTTATTTATGGCACGGGATATTAAATCCCAAATACATCACCTTACATTTATCAACATTGAATCTCATCTGCCATTCTGCTGCCCATTTTGATAATCTATCTAGGTATGCTGCAGCACTTGCACATCATTGGAAGTTTCCAAAGCTCTGCTAGTTTAGTGTCATCAGCAATACAGAGACCTTGTTCTCAGATTAAAAGAAGTGGCCCCAGTACAAGAACCCTGGGGGCCCCACTTAAACTTTAGCCCCAGGTAGGAGCTCCATTGACCACCACTCCTGTACGCGGTCCACAACCAATTCCCTATCCATAATTAAAGGTATCACCAGTGGTTAAAACCACTTTGTGCTATTCAGTTTAATTGAAGAACGGGTGGTAAAGGAGCCATGTTACTATGTTACTATGTAACTGTTATACAGACATTATGGGTAGGGTATAAAGGTTGGACTAGATGGACGTGTGTCTTTATTCAACCTCAATTACTATGTTATTGGTAATGTGTGTCCCCAGCTTTATAATTGGCTGTGTGTTTCCGTTACAGTTGCATACCGGGGGGAGCTGTACGTGTTTGGAGGATACAATGCGCGTCTCAACAGACACTTTCAAGATCTTTGGAAATACACACCAGGTAACTATGTCGCCCCTACTGGTGTTAATGACACATGATGTGTGTTTTTCACCTCCACTCTATTTGTTTCCTACAGTAACTTTCCTTTATTAAATCTCATCTTCTTCATGTTTCCTGTTCTACTTTCCAATTTCCTTCAGTCTTTCATTATTTTCGTCCCCATTTAGAGAGTGGTGGTTGGCAGCGTGTAGATGTTCAAGGAAAGGGGCCTTGTGCTCGCCGTAGACAGTGCTGTTGTACTGTGGGGGACAAGATTCTTCTCTTTGGAGGTACAAGGTAATAATAAGAGGAAATGCACTTTATCAATTAGTGTATACCGGTACATGAAATCCTTTATTAGATAAAGAGAAAAACAAGGGACAGGTATCCGAGCACAATCTATAAAATATTAGGCTCTATATCGCATATCCATAATCTGCAAGCAGAACCAGCAGGTAAATATTCCCTTTAGGTACATTCAGCACATTATATGGTACAAAGTGAGTGTATAGATGGTATACTCAGGCTGCCGCCATACAGATGCTGCCAGATGCGTTTTGCCCATTGGACTGGTACGATCGTAAAAGTCCAATGGTCGAAATACAAAAACTTCAACCAACATCGGCAAAAATTACAGGCGATAATGTTTTGGCCCAGTCTACAACAATTCGATTGGGCTAAAATATCGACCATTTATATTCCGCCTAAATATGGCTCTGTGCTTGGATATAGCAATGTTACACTGGCTTGGCACTGCCATCTAGTGGGGGGGTAATACCCACTTTATCACTACTTTTTTTTTTTTCTTAGCCCTTCACAGGATCAGGACCCTCAAGATGAATTCTATTTAATGGATCACTCTGACTTGTATATTCTGGACTTCAGTAAGTGGAGTTTTCCTCTGTGTATTCACATAACTTGTACATGTCGGACTGTATTCGCTATAACAAGGTGCCTGGCCTATTGTGAGTCACATCTTTTTGCCAAGCACTGTCTTGGCCCTGTGTGTTTTGTGGAGCCTGGTTGTGTATGTTTGGGAGCTTTGTATACACCAGTGACGGTTTAATGTTGAATTTGGCCACAGTCTCTTCCTATTTGGACTTGTTCATTTATCATTGTAGGTCCTAGTTTGAAGACTCTCTGTAAACTCTCTGTGATCCATCACAATCTGGACCAGTCCTGTCTTCCCCATGATATCAGGTAAGCTTGGAATCGCATTGCGATTGGCTATGTGGGCCAAGAGGTTCCTTACCTATTGATAATCTTTCTGTTCTGCAGGTGGGAGCTCTCGGCAATGACTACAAACAGTAATATCAGTCGCCCCCTGCTGTCCTCCCATGGATAGGTTCGCCCAGTCGGATCAGGGAGATATACCAGCCTCTTGCACTTATTTATTAATATTCACCATTTTTTGTGCTTCTTTTTCAAAACCTGCGACTGGTAACTGACCAATTGGAAGACACAAAACCAGGATTTGCCAAACAGATAATCTGCTGTATTTACCGACAGTCACACACGGGTATCAACACACTCACACACCCTGCGTATGACTTCTCAGGTGCAGTGCACACAGGGAAAGTGAATTTCTGTGAATCTTCAATCCTCAAAATAAAAAGCCTTTATCTGATTACATTTGAAAAATGGGTATTTATTAAGCAATTGCCTTGGACTAGGACTACTATAGAGAATCCTAGTCCTTATAGCGGGGACTGTAATAATATGATGGGTATAAATGAGGAATATTCACTCTGTATACGCTATAGAGAATCCTATAATACAGGATCAGGTGTCTGGGCGTCGCGGCCACAAAGGTGAGAAGACAGAGTCGCGAGAGGGAAAGACCGATGGGAAGTAGGCCGCATGGAAACCAAAACTGCGATTATTACAGTCCCGCTCTAAGGACTAGGATGCGCTATAGTGTATACAGGTGATTCCTCATAACCACTTAATTAGTACCGTCCCCGCTAAGACGAGGATTCTCTATATGTGAATACAGAGTGAAATCATCCTCATTTATACCCTTATTATTACGACGTCCCCGCTATAATGACTAGTTCTCATAGTGTATACGAGTGAATATACCTCATTTATAACCAACCGTCATCTTTTACAGTCCCCCGCTATAAGTGACCTAGGATACTCTATAGTGGTCTACGATGAATATTCTGAGCGTGCGGTGTGTAGTACCCTTCAGCATGTATTACAGTCCCCCTATAAGGACAGGATTCTCTAAGTGAATCAGAGTGAATCTCCTGCATTATTATCCTGTATACTATTACAGTACCGCCTATAGAGGCTAGGATTCGCTATAGGTATTACGGATTGAATATCGCTCATTTCTACCCTTATAATTATTCAGTCCCCGCTATAAGTACTAGATTCTCTATAGTGAAGCAGACGTGAATATTCCTCATTTAATACCCTTCATATTATACCAGGCCCCCGCTATAAGACTTAGGACTTCTCTATAGGTAACCGAGTGAATATTCCTCATTTATCCCTTCATATATTACAGTATCCGCTTATAAGGACTAGGATTCTCTAAGTGATACAAGGATTCTTCCTCATTTATACCCATCATATTATTACCAGTCCCCGCTATAAAGACGAGGATTCTCGTATAGTGAATACAGAGTGAATATCCTCAGTTTATACCCATCATATTTTTACACGTCCCTGCTATAAGGACTAGGATTCTCTATAGTGTATACAAGTTGAAGTATTCCTCATTATACCTTCCATCATATTTACAGTAACAGTCCCCGCCTATAAGGACTAGCCGATATTCTCTATAGTGTATACAGATGATATCCGCCATTTAAACCCTTCATATTATACAGTCCACTCTGTATACTATAAGAATCCTAGTCCTTATACGCGGGGACTGTATAATATGAAGGGTTTAAATGGGGAAATCACTCTGTATACACTATGAGAATCTAGTCCTTTAGCGGGAATATCCCTCATTTAAACCCTTCATATTATGACAGTCCCGCTATACAGACTAGGATTCACTCTATATGGATAGGTGAATATTCCCATACCGATATTATTACAGTTTCCTGATAGCTAGGATTCCTAATACAGTGAATATCTCATATAACTTCATTATTAATTACAGTTCCTCCGCTATAAGACTAGGATGTCTCTATAGTGTATTACAGAGTGCATATCCCTTCATTGATACCTCATATTGATTTACAGTCCCCGCGTATAAGGACTAGGATTCTCTATAGGTATACAGAGTGATATCCCTCATTTATACCCTTATCTTATTACAGTCCCGCTTATAAGGACTAGGCTTCTCTATAGGTATACGAGTGAATATTCAGATTAATACCCTCATATATACAGTCCCGCGTAGTAAGGACTAGGATTCTCTATAGTAGTATACAGAGGGAATATTCCCTCATTTATACCCTCATATTATTTACAGTCCCCGTATAAGGGACGGTCATGATGCTCTATAGTTATACAGAGTGATATTCCCTCATTTATACCCTCATATTAATACGTCCCCGCTATAAGGGATACTGGATTCCTTAGGTAAAGAGTGAATATCTCCTCCATTGATCTTACCCTTACATATTATTAAACAGTCCCCGCTATAAGGACTAGCATTCTCTATAGGTGATACAGAGTGCATATTCCTCCTTTATACCTTTATTATACAGTCCCCGCCTATAAGGATAGGTCCTATAGTGTATACAGAGTGAATATTCCCTCAGTTTATACCCTTCATATATTACAGTCCCCGCTATAAGGACTAGGATTCTCTATAGTGTATACAGAAGTGATATATCCTCAATTTATACTTCAATTATTACAGTCCCCCCGCTATTAAGCGTACTAGGATCTTACAGGTGAATACAGCAGTACTACGTATGTACGGCGTCCTTTAATACCCTCATATTATGGTCGGAGGCGTGTTCCCCGCTATAAGACTAGCGATTCTCATAGTGATTACAGAGTGAAATTTCCTCATTATACCCTTTATTATTAAGTCTTAAACTGCTTCTCTAAGTAAGGTAATTCTCAACACTTAGAGTCATCCCCCTATAAGGCTAGGATTCCCTCTATCGTGGAATACAGAGGAATATTCATCCATTTATTCCCTTCATATTTTACAGTCCCCGCCTATAAGGGACTAGGATTCTCTATAGTGTATACAGATGAATATTCCTCATTTATTACCAATCATAATTGATACAGTCCCCGCTATAAGGACTAGGATTCTCATAGTGAATACAGAGTGAATTCCTCAGTGATACCCATCATATTATTTCAGTCCCTGCTATTAAGGACTAAGGATTCTCTATAGTGTCAGATTGAATATTCCTCATTATACCTTCATATATTACAGTCCCCGTATGAAGGACTAGGGATTCTCTTATAGTGTTACAGAGTGGAATATCCCTCATTTTTAAACCCTTCATATTTATTACGTCCCTCTGTTAACAACTTATTAGAGAATCCGAAGTCATGTATCGCGGGGGACGTATAATATGAAGGGTTTAAAATGAGGGATCATCATGGTATACACTAATATAGAGATCTAGTCGCTTATGACGGGCATATCCCTCATTTAAACCCTTCATATTATTCATTGTCCCCGCATAGAAGACTAGGATTCTCTATAGTGAATACAGAGTGCAATACTCCTCAATTTAATACCCTTCATATTATTACAGTTCCTGTCTATAAGGAAACTAGGGATTTCTATAGTGTATACAGAGGAAATTCTCATTTTTACCTTCATTTATTACGTCCCCGCTATAAGGACTCGGCTTCTCTATAGTGTAACCAGATGAATATCCCTCATTTATACCCTTCATATTACTTACGTCCCGCATAAGGACTAGGATTTTTCTATCAGCGAATAATCAGAGTGATATCCCTCATTTTACCCTTCAATTATGAAGTCCCCGCTTAAGGATACTAGGATTCTCTATATGTTTATACAGAGTGAAATATGTCTCATTTATACCCTTCATATTATTACGTCCCTGCTAAGGACAGGATTCCTCTCTATAGTGTATACAGTGAAATATTCCCATTATAAACCCTTCATATTATTACGTCCCGCTATAAGGATAGGATTCTCTATAGTGTATACAGAGTGAATATCCCTCACTTTCTACCCTTTCTATATTACAGTCCCGCAAAGACTAGGATTCTCATAAGTGTTATACAGAGTGAATATTCCATCATTTATAATCCCTTCAATTATTACAGTCCCTGCCTATAAGGACCTAGGATTCTATAGGTATACGATGAATATTCCTCATTTATATCCTTCATATTGATTACACGCTCCCCGACTATAAGGAGCAGGATTCTCTATAGTGTACACAAGAGTGGAATATTCCTCAATTTATACCCCTATATTAATGACAGCTGTCCCCGCTATAAAGGACTTAGGATCTTCTTATATATGTTATACAGAGTGAATATTTCCTCATTATACCCTTCCATTTATTGACAGTCCCCGCTATTAATGACTAGATCTCTATCTTGTAATACAGAGTTGATACTATTCCTCATTTATACTCTTCATATTATTTATCCCCGCTATAGGACTTTAAGGATTCTCTATAGTGTATACAGAGCGACATATCCCTCATTTATACCCTTCATATTATTATTCAGTCCCCCTATAAGGACTAGGATTCTCATAGTGTATAAGAGTGAAATATCCTCCAATTTAGAACCCGTTCATATTATTACAGTCCCTGCTATAAGGACTAGTGATTCTTCTATAGGTGTATACAGAGTGAATATCCCTCATTGTATACCCTCATATTATTCATCCACCGCGATAAGATACTAGGATTCTCTATAGTGGTATAACCGATTGAATATCCCCTCATTTAATAACCCTTCATTATTTACAGTCCCGCTGTAAGGACTAGGATTCCTCTATGTGTTATACAGAGTGAATATTCCTCCTTGATACCCTTCTATTAAATTAGCAGTCCCCCGCTATAAGGACTAGGATCTCTATAGTGTATACGAGTGAATATCCCATCATTGATACCCTTCAGATTATTTTCAGTCCCGCTATACGGACTAGTGATTCTCTCTAGTGTATACAGAGGAAATATTCTAATGTTTACCCTTCATATTATTCAGTCCCCTGCTATAAGGTCTAGGATCTCTATAGTGAATACAGAGTGAATATTCCTCATTTATACCGTCATATTATTACAGTCCCGGCTATAGGACTAGGATTCTCATAGTGTAACTGAGTGAATATTCCTCATTTATACCCTCATATTATTACATCCCTGCTATAAGAGACTTAGTGATCTCTATAGTGAATACCAGAGTGAATATTCCTCATTTATAAACCCTTCAATAATTAACAGTCCCCCGCGTATAGGACTATGGCTTCTCTAGGTGTATCAGAGTGAATATCCCTCATTTATTACCCTGTCATATTATCAGTACCCGGTATAAGGACTGGATTCTCTATTAGTCAGAGTGAATATCCTCATTTATACCCTTAATATTATTACAGTCCCCGCTATAAGGCTAGGATTCTCTATAGTTCACAGAGTGAATTTTCCTCATTTATACCCTTTATATCTATTACGTTCCCCGGTTATAGGACTAATGATCTCATAGTTGTATACAGAGTGAATATTGCCTCCTTTATACCCTCAAGTATTACAGTCCCCTATAAGAAGCTAGGTTCTCTATGTGATATAGCAGAGTGAAATCCACTCATTTATATACCCTTCATATTTTACAGTCACCCGCTAAAACGGACTATGATTCTCTATAGTGTATAACATGTGATATCCTCATTTATCCCTTCATTTATACAGTCCCCACTATAAGGACTAGGATTCTCTATAGTGTATCCAGAGTGAATATTCATTTATATCCTTCGTATTATTACACCAGGCAATGTATGATGAAACAGATGAAACGGACGTACGTTTGACATGTACAGGGCTTTAGTCCTAGTCCAAGGCAATTGCTTAATAAATACCCATTTTTCACAATAATCAATAAAGGTTTTGTATTTGAGGATTGAAGTTCACAGAAATTGCACTTTCCTTGGTGCACGCACTGAGAAGTCATTCGCCATGGAGTGTGGTGAGGGTGTTGCATACCCGGTTGTGACTGTCGTAAATTCACAGATTATCTTGGCAAATCCTGGTTTTGTTTGTCTCTCCAATGGTCAGTTACCAGTCGCAGGTTTGAAGAAGCATCAACAAGGTGAATATTATAAATAAGTGAAGAGGCTGGTATATCTCCCTGATCCGACTGTGCGAACCTATCATGGGAGGACAGAGGGGGCGACTGATATTCTGTTTGTAGTCATTGCGAGACGCTCCCACCTGCAGAAACATAAAGATTTCAATAGTATAGGAAACTCTTGGCCCACTAGCAATCGCAATGCGATTTCCAGCGACCTGATATGGGGACGACAGGACTGGTCCAGATTGTGTATGGATCACAGAGAGTTATCGAGAGTTTCAAACTAGGACCTACAATGATAAATGAACAAGTCCCAAATAGGAAGAGACTTGGCCAAATTCCAACATTGAAACCGGTCACTGGTGTTTACAAAGCTCCCAAACATACACAACAAGGTCCACAAAACACACAGGGGCCAAGGACAGTGCTTGCAAAAAGATGTGTCACAATCGGCAGTGCACCTTGTTATAGCGAATACATCCGCATGTACAAGTTATGTGAATACAACCGAGAGGACAAAACTCCACTTACTGAAGTCCAAATATACATCAGAGTGATCACCTTAAATTATAATTCATTTTGAGGGTCTGATCCTGTGAAGTGCTTAAGAAAAAAAAAAGTAAGTAGTGATCATATAGTGGGTATTACCCCCCCCCTAGAATGGCAGTGCAAGCCAGTGTTGAAACCTGCCTGCTATTCAAGCACAGAGCCATATTAGGCGGGAATATATGGTCGATATTTAGCCCAATCGAATTGTTGTAGACTGGGCAAAACATTATCGTCCTGTAATTTTGCCGATGTTTGTTGAAGTTTTTCGTATTTCGACCACTGGACTTTTATTCGATATACCATCCAATGGGCAAAACGCATCTGGGCGCATCGGTGTAGGGCGGGCGCCTGAGTATACCATCTATCACTCACTTTTGTACCATATAATGTGCTAGGAATGTACCTAAAGTGGTGGAATATTTACTGCTGGTTTCAGCTTGCAGATATGAGATATGCGAGTATAAGCCTAATATTTATGTAGTTGTCTCGGATAACTTGTCCTTTTTTTCTCTTTATCTAATTAAAGGATTCATGTACCGTTATACACTAGATTGATAAAGTGCATTTCCTTCTTTTTACCTTGCTACCTCACAACAAGACGATCTTGTCCCCCAGTAACAAGCAGCAATGTTCCTACGGCGAGCACAAGGCCCTTCGCTTGAACATGCTACACGCTGCCAACCACACCTCTCAAATGGGGACGAAAATATGAAAGACTGGAAGATTGGAAGTAGAACAGGAAACATGAACGAGATTGAGATTTTCTAAAGGAAAGTTACGTAGGAAAACAAATAGTAGTGGAGGTGAAAAACAATCATGTGTCATTAACACCATAGGGGGACATAGTTACCTGGTGTGTATCTTCCAAAAGAATCTGCAAGGTACCTGTTGAGTACGCGCATTTGGTATCTCAAAACACGTACAGCCTCCCCCGGTAATGCAACTGTACGGAAACACAAAGCCCATTAGACAGCTGGGGAACACATTACCAATAACTTAATTGAGGTATGAATAAGTACACACGTCCATCTAGTCCAACCTTTAATACCCTACCATAATGTCTGTAAACAGTTAACATAGTACATAGTATTGGCGGTTGTATACAGGACATCGTCCATCTCAGTCCCACCTTTATAACCTACCCATAATGTCTGGATAACAGTTTACATGTACATAGTATTGGGGGGTTGTTAAAGACACACGTCATCTAGTCCAACCTTTTATAACCGTACCCCATACCCATATGTCTGTAAACAGTTACAGTTAACATCAGTACCTAGGTTGAATAAAGACACACGTCCATCTATCCAAACCTGTCTAACCTTACCCTACCCATAATGTCCTGGATAAACAGTTCACGTACATGTATTGGAGGTTGTTATAAAAGACATACGTCATCAGTCCAACCTTTATACCCTACCCATAATGTCTGTATAA
Source organism: Hymenochirus boettgeri (assembly GCA_019447015.1). Classification (NCBI taxonomy): domain Eukaryota; kingdom Metazoa; phylum Chordata; class Amphibia; order Anura; family Pipidae; genus Hymenochirus; species Hymenochirus boettgeri. The sequence goes on from JAACNH010000066.1 coordinate 543,717, forward strand.
CAGTTAATTGTAACATAGTATGGAGGTTGTATAAAAGACATACGTCCGTACTAGTCCCACCTTTATAATCTACCATACTGTCTATAACAGTTACAGTAGTTAACACTAGTAATTGGAGTTGTATAAAACTACGTCCATCTAGTCCAACCTCTTTAATACCTACCCATAATGTCGTGATAACTGTTACATAGTAAACATTTATTGAGAGGTTGTATAAAGCACATAGCTTCCATCTAGTCCACGACTTTTATACCCTACCCATAATGTTTGTAATAACAGTTACAATAGTACATGTATTGGAGGTTGTATAAAGACATACGTCCATCTAGGTCCAACCGTTATACCCTACCATAACTGTCTTGTATAACAGTTACATTGTACATAGTTATTGGAGGTTGTATCAAACACGTCCATTTAGGTCCAACTTTATACCCACCCATAATGTCTGTTTATAGTAACATTACATAGTAACATAGTATTAGAGGTTGTACTACAAGACTACGTCCATCTAGGTCCAAACCTTTATACCCTAACCCATAAGTCGTAATACAGTTTACATAATAAAATAGTATGGAGGTTATATAAAGACCATAACGTCCTCCAGTCCAACCTTTATACCTACCCTTTAATGGTCTGTATAACAGTTACATAGTAACATATATTGGAGGTGTATAAAGACAATATGTCTCACTATAGTCCAACCTTTCATCAACCCTATCCATAAGTCTGTATAACCGATTACATTAGTAACACGTATTGGACGGTTATATAAAGACAGTAGGTCCATCTAGCCCAACCTTTATACCCTACCATTAATGTCTGTATAACAGTTAATAGTAACATAAGTGTTGGAGGTTGTATAAAGACATACGTCACATCTAGTACCAACCTTTTTACCCTACCCATAATGTCTGTATATCGTTAACATAGAACTAGTATTTGAGGTTGAATACAAAACATACGTCCCATCTAGCCCCAACCTTTATACCCTACCCATAATGTTCTGGTACTAACAGTTCTAGAAACATAGTATGGAGGTTGTATAAAGACACCACGCCATCTAGTCCAACCTTTAACCCTACCCATAAGTGCTGTAATAAACAGTTACATAGTAAATAGTATTGGCGGTTGTATAAAGACATACGTCCAATCTAGCGCAACCTTATACCACCCATAATGCTTATAACAGTTCCATAGTAACATAGTATTGGAGGTTGTATAAGGACATGCGTTCCATCAAGTTCCAAACCTTTATAACCCTACCCATAATGTTAAACCAGTTACAGCTAGTAACAATGTATTGGAGGTTGTATAAATACATAGTCATCTAGTCCAACCTTTATACCCACCCCATAATGCCTTGTATACATTTACAATTATACATAGGTATTGGAGGTTGTATAAAGACATACGTCCATCTATGCAACTTTATACCTCCCCATTAATGCCTGTAATACATGTTACATAGTAGTACAATAGATTGGGAGGTTGATAAAGACATGCGTCCATCTATTCAAGCCAACCTTTATACTTACGCATAGTGTCTGTGTATAAACAGTTATAGTAACATAGTATTGGAGGTTGTATAAAGCACTACGTCCATTCTGTCCAACCTTGTATCTCCTCCCCATATGTCTGTATAACAGTTTACCTACGTAACATTAGTATTGGAGTTATTAAAGACATAAGTCCATCTAGCCCAACCTTTTACCCTACCCATATTCTGTATAACCAGTACATAGTAACTAGTGTTGGAGGTTTGTATAAAGACATACGTCATCTGTCCAACCTTATACCTACCCATAATTGTATTTTAGATAACAGTACAATAGTAACATAGGTATTTGAGGTTGAATAAAACTAATGTCCATCTAGTTCAACTTTTATAACCTTTACTTTAACCCTACCGCGTTATCCTATCTACAGTTGATCAGAGGATGGCAACAAAAATGTTTAAAAGGTCACCGTGCTGATGGGAAATTTTTTATCCAGAAAGGAGAGGTGTTATGAAGTGAGAATAAAACGTATAACACAATTTAGGACTCTGGACTCAAAGATCTAAACTTATGTTCAACTATAGTTCTAATCTAACCGTTTTTATTACTCGAGTATAAGCCGAGGTTTTTCGGTTTAAAATCAACTAAAAACCTTGACTCGCTTATACCGAGTAGTTTCTCGCGGGCGCGGCCCCCGGCGGGATGATGGTCATCGCGCAGGGGCCGCAAGAACTACTGGAACTGCACGAGCGAGCGGCAGCTGCGAGAGCTGAAGATGAAGACCGGCGGAGAGCTTGAAGTACTGACTAGGAATAACCCTGGACAAGATGAAGACTGCAGTAGATGAATACTGTAGACTGGCAGGTACGGTAAGGTGAACTGGGGGGGCTCTGGTTGCACATACATAGCACCCATTACCATTTCTACTATAGGGTTTGGAAACTAACAATCCACAGCAACGAAGCATGCTGGGAGTTGTAGGTTTCCAAAATCTACGTGGACGATATGGATATCTATCGTACGTCAATCAGTACACTTGATGAAAGCCCAGGTATAACTCGATCAATTGTATACACTTGAGGCAGGGTCTCGGCTATACTGAGAGGCTTTATCGGAGTTATACTGTCAAGGTCATGTAGAATTAATCGACACGAAAACAATTCCTCAAAACCACCCAAAACCCATAAGAATCTATTCATACCAGACCTGCCATGACACTTAAGATACGGGTGTCTGACAGTTTGTTAACCTTGCCAAATTTTTTACCTACTGTGAATCATGAATGTGTATTGAGTGATTTAGTATGACTTGTTTATTTCGGACAGCGTGCCGAGGAAGAAAAATCCCAAGTGCTTCCAAAGCTGCATTTCAATCATTTTTAGTTAGCCATTGAAAGTATTACTTTATAATCCCAAGATGTTCTCACTTTCATCAATGGCGAAAATGGTACAATTCTCTACTACTATTCTTGTAATTTATAACAATGCTTTACAAGATTCAGATATTGTATATGCATGAGGAAGGGAAAACCTAAAGTTGGCCCACATCTAGGCAGACATTAAATATATTGAGAATCGATCTATGTATCAAAATGCAATTCATCACAACGTTTCTTGCAGCATGGAACGGCCCTTTCTCCGGTCGGCACACGAAGGGTTAAGCAGAGCCCTCTAATTTATGCATACCTGGCCTGTGACTGACGGGCCTTTCCAAGCTTCCGCTCCAATTGGAATCTCGGGATCCGAATTTAGGCGGGAAGCTTCAGGGTCTATAATAGGGGAAAGCTGTGGGGCACGAATGGCAGCCGGTGTATTACTGTGGAGAAAATTGCCCTCCCACCCCCCCCCCCCCCCCCCCAAAAGGTTATATATATATTTGGGTTTGAACCTATGTTTTTTCGCAGATGGTCAGTTTGTATTAAATTGAAACGGACTGATGCCCTGATGGGGTTGGTGTCCTAACATTATCCAGGCGATGAAGGAACACCCCGACTGAATGCATACACACGAAATTCTCGCTAAAACACTCTTTGTCGCGTGTAGCGTTGGGGGTGTGGCTCGGGACCGCGCTTTTGCGTGTTTACAAGCCTGAAGTCTTATCTACCTGCACCGATATTCCAAATGAGGCCTTACCAGTGCCTTGTAAAGGGGATAATCTTGTTATCTCCTTGAATCTATTCCCCTCTTTATACAAGACAAATTTTGCTAGCTCTAGCCGTTTGCTACCTGGCATTGTTTGCTACAGCTAAGTCTCTTATCTACCAGAACCCCCAAATCTTTTCCATTATAATTCCCTTAATAGTTATTGATGGCCAGGGATTATTAAATCCAAATACAGTCACCTTACATTTATCAACATTGAATCTCATCTGCCATTCTGCTGCCCATTTTGATAATCTATCTAGGTCTGCTTGCAGCACTTGCACATCATTGGAAGTTTCCAAAGCTCTGCCTAGTTAGTTTCATCAGCAAATACAGAGACCTTGTCTCAGATTAAAAGAAGTGCCCAGTAACAGAACCCTGGGGGGCCCCACTTAAAACTTTAGCCCCATGTATGGAGCTCCATTGACCACCACTCTCTGTACCGCGATCCACAACCAATTCCCTATCCATAATAGAGGTTATCACCAGTGGTTAAAACCACTTTGGTGCTATCAGTTTCATTGAAGAACGGGTGGTAAAGGAGCCATGTCTACCTCCTGTTCCTTAATAGAAGTTCAGGAGCTGGGATGGAAGCAACTTAACTGGTCCCTTGCTCCTCCACACGTCCTCTGACAGGTCCCATGGATTTTTGTATTCATGTGCACCACATAATGCGCACAGCAGTACTAAGCACGTCGGAATGTCAGAGGACCGGCGGAGGAGTGAGAGACTGGGCAAGCTTACTTTCTCGTCTCTTGAACATTTTATTGAAGAACGGGAGGTAAGGCATACCGTATATACTCGAGTATAAACCAGTTTTTTCAGGCTGAAAATCAGCCGAAACGCGACTCGTTTTATCTCGAGTCAACCACTTACCTGGGCATTCTGGCAGCCGCCCGATCCTTTTCGTTCACTGGCGCGCCGGCCTGACGTCACTGCCAGGCGCCAAGCCCGGCGCTGGACAGTGACGTCACCGGCGCGCCGGTACAGGAATGGGGCGCGGCTGCCGGAATGCTGATACCGTACCTGCCGGGAAGGTGGAGGAAGATAGAAGAGAAGGAGTCGTCCACAGGGCAGAAGAGTCCAGGAGAGAGGTCCACAGGGAGAGATCCAGGAGAAGAGTCCACAGGGAGAAGAGTCCAGGAGAAGAGTCCCACAGGGAGAAGAGAAGAGTCCACAGGGAGACGAAGAAGATTCCACGGGAGAATGTCCACGGAGAGAGCCCACAGGTACAAACTGAACTGAGGGGGAGGGGGGCATTGAAGATGTTTGGGAACTACACTCCCAGCATGCTTTATTGCTGGGAGTTGTTAGTTTCCAAAATCTTGAATGCCAATGGAGGGTGGCATTCAAGATGTTTGGAAACTACAACTCCCAGCTAATAGCATGTGGGAGTTGTAGTTTTGCCAAACATCTGAATGCCACCCTCAACTTGGCATTCACGATGTTTGGAAACTGCAACTCCCGCATGCTTATTAGTGGGAGTTGTAGTTTCCAAACATCTTGAGTGCCAAGTTTCTACCCTCGTTTATACTCGGGTCAATAACTTTTATTAGGATTTTTAGCTGAAATTGGGTATCTCGTTTTATACTCGGGTCGGTTATACTCGAGTATAACGGTAGATCCTTTACCTCCCATTCTTAATTAAAAACACCACTTGGTTTGAACCACTGGCAATACCCTTACAGGGCAATTCCTGTTGGTACAGAGGGGATTGGTCTTTCATCGGTAACACGTTATACCAATGTGTCATTTTACAATGCTGACCACGTTCAGTGTTAAGCATTATGGTAAACCACCAAACAGGAGGTTAGATCTTCCACAGCAGAAGAAGGCAGCCGATGGACCTAGGGCCGGTAATTATATTTAGGAATGATTTGACACACTTTAATCAAGCGATAGTATTGTGGAGATTTCAACAGCCATCTTCATTTTTTGATTATTTTAAATTTCCATGCATGCACACGCAAGGGGGACGACGGGGGGGGACTCCACTGCACAATGCCAGAAACCTCTCAGAGAACAGTTAAGCTGGGTACACATGTTTCCAATCCGTCCACCTGACTGATCGTTCAAGCCTTTCCAACTGGTTGGCCAGAGGATAAGGACTGTCAACAGCCCCCAACAGACAGCAAACGGCCGGCATTCGGTCATAGCCGCAAAAAGACCCATACAATAATTAACATGACTGACTAAAACACTGAAAAGTAGGTCAAATTATTAAATGGTGTATAACCCAAGAGGCAGAAAAGTATTACATCAGAAAGGCTCCTACTCTTTAGTTTCCTGGGTGGTAATTCCGCCATGCAGGACAACCAAATGCAACAAAGAGAAAGGTAGGCACCATTACACCAGTGTGCTCAACATTAGAGTAAATGTTAGGGGAGTGAGACGTCCTTTAACATACCCAACATTATATGAGTGCCTTTTATTCACAGATGAATGGTTAGAAATGTCAGATCCTGAGGAAGCTGTAAGAATTAAAGCGCGAAATTCGTAGGAACTACCATACCATATCCAAGGTGGATTATACCTTACCACAAGACCACCACAATTTAAAGGGCCACACCAAGCAGAGAGGTGCAACTTCAACAACTGCCAAGGACCTGTTTTTGCAAGTTTTTTTTAGTGCTTCTATTGTTTTTAACTGCTTAATAGTTTGCTGGGTACACACGTCACATAAATGGAATCAGCTCACCACATCCTCCTATAATTTTGGTTGCCCATGTATTCTGTTCCTGGACATAAAATTCAAAATAAAAGTGTGTAGTATAGAGCAACCAAAAACTCAGACAACACGACAGGTATTGCTATAAACAACCGTGCATTTATTGTGCACACGACATGTTTCGGATAGTCTAGGTCCTCTCATGCCACATCTGCAAGATCCTGTCTGTCATTTTTCAAAAATCACGATACACACAGTCCCTATACACAGCATAGGAAGAATGCTCGGGATTACGTGTTTCCCTTGACCGCGGGTGACTCCCCTATAAGGAGACGACAGCGGCAGAGGTAAATTTTCCTCAATCATTTTTTTTTGTTGAGTAAAGATACTATTTAAAATGATCTCATGACAAACTGAGAATACCATGTATACCATACACGTATGTAGCCTGTAGTCACTTACAATAGATATAAACAAACAGGTGTTCAGATTACCCTGCTGTGTATAAACTCACATGCAGAATGGCTCCTCCTTCCTTCTGGGTGGGGCGAACTCTGGGGTGTGTCTAGCCAAGTCTCTGTCTGGAGGTCGAAAACACGGATCTGATTGCAGTAAATCTCATTGTTAGAGTGGAATGGTCCAGATCGGTCGGCCCGACCACCAAAAACGTACATACGGCTCCCAATGACAGTGGCAGAGTGGAAGTCTCTCCATCGGGCAGGAGTGCCCTAAGGGGGAAAAGACAAAATGTCAAAAAGGACTGGAAGGGTATGAATGGAATGTGGACACTTATCTAACACCAGTAACACACATGATGGACTAGAAGGACCTTGTTTTTATTGAATCTCCACTGCTGTGTAATATATTAAAGGGAAAGTTCAGTGGAAAATATAATTTTTAAAATTCTTCGTTTATATTATGTATACCTAGTTATTCTACATATTCTCTTCCATTTTGTAAAATCGTCTTCAAGAACTAAGCTTCAAGTTGATCTAATTGAACACAACAGATAAAATACAGATTGATCATGTCCATTATAGAAAGTTTTAATGGATCTCCTCTTTATTGATTCACCATTGAATGAAAGTTTGAGGGGGGAGATAGTTTTAAACTTTGCTTGTATTTCACGGTGGTGTTTGGACTGAACTATATTATAACAAGTACCGTAATAGGCTTATATAGTGGATAATGCACCCCCAACTGTAAATTAGAAGGATATTAGAGGAGTTCCATGAACATATAAAAGTACAAGGCCGCAGGCCTAATATCCCTTTAATTTACAGTTCGGGGTGCATTATTTATTATAACTTACCCCTTTATGGCTCCTCCTGGAACTGTAAGATTATAAGGCTATAATCTTACAGTTCCTCCCATAGAAATCCACTACAGGGGTAGGTTATACAACAAATATAAGATGGATAATGTCTGCCTTACCAAGATGTTGCACTACATGTAGATTTAATACATAAAACTTACCGTAAGCTCTTTAATATAGCAATGTTATAAAATGTACAATACATAATGTGTAAATATACATAAGAGCTGCCAATCATCAGGGATTGGGGTGTCGCCCTATGTCCCGACGCGTGTAGGGAGAGATATCCCTTGGGTGGATATCAGTCCAGACTGCTGTGATACCGTATGTGTATGAGATACCGTGTGTATGAGTGCAGAAAGTATACATGTCGGGACTTCTCAGGAGCGCTTGTTGAATAATATGTCCAATGCTCACTCAGCAATGCCGCCCGACTCCTCACCCGGTTCTCTGGCAAACCTCCTCCTACGATAGGTCTCTAGACCCCTTAGTGCGAGGCAGTAGTGTCACAGAGACATAGGTAAGAGCAAAGATAATACTTGCCGGGACTTATCAGCGGTCACACTTGGGCTTATACAATCCACATCTTCACCCGGTGCCCACACAGTCCATCCTCCACCGGTCACCCCTTCCCTCTGGCCATAAGGTCACAAACGCCTGGACCTATGTGCGTTGTACATTTTATATCCATACAGTGATGTTGTTAGATAGATTTGTTAGTACCAATAAAGTTTGTTGATTTAATGATATGGTGGTGGATACAGTTTGCTCCCCTGCTCCTTGATTCCATATTATAATATATTATTATATCCTGTAATAACGGTACGAAGCCTGTGGGGAAGGTGCTTATCACACTTTATGGAGTTGGCCGTTCTAGACAATGTCCACCTGCCCACTATATAGTGTGATGTACAGCCATCGTTGTGGACACTGCGTTCATTGCCGCGGCACTTGGAGATATTTACCTTTTCTAGCTAAGCCAATAGGTTCTCCATTTCTAACACCCTCAAACGCTGCTTCCCCTCGGTCAGGCCTGTTATATACCAATATAAGAAATGATGACCGCACACATCCAATAGTGCAAAGGGTCCTTAACCCATTTATTCAAAGTGAAACAACCAAACGGATAACGTTTCGGGGGGCCTAGCCACCCTTCATCAGATGCTGGTAACAAAGTGCAATACACAATTTATAACAAACAATGATCACACCCCCATTCCAGGCTCCGCCTGTCAAGAGTAGGGAGTCCAATGGGATTCCAGTATCCCCACCCCCATGTGAGCACATGTGAATAGATGTGCAGAATCCAGAAATGTTCATGTCAGGAAACAGTCTCAAGTTCAATAATAATCCAAAAGTAATCCAAAGGGAGCGTGGAGGGTCCCAAATTGGGTGGGGATACTGGAATCCCGTGGACTCCTATCTGACAGGGCGGAGCCTGGAATGGGGGTGTGAATCATTGTTTGTATAAAATTGTGTATTGCACTTTGTTACGCATCTGATGAAGGGTGGCTAGGGCCCCCCCGAAACGTTACCGTTGGTATTGTTTCATTGATAAAATGGTAAGGAACCCTTGCCACAATTGGATGTGTGCGGTCATCATTCTTATGACTGATCTTACTAGGAGTGGGCAGAACGTTCCAGTGACCCGCACCACCAGGAAACTAACTAGAGGAACTGCTAGTGCACAGGGTGTGCAGTAGTATACTCTATACAAATTGGAACTGTTATGATACCAACCTTGTACCACTAAAAAATGTCCCTCCCCTAGCATGCTAAATACATGCTATGTGGTTTTGTACTTCCAATTAGTCTCTCCAATCAGGCCCCTTTCCTCTGGCCAGGCTAATCATCAGTCCTAGATTCTGTAGAAGGCATGATAGGAGTCTCCTATAGGTTACCCCCGCTATGGCAGACCAATAGGTTCCCTCCCCCTCTGGCAGGACCACTAGGTTCCTAACCACTCTGGAGGACCACTCGGTTCACAACCTCTGGCAGGAACACTTAGGTTCCATAACCACTATGGCAGGACCACTAGGTTCTCCCCTCTGGCAGGACCACTAGTTCCCTAACCCCTGGGCAGGACCAATAGGTTCCCTAACCCTCTGGCAGGCCCAAAGGTCCCTAACCCATCTGCAGGACCAATAGGTCTCCCCTCCCCCTCTGGCAGGACCACTAGGGTTCCCTAACCCCTCTGGCAGGACACTAGGTGACCTACCCTCTGGCCCAGACCACTCTAGGTTCCCTAACCCCTCTGGCAGGACCACTAGGTCCCCCCCCCTCTGGCAGGACCACTAGGTTCCCTAATACCCTCTGGCAGGACCAAAGGTCCCTAACCCCTCTGGCAGGCCCAATAGGTTCCCTAACCCCCTTGCAGGGACCAAAGGTTCCCTAACCCCTCTGGCAGGACAATAGTTCCCTAACCCTTGCAGGACCAAATAGGTTCCCTACCCCTTGCGGACCAATAGTTCCCTAACCCCTCTGCAGGACCAATAGTTCCCCCCTCCCCTCTGGCAGGACCACTAGGTTCCCCTCACCTCTGGCAGGCCCAATAGGTTCCCCGCCCCCTGGAAGGCCACTAGGTTCCTAACCCTCTGGCAGACCAATAGGTTACCTAACCCTTGCAGGACCACTAGGTTCCCCACCCATCGGCAGGACCAAAGGTTCCTAAACCCTCTGGAGGACAACTAGGTTCCCCCCCATCTGGCAGGACAAATAGGTTCACCTCCCCCTTGGCAAGGGACCACTAGGTTCCCTAAACCCTCTGGCAGACCAATAGGTTCCCTAACCCCTCTGGCAGGACCATAGGTTCCCCCCCCTCTGGCGACCAATAGGTCCCCCTTAACCCCCTCTGGCAGGACAATAGGTTCCCTAACCCTCTGGCAGGACCAATAGGTTCCCTCCCCCTCTGGCAGGACCACTAGGTTCCCCCCCCCTCTGGCAGGCCAATAGGTCCCTCCCCCTCTGGCAGGCCATAGGTTCCATAACCCCATCTGGCAGGGACCAAGGTTCCTCCTAACCCCTTCTGGCAGGACCACTAGGTTCCTAACCCCATGGCAGGACCAATAGGTTCCCCTCAACCTCTGCAGGACCAATAGTTTCCCCTCCCCCTCTGGAGGCCCAATAGGTTCCCTTCCACACTTTGCTATTATTATAAACTTTCTACGCAGCTTAATACTCTCAGTGATCATTAAAGGCCCATATGTGGTATTTAAATTAAATTTAGTTATAGGACAATTTATGCGTGTAAAATATTGTTTATGGGGATGATACACTAATAGGAACCAGTATTTGATAGGCTTCTTCATTAACTTTTTCTCATTTCTTTTAAACTTCTTGCATTTCTTTCTTTTATTATTGTATACAAACACTGACATTTATAGTAGGTGTTTAGGATTTTTATCAACCGGTGATCAACACATGGCTAAATGAAACACCACCATACGTATCCACACATGGCTACTAATGAAACACCACCCCTACTGTATCCACCACATAGCTAAATGAACACCCACCTCCTACTGTATCCACACAGGCTAAATGAACACACCCCTACTGTATCCACACATGGCTAAATGAACCACACCACCTACTGTATACCAACACATGGCTAAATGACACACCACCTACGTATCCACAAATAGAAAATGAAACACACCCTACTGGATCCACAATGGCTACATGAACACACCCTACTGTATCCACACCATGGCTAAATGAACACCACAATACTGTATCCACACATGGCGAAATGAACCACACCCCTACGTATTCAACACAGGCTAAATGACACAACACCTACGATCAAAACATGGCTAAAATGAACAAACCCCTTACGGTATCCACACATGGCTAAATGAACACAACCTATGTATCCACACATGGCTAAATGAACACCACCCTATGTGGGGATCCACTAGGCTTCCCCTAACCCCTATGGCAGGACCAGGTAGGTTCACTCCCCTCTGGCAGGACCACTAGGTTCCCTAACCCCTCTGCAGGACCAATAGGTTCCCTAACCCCTCTGGCAGGCACCAATAGGTCTCCCTAACCCCCTGGCAGGACCAATAGGTTTTTTTCCCTCCCCTCTGGCAGGCCATAGGTTCCCTAACCCCTCTGGCAGGACCACTAGGTTCCCTAACCCCCTCTGGCAGGACCACTAGGTTCCCTAACCCCTCTGGCAGGACCACTAGGTCCCCCCCCCCTCTGGCAGGACCACTAGGTTCCTAAAACCCCTCTGGCAGGACCAACTAGGTTCCCTAACCCCTCTGGCAGGCCACAATAGGTTCCCTAACCCCTCTGGCAGGACCAATAGTTCCCTAACCCCTGGCAGACCAATAGGTTCCCTAACCCTCTGGCAGGACCCAATAGGTTCCCTAACCCCTCTGCAGGACCAATAGGTTCCCTAACCCCTCTGCAGGACCAATAGGTTCCCTCCCCCTTGGCAGGACCACTAGGTTCCCTCACCTCTGGAGGCCCAATAGGTTCCCCGCCTCTGGAAGGACCACTAGGTTCCAACCCCTGGCAGACCAATAGGTCTACCCCTTGAGGAAAAGGTCCCCCCCCTCTGGCAGGACCACATAGGTTCCCCCCTCTACCACAGCCCTAACCCCTCTGGAGGACCACTAGGTCCCCCCTCTGGCAGGACCAATAGGTTCCCCTCCCCCTCTGGCAGGACCACTAGGTTCCCTAACCCCTCTGGCAGGACCAATAGGTTCCCTAACCCCTCTGGCAGGACCACTAGGTTCCCCCCCTCTGGCAGGACCAATAGGTTCCCTAACCCCTCTGGAGGACCAATAGGTTCCCTAACCCCTCTGGCAGGACCAATAGGTTCCCCTCCCCCTCTGGCAGGACCACTAGGTTCCCCTCCCCTCTGGAGGCCCATAGGTTCCCTCCCCTCTGCACGACCATAGGTTCCCTAACCCACTCTGGCAGAGGACCAAAGGTTCCTACCCCTCTGGCAGGACCACTAGGTTCCCTAACCCCTCTGGCAGGACCAATAGGTTCCCCTCCCCCTCTGCAGGTACCATAGGTTCCCCTCCCTTGGCAGGCCCAATAGGTTCCCTTCCCCCTTTGCTATTAGTTATAAACTTTCTATAGCAGCTTAATACATCTCAGTGATCACTAAAGGCCAATATGTGGTATTTAAATTATAATTTAGTTATAGGACATATTTTATAGCGTGTAAAATATTGTTATGGGGGATGCTACACTAATAGAACCAGGATTTGATAGGCTTTCTTCATTAACTTTTTCTCATTTCTTTTAAACTTCTTGCATCTCTTTCTTTTATTATTGTACAAAACACTGACACTTTATAGTGGGTGTTAAGAGGTTATATCAAACTGTATCCACCCAGGCATAAATGAACACACCCTACTGATCCACACTGGCTAAATGAACACACCCCCATGTATCACACATGCTAAATGAACACACCCTACTGTACACACATGGCTAATGACACACCCCTACTGTATCCACACATGGCTAAATGAACACACCCCTACTGTATCCACACATGGCTAAATGAACACACCCTACTGTATCCACACATGGCTAAATGAACACACCCCTACTGTATCCACACATGGCTAAATGAACACACCCCTACTGTATCCACACATGGCTAATGAACACCCTACTGTATCCACCAGCTAATGAACACCACCCCTAATGTATCCACACATGCTAAATGAACACACCTACTGTATCCACACATGGCTAAATGAACACACCCCTACTGTATCCACACATGAGCTAAATGAACACAACCCCTACTGATCCACACATGGCTAAATGAAACACCCCATGTATCCACAATAGCAAATGAAACACACCCCTACTGTATCCACACATGGCTAAATGAACACACCCCTCTGATCCACACATGGCTAAATGACACACCCCTACTGTATCCACACATGGCAAATGAACACACCCCTACTTCACACAGCTAAATGAACACACCCCTACTGTAACACACATGGCTAAATGAAACACCACTGTATCCACACATGCTAAGCACACACCCCTACTGTATCCACACATGGCTAAATGAACACACACCCTACTGGATATCCACTACAGCTAAATGAACACACCCCTACTGTATCCACACATAGCTAAATGAACACACCCCTACTGTATCCACACATAGCTAAATAAACACACCCCTACTGTATCCACACATAGCTAAATGAACACACACCTACTGTATCCACACATGGCTAAATGAACACACACCTAATTCCCAGTGTGCATCCACGGGCACACCTTTAAGAGGGAATTATGTGCTCTGCATAAATCTCATTGAAAATTCAATGTGTTTTATCCACAGCACTCGTTAACACCAGCATCAGCTTTAAATAGTCGCACAACGCACATACTAAACTAGTTGCATGTCTTTTGCAATAGTTGTGCAGTCAGCGAAGGATTTAATAACGGTTAGCATGAATTTAACCCCTTTATATACTGCTGCGCTTCTGGATAAATGAGCCTTTAAATGTTAATATCCTACTTATGAGTAGTGAACTATGTTGTGTTCCCTTGTTCTAACTTCTACCCCTCTTGTTTTCCTTTCACACACACACACACACAAACTTGCTGCCCCTGTCCCCATGGGAAGTCTCTCGTTTGCCTATGGAGGGGTGAGTCCAAATGCTGTTTTGGATAAACAGACAATTCCTGGAACTTTTTTTTACTGGCTAAGACTGCCATATGTTTTACAAACAGCACATAACTGGGTGTAATACAGGAACTTCCTTTCAGTTTTAATTTTTCTACACACATGCAGACCTTTTAGCAGTGACAGAGGTGAAGCTTAACCTTCCATTCCGACTATTCCATATCAAAATAGGGGTTTTCACAATGTAACTATGTTTAAAACGTTATACATTGTCATGTACCTGACAAGTCAGTACTATACTATATACATATATTTATGGTCATTTAGAGGAGAAATGACAAAGAAGGAATCCTACTGTACTCACAGAGCTGAAGGGGTAAAAAGATGAGATTTAACGTCATTTACATGTTCCTATGGTATGTATGTATATGTTTATTTATAAAGCGCCACTTTACATGTACTTTAATGTACATTATAACAATACAGATTATACAGTATGTATGTATATGTTTATTTATATAGCGCCACTTGGGTACACAGCGCTGTACATTATAACAATAC